>CM044431.1:134730734-134766621 GCA_024363595.1 Xenopus borealis
GGGGCAGTGGCAATTGCACATCCAATTCGGGCTTGTTGGCGTCCAATTCAGGCGTGCTGAGTTAATTAGACGCTAGGCTTGGCATCCCAGTTCAGGACTGCCCGGTGGTTGGGTACCCCTTTCTTAGATGATAATAGACCCCTTTTCCAAACTGGTTCCGTTAAACTAAGAGTTTTCATGTAATGTATAATTACTGTAATATTGGTGTCCAGTGATGTGCATTCCCTGTTGTTTGTCAAATCATTACTGAGAGCCAGCCCAGAACTGCAGTTCCAGACAGTTAATAGATCTTTGCTGGCACTGCACATTTTTGTACTCTAACGTATTGTTAAATGATGCTTTCATTTATATAAGTGCAGCATAAAGTACTTTTCAGGATTCCATCATGATTGTTTCTTTGACCACCTAAATATAATTGTCATTCTTTGTTTTAATCTTGCATAACCTTTATAGATAAGTTAAATAGAAATGTGCTGTTTTCCATCACTCTGTATCTTTCCCATTAGGATAACAAATTAATCATGGACTTTTTTAAGAATGAGGTGAGTCGTGGATGTTTTTCTCAGGGCACAGTGGTAAACAGCAAGCGGATCCCACATTTATTTTCATGATCATTATTTGCTGAACACTTTGGGGCTGATTTATCAAAAGTTGAGATTCTGACCTTTACATTTATCGTAGATAATAAACCGTTTTCCTGTAGACTGACTTTTTTTTTTGTAATTCTCTTATGTTACCTCACCTAAAGGTAGACTAGTAAATCTATTTCTACGGGAACCACAGGCATCTCAGGAAGAATTTACTCGTCTATGTATCTGCAAAAATTGATATGTCAAATTAAACATGCAAGAGTGAAAGTTTTAACACTTTTTTGACTTTGTGAGGTCAATGAGAAAAAAAGAAATCAAATATGAAAAGCGAATCTCAGATTTTTATAAATCTGCCCTTCATTTTGCCTTATCACTTTTTTTTGCACTTATGGTTTCTTTTCTTAATATATGGCAAAGTCCTGTTCTTGATCCCAATTTTTGTTGTTCCTGGATTTAGCAAAATGCAGAGTATTTCTCTGTACTAATCAAGTATTTGTCTAGCAAGTGGACCTCTGCACATTTTAGCCCAATTGTGCTGCAAAGATTGAATTATCCCTGTTTGTTCCTAGTATGAAGAACATAATATTTCGGGTTTTTCTTTTTTGCAACTAGAGAAGATATCGCAGCGCTATGGGAACTTGCCAGGAGAGTTGCATATGATAGAGCTAGAAAAAGGAAAAACCGGTTTGGGTCTGAGCCTTGCTGGAAACAAAGACCGGTCGCGAATGAGCGTCTTCATAGTGGGTATTGATCCAAATGGAGCAGCTGGAAAAGATGGTCGTTTGCAGATTGCTGATGAGTTGTTAGAGGCAAGTATATTTCCTCTGCTTTTAAGCAAATTCATACTTTCTGTTTCTGAACTCGCTTTGTAAATTAAAAAAAAAAAGAAAAAAAATATCTTTAAAGGGCAAGGAAAGTCTAAAATAGAATAAGGCTGTAAATACTGTATTTTCTATACTAAACATGAATTTACTGCAGCACAAATTCTAATCAAACAAATGATTTATGCTTTCAAAGTTGGGCACAGGGGGCTGTCATCTTGTAACTTTGTTATACATCTTTGCAAGACTAGACTACATACACATGCTCAGTGTGATCTGGGCTTCTTAGGGATCATCATAAATGATCAAAAAACAAAGCTGCTGGAGTTCTGCATGGCTGCTAAGTAAGTAAGGGGCTCCCCATGCTGTTTATAAGTATGATTGTTTCCCTGCCAGAAGTTAGTGACTGTCTAACAATTCCTATCCACGGCACTAAATGAAGGGAGAATTTCACTACATACAGTCAGGTTTCTTATAAAAATCTTACACATTTTTTAATTAAAGTATATTGGAGATACGTAGATTTCTTTTTCATTAAAGAAAGTAAAAATGGGATTTCATTTCTTTGCCTTTCCTTGCCCTTTAAGGGGTTGTTCACCCTTTTTCAGATTGGTTGTATTCAGAGTGTTCCACATAAATAAAGACTTTTTTTACTTATTTATTTTTTACTGTTTTTCCAAAATCTTAAAAGTTTAAAGTGGAATGTTCATGTCTATGGAGTTTGTCTGGCAGCTCAGTAATCAGACTCAGACTCTAAACTGTTACAATTTTGCAACATTTACTTGATACATTTCACAGCAGCATCTCTGGAGTATTATCAACTATTATATCAGTTCTAAGGGCTCAGCCACACATCTCCCAGAATTGCCAGGGGCGGCTGAGCCCTAACAGCTGCCTGTAATGAAATCTAGGTATTCTGCTCAGCAGGAACAAAGATAAGAAATGTATCCATTAAATGTATTAATTTTGAACCTTTTGGGCCTCCCAGAGCTGCATTAGAAGCTGAAAAATGACACTTTACACTTCAATTGTTGAAAAATGTAATTGGAAAGTTAATTCTGGTGATCAACCCCTATAAAAAGTTGCAGAAGTAAAAGACTTTTGTTAATATGAGTGCTTTTCGGAATATCAGAGATGTAAACGTTAAATAGTTGGTATGGGTATGGCACCTGTTATGTCCTATACGTAATTCGGAGCTTTCTGGATAACGGGTTTCCGGATAACTGATCCATTACCTGGACAAGTTGCTGGAATGTCACTCCGTTATAGAAAAATGAACATTTTAAGTGATGAAGCTCGCTAAATGGAAAACTATCTAACGACAGAGCAATAGTGATTTCTAGCAGAAGCAAGCAAGCATTGTGCCAAGTTATATGCACAGAAATAAATTTTGGCCTGATGTAAGCATTAAAACCCACATTTTATTGGGTAAAGAAGCCATGTTAAGGCATTTTTTCCTACATTAGGAAAAATGTTTATGCTAGGGGGAAGTATTTCTTGACCGTGAATGGGTGCACCAATTGATTATGCATGCTGGATTACAAAGTTATTAAACGGGCATATCTTTCCTATATGGATAACTTTACTTAGGTCAAACCCCTCTCTCCTCTTCTCTTCTCAGCATTTCAAAGTATACTGTAATCCAAAGCATAATCAAAATAAAATTTCTTTTCAAATTTAACACAAAACCCAAATGATTTTTTTTTTTTATTTTAGATCCGTGCCTGTTCTAAAAGTTGTTTAATAATTTCAGCTATAATATATTGCCTGCCCTGCCACCCTGTGCAGGGTTGTATTGTTCTCTATGACCTCAGGAGAGCTCAGATTAACCATTTCTGTTGGTTTCTTTAACAGATCAATGGGCAAATATTGTATGGAAGGAGCCATCAGAATGCCTCCTCAATAATTAAATGTGCACCTTCAAAAGTGAAAATTATATTTATAAGGTAAGTTGTAAACAAATACTTTTTATTCTCCAATGTACCATCTCCTGACATATATGCGTTTTTTTTATTATTAATATTTTGACAATCTGTACTAGTAATATGTTACAGTTGCAAAGTAAACCATGTTCTTTTAATAAGCAGACTTTAAAGTTAATTTATATAAATGCTAACATTGATACATAGTTCAATAGTCCATCAAGTTCAACCCCTCCAAATGAAAAGCCAGCATCCATACACACACCCCTCCATACTTTCACATAAATTATATATGCCCATATCTATACTAACTATAGAGTTTAGTATAACAATAGCCTTTGATGTTATGTCTGTCCAAGAAATCATCCAAGCCCCTCTTAAAGGAGAAGGAAGATAGTGTTCCTATCAGCCAAAAACCGCACCGGTCCAGGGTTCTTCTAGCGAAGTTGAGAGATCAGCTTCCTGCTTCTTTGATTTTCAAATTTCCTGGGGAAATCCCATGCATAGTAGAGCAAAATAGCATGTTTGGCTTTCCGCTCTACTGGCCTCTTGGCACAAATTTGACTTTGGCACAAATTCTGCATGTAGAGAGACGGGATTTCTAGTGCTTTCAATAAGTGTGAGCTCTAATGCATCTTTTAGGCAAAAGCCCCCCCCCCCCCCAAAAAAAAATATATTGGATTTAACTGTGATTTAAAATCAGATGCTAGAGGATAGTGAAAAGTTAACTTGAATATTTCAGAAATGGTTTAGAATTTTGAATTGATTATATTTAGAAAATGTCTTATGTCAAGCCAACTGAAGTGTTTGGAAAGTGAACAGCCGCTTTAAAGGAGAAGGAAAATAATATTACCTTGGCGCTGTCAAAAGTTATGCAACCCAGGTGGTTCTGTTTACTGACCCCCAAGCAGGTGATCCAGCAGAAAACTGCACTTTCCCCGGGTTCTGCCAGCGAGCGCCACAGAGGGATCATCTTCTACGCTTCATCATTCTTCAAATTTCTTCAGGAAGACGCTAAAGTTTGGCTTTTCACTCTACTGCGCATGCACAGCCATGAGAAAGAAGGAGCAGGAAAATGATTGCTTTGTGGTGTTTGCTGGAAGAACCCCGGGCCAGTACAGTTTCTGCTGGTAGGAGTAAAATATTTGGAAGGCACACACCCAATTTAAATAATGCTGAGGTGCTAATCCAATGAAGACTGCGCATTTGAAGCCTCCTGACCAAATCAATACAAAACAAGTGTAAGGATTGCACACTCACTTATGCAAGTTTTGATACAATAAGTTTTGACTTTTTATTATTATTGAGTGTGCAATCCTTATGCTTGTTTTGCATCATTCTGCTGATAGGATCACTGGCCCAGAGTGTCAGGTAAGTATATACAATCACTTGCAAAAAAAGCCATTCATTCTCCTTTAAGACAATATATGTACTCTCTTATCTAAATTAACTTATATAATTCTGTCCTAAAGTTATATCTTAGCAGTGGTAGAATGCTTGCAGGACTGTCAAGAATTAACATTTGAATTAAGTATCTTGCTGACATGGCAGTATCCATGTTTAATTCTGTATGAAATTCACATGCAGAATATCTTTTGTACTTTAAATTCACAAAAGTATTGTGTCATAATTTAAATTCATGATACGGGTACTCAAAAAGCAGTAGTTGCTTCTTGCACTTTAACTCTTGTGTTTTCTTCCAGCACTCTTTCACTTTGCATTAGGAAATATTAGATAATTGTGTGAGCATAAGCTCCAAATACACTTTCTTTAATTGATAGCAGCATTGTATTGAAACAGTTTGTGTGTGTGTATGCAAGACATAACATGGAAATATGTATCCGTATTCATGCTTAAACCTATTGTGCTATACTAAGACAACCACAAGATGGCACTGTGCATTTTGTTAATGTGTGTTTTAATTTGTATTTGTTGTTTTACTGCTGCTCTCACTCTCTTGTTTTTCTCTTTCCTTCGCAATATTGTTTTCCATATCCACAACATGCACCGTGGAAGTGCTGAGTGTGTTATTCCTTAGTGATTCACCATTAAAAAAGTTCTCACAAGCTGCAGTTCTACGAGTTCTTGTATGATCATTATAAAGACCACATTTGCCATCAATAACATCCCCATCCCATGAAATGACTCTGCATTTATCTTCAATTTTCCTTCTGCTTTATAAAAGAGAAATGCATTACTTGTGTTCTGACTAAATGATTAGGAATATAAGTATTTATTAAATAGGACACCTTTAAGATGTAACTTTTTTGCATCCGTTATCTGGTTAATTCATTTTGTTTTCTTAAAGGAACAAAGATGCCGTTAACCAGATGGCTGTCTGCCCTGTAAAGGCAACAGAACCAAGTTTCTCAAGCTCTTCTGCATTTTCAAATCTCGAGGTACAAATCACTATCATTTTCTTGGCTGACAAGGTATAGACTTTATACTTATATGCATTTTGGTAAACTTTACTTTTTATTCTGAGTTGTCTGTTGGGACATACTGAGATCAAACATGAGACTTACTCTAAACACTAAATTATATCCTGACTCCAATCAGTAATTCTAAAACATAACCCTGATACTTAATTTTAATCTAATCAGTGTGCACACCATGCCTGTCAGCACACTTAACATCAAGGAGTGGATGGGAGCTGATCGGATTTTCCTATAGCAGTGATCCCCAACCAGTAGCTCGCGAGCAAAATGTTGCTCACCAACTAATTGGGTGTTTCTCCCAGCTTCAAAGCAGGTGCTAATTTTTGAATTCCAGGCTTTAAGGCAAGTTTTAGTTGCATAAAAACCATGTGAACTGCCAAACGAAGGCTCCTGTATGCTGCCAGTCCACATAGGGCTACCAAACAGCAGCCCATATTTGGTACCCCCAAGAAATCTTTGCATATTTATGTTGCTCTCCAACTCAATGTGGCTCACCAGTAAAAAAGGTAGGAGACCCTGGCCTATAGAAACACAAGAAGGGCATGATCTGCCATTGGCCTTTAAAACAGACTCATCCATCTGGTTCAGGCTCTTTTACCAGTATTCGTAATGACCAGACTCTGATATCAGGATAACAATCATGCATCAGAACTAGTATATACTTGTGGTTTTCAGCGTGTCTGATATTTGATCCTGACAGTTTATACTGTCCTAATGTGTAATCCAGGTAAAACTTCTCACAGCTTAAGCAACAACTCCAGCATAGTCCATAATTTTTTATTACAAAGAGAATTTCCCTTTAAAGCTAAATTTTTATTTAGTATTTACATGGCTATAGGGCACGGGGAAGTGGTGTGGGTGGGGGCTACTCCACGGTTTCATTATTTTGATATTTCTCAACAGATTGAAGAAGAAAGTGTCCCAAGTTCTGTTTGCACATTAAATGTTGGATCCTTTAAAAATGTTATGCATGTGGAATTGCCAAAGGTAAATAAAACCGATCACCAGGTTAAATATTTTGTGAAAGGCAAACAGGAAGACAATACACACATTCATGAAGTGGTTTTGACAGACTGAATGATTTTACATTTGGCTTTGTAATATGACACAATCAATAGAAATGCTGTTAATTCTGTTGAAAGAGATTTATTCCTTCATTTATGGATGTATATTTGTTTTTTCCATATGGACAAACTCAATCAAAGGAGTATATGCATGTAGTAAAAAATAAAATGCGCTAGCTTTTAGTTTCCAGGCCTATTGGAAGAGAAAATAAAGCAAAATAATAATTAAACAACTATGCAATTAATTCCAGTAAGTTAAAGGCTGCTTTGAAAATACTTGTAAATTTACAATGCGTATAATTCTGTATAAAATATCTGCATATTGTACAACACTATCTATTCCTTTTCAAGTATCACTAATAAAAGTCACACAATGCACACCAGGGTCAATCCAACACAAACAGAAAAGATAAACTCCTTGCTGTTACTTCCGTATTGGGAATTCAACTTTAATTATTGTATGGAGAGGAAGCATGTGTACCCTAAAGTTTTAACATCTGATAATTAGGAATACTGTAGAAAATAGTATTTGAAGAGGATTTGCAGATAGTATTTTTTAGGGATCCACCGAATCCACTATTTTGGATTCGGCTGAACCCCCGAATCCTTCCCGAAAGATTCGGCCAAATCCTAATTTGCATATGCAAATTATGGGTGGGAAGGTGAAAACATTTTTTACTTCCTTGTTTTGTGCCAAAAAGTCATGTGATTTCCTTCCCTGGCCCTAATTTACATATGCAAATTAGGATTCGGGCTCGGCCAGACAGAAGGATTTGGCCGAATCCTGCTGAAAAAGGCAGAATCCTGGCCGAATCCCAAACCCGAATCCTGCATTCGGTGCATCCCTAGTATTTTTAATATATTGCATGTGGGTTTGGAATTATTTACATTCTGCAGCTCTCCACCAGAAGGGTAATTAGAAAAAACATTTTTATAATAAATCTGATTTGATGCTGACCTACCAGACAACATTTTAAGTTATTCATTGAAGAGTGACAATAAAAAGGCACACAAAAACTGCAAAATACACCCCCCTTAATATATATATCAAGATTTACAGGAGTGAGTTATCGCTCTCATTATTTTTTTTTAAATATTTGGGGATGTTTTCTGTTTTCTAGGATCAAGGTGGTTTAGGCATTGCCATCAGTGAAGAAGACACTATAAATGGTGTAGTCATAAAGAGCTTAACTGATCATGGTGCAGCAGCAAAGGTAACTTCAATGACTAAGATATGACATTGCCCAGAGGACTTTCCCCGATGACCTGACATGACTTGTTTCTTCTGCAGGATGGGCGCATCAAGGTGGGAGACCGTGTATTGGCTGTTGATGATGAACCAGTTGTTGGAGACCCTATTGAAAAGGTAGAGTAGACTTCTGTGGCTTCCCACAACATCAGAATCCTATGCATTTACTGCAGAAAAAAAGTACTTGTGTGTGCTGATTAATATAGAATTGACTAATATTGAGAGGAAAAAAAAGGAAGGCCACACATTATTTTACACCAAAGTTTACTAAATATTGCCAACACAATTAATTACACAGTTTTAGAGATAGACCTCTTAGAGTAGTGAGGATAATAAAAGGGTTGTTGTCATTGCTACGTAACCAAAATCCTTTTACCTCTTCAGAAGACTACAGAGAAATAGTTGTGTGTTGCTTGTGTATATACAGTATTATTCTCAGCAACTTTCCAATTGGTCTTAATTTTTTTATCTTTCATAGTTTTTAAATATGTCCTCATCATTCATTTATATAGCCAGCTTATTACGCAGCACTTTACATTAAGGATCTTAATTTTTTTTTTAACAAACTAGAGTTGGGATTTGAGGCCCCAACTTGCAAGCTTACAATTTGTCATATTCTACCTCTTTCTAGAGTTTAGATGGGGGTCTCTGACCCCAACAGCCAAAAATCTATTGCTCTGTTAAGTTATGTTTGCTTTTAAGTACATATGTTTATATACAGACCCTGTCCTATTATTCCATTCTCTGATTGAAATCACATTTTGTAACCTTCCATAATTCCGTTTAGGTTATTTGTCTACTAAAGAAAGCAAAAACAACTGTGAAACTGACAATAAGCTCTGATGAAAAGGACATACCGCAGCTGCTTCCCCTTCCTTCAATTACATTTACTTCTAGCACAGGCGAGATCAAAAATGGACAACAGTGTCTACCACTCTCCACCTTCACTGAACCTGAGCCAGTTCACAGTAAGAATTTATATACATTTTTAATCAATGGGTGAAAGAGTTTACAATTTGACAAATGCACTTCTAAAAATCCAATAGGAATGAATTGAAAGTGAGTTCTTCTGTGGTGAGCTCTAAGTTTCTGAATACTAAGGATTCAGACAATTTTGAACTCTGATAAAAAGCCACAAGTTCAAATATCTCTTGCGTAATTACTTGTGAAGATTCTGTAAGCTGCAGAATTTTATTTATTCTGTGTAAAATAGGAAAAAAGTAGAGATATTTCTACAGTAGATAAAAATGCATTAGCATTGTAAGCCACTGTATTTTGCACATATTTCAATCACATGTTACAGTAAAGCAGGGGTAGGGAACCTATGGCTCTAGAGCCAGATGTGGCTCTTTTGATGTCTACATCTGGCTCACTGCCAAATCTTTAATAAAAATAACGGGTGGCGTGACCTGCGTTCTGCGGATAGAAGACATGTTCTAACCGCAGGCCTCACCCTCCTCCGTAACACATCCGCATCCAGCTTCGCTGCGGCCTAGCTCCCGTCAGCGTGGCACACCTCTTTGCATCCTGCTTCTGCTGCCCCTGCTCTGCTGGGTGAGTCTGTTTGTGGGTTCCCTGCACCCATGGATAAAATGGGATAATCCGCATTGGACAATTTACAAATGTACAGTTGGTACAAGTAGAATGTTGGGTAAATCTGACAAATGCCAGAAAAGAAGACATCATCATCATTTATCATCATCATCATTTATTTGTATAGAGCCGACAAGATACGCAGTGCTTTAGACATGAAAAATATTATGAAGAACAGTGATATTTCAAATGAGTGATATTTCAAAAATGATTTGCAGGTGTCATATATGTCATATATAATCTGATGAGGAGAAATACAGTGAAATGGTGATATTGGAACATTTGCAACTGAATGTTTTTTGGTTGTCCTTCACAATAAAAATTGTGACTACCTGCAAATCATTTGAAACATCACTCATTTGAAATATCACTGTTCTTCATCTTTTATTTTTATGTCTTCTTTTCTGGCATTTGCCAGATTTCCCCAACATGCTACCATGAGACTGTACATTGGGCTTTTGCATTATGTCTTGTGAGTAAGTGAATTGAGCAACAAAAGTGGCATTTTGTGACTGGATCGGAGGAGTACATATATAGATATTGTCCAATGCATGATTATGCCATTATCCATGGGTGCAGGGAACTTTACTTCACATCAACCACAGACTGCAGCGTTAGCTTAAAATTCCCCTTGTATCACCAGCAACATTGCTGTGGTCTGTTAGAAACACATATTGTCTTGTGTGAGTCTTGTGTGAGTCTGACCCACATCTCACATCTAAAGCACATTAAGACCAACCTACGATCACGTTTAACGGATGGAAGTCTCAACGCCTGCATGAAACTTAACCTCACCACATATCAACCAGACTAGAAAGCCATCAGCAAAACCATGCAGCACCAGAAGTCGCATTAATGATAAGAAGTACTATTCATCACTGGTTAGCAACAGCATAACAAAGTTATTAGAAAGAATTCAGAGACTTATTATACTTTAAAAGTGTTGGTCTTACATAAAATGCACACATTTACTTGTATTTAGTTTTAAACATATTGTATGGCTCTCACGGAATTACAATTTAAAATATGTGGCGTTCATGGCTCTCTCAGCCAAAAAGGTTCCTGACCCCTGCAGTAAAGCCTAATATAAACGTACAGTTAAATATAATTTGAGTAATTGTATTGCCTTTAGGTTCAAGTAGATCTTCCACCCCAGCTACGTTTCCCTCTGATCCATCCACTTGCCCTATAATCCCAGGATGTGAAACCACCATTGATATATCTAAAGGGCGAACAGGTCTGGGACTTAGCATTGTGGGTGGTGCTGATACTCTTTTGGTAAGTCAAAAAAAATTCTATGTCAGCAAATATTAAGCCTTGTTGCTGCTCCCTTCTCAAGAGACAATGAAATAAATCATTTTAAATCAAATTAAATCTGTTTACAGCACAACCTGTCCTTTAATATTACTATCTGATATAATGTGACTTTGTCTGATTTGGTATATGCAGTTTTGAAAATACATAAAAAATATATAAAAATACATTAAAAAATGAATAAATGTGTTATAAATAAATATTTTATGAATAAATGCAATCAAATGGAAGTTTTCTGTCACCAAGTTTTCAGTGATAAACAAGTAAAAAAAAAAGACACATATAGCTCCAATAGAGGCTAAGAACATTCTGAAGGTATTTTAACTTGTAGTTGACCTGATACATTGTTGGGAAGAGTTCTAACACAGGCAAAGGGAAAGCTGAAATCATCAGCCTCCAATACCTTACCAGAAGAATTGGAAGGAGTCCTATTTAAAAGGTTCTTGTGAATGGTGTAAAATATTTATTTTATCTATTTTGTCATTTTCAGGGGGCTATTATCATCCATGAAGTTTATGAAGAAGGTGCTGCTTCTAAGGATGGTAGACTATGGGCTGGTGACCAAATTCTAGAGGTAAAAAAAAAAAAAAACAATCCAAGGGGTTTTTGGGCTTGGATAACCATAGTGTCTTTGCTTCTCTACAGCTACTTACTTGTATGGTCCTTATACAATTTATAATATAATACTATTTGGTACTTTATGAGACTGTCCATCTATGCCCATGATTTTGGTAGACAAATGAGCTCAGTTCATTAAGCAGGACACATATCTGTGCCTTGTTTAGCAGATGCAGAATTATAAACTGTATTCAGCGACACCAATGCATCTAGAATTATCAGCAAAACACTGAAGATGGCACTTTTCTATTTTTATTTTATATTTATTTGTTCATAGCCTTAAATGAGTCCTTATATCTTTATTGTCCTAGTACCCAAATAGCAATTTAAATTGAAAAGATATGACACCCAAGTAGCGATTTAATTTAACTACATTTTAAACACATGTGGAGCAACAACCACAACATTGCTGGAAAGATATATTATTGGAAGCTCGAAATGTTCCACAAGGGATGCTATATAATTGACACCATATGCTGAACCCTCCATAGGTAACCCAAGCAAGCATCTGCTGGATTACTGTTACAAATACACTTTACTATTAATGACGTTTTACTTGGCTCTCAAGGGCTGCCTAGTGTGTCTGAGTTGCATGTTTCTTACTGGAGCAGACTGGTAGAGAAACCCCTCAACATGATGATTTAAAAAGGCTCCTAACCATATATTATGTCTGCATCAGGTACGGTATCTGCTGTCCATTGCTTATAATCTTTACAGCTGCAGCCACTTATGAAGGTCCCCTTTTTTCACCAATGACAAAAGCAAAAGCTTCATTAAAATTCAAATTTAGTCAAAATACAATTTTATAAATTAAGACTTATTAAATATTCTCAAAATTACATACCCTTATTTCTCAATTAGGGTTGTAAGACCTATGTCAACCAGGTTTATATGTTTAAAGGAATACTGTCATGGAAAAACTTTTTTTTTGTTTTTTTTTTTTTTCAAAATGCATCAGTTAATAATGCTGCTCCAGTATTCTGCATTGAAATCCATTTTTTAAAAGAGCAAACAAATGTTGAAATCTGACATGGGACTAGACATATTGTCAGTTTCCCAGCTGCCCCCAGTCATGTGACTTGTGCTCTGATTAACTTCAGGCACTCTTTACTGCTGTACTGCAAGTTGTTATATCACCCCCCTCCCTTTCCATCCCAGTAGCCTAACAAAAGAACATTGGGAAGGTAACCAGATAGCAGCTCCCTAACACAAGATAACAGCTCCCTGGTAGATCTACACTAAAAACAACACTCGGTAGTAAAAGCCAAGTCTCACAGAGACACATTCAGTTACATTAAGTAGGAGAAATGACAGCCTGCCACAAAGTAGTTCCATCCTAAAGTGCTTGCACAAGTCACATGACTGGGGCAGCTGGGAAACTGACAAAATGTCTAGCCCTATGTCAGATTTCAGAATTGAATATAAAAAAATCAGTTTGCTCTTTTGAGAAATGGATTTCAGTACAGAATTCTGCTGGAACAGTACAATTAACTGATGCGTTTTGAAAAAAATTACAGTATCCCTTTAAGATTTACTTTCTATATATATATTGTGTGACATGCTTGAATGGTTTATTATAGGTGAATGGTATTGATCTACGAAATTCTACTCATGATGAAGCAATAAATGTCCTTAGACAGACACCGCAGAAGGTGCGTCTTACTGTATACAGAGACGAAGCTCAGTACAAAGAAGAGGATATGTATGATGTGTTCACTGTGGAACTTCAGAAAAGACCAGGCAAAGGTCTCGGCTTAAGCATTGTAGGAAAAAGGTATAGTTTAGTAAACTTGTTTATATATGTTATTGTACTCCAGTATGTACTGTATATAAGGTATTTGTATTGAACAATGCTACAACCAATTGTTGGTTATACATTTCTGAAAAACTGTTTAAAAAATGGTGTTAAATTGTGTATAATGTATACCTTTGGTAAAATAAATACTGATGTTCAGTGCCCTCTAAGTTATTTATAGTCTTATAATTAAGATGTCCATTACTATCGTCACAAGGTTTTATCTTTTGTAAGAAATTCTGTTATCTAAGCCAAAATACTATTGCCTGAAGTCATTGTTTCCACCCTGTGCCCTACTAACTGGCTTTGAACTGTTTCCCAGTCTTTTGACACCTAAGGGATTATGTAAATCACATATGGCTACAGATATACTGCTTATATACATGTCATGAATTTACAAAACACATAAAATGACTTATGTTTCTGTCCAAATTATTGTGATTCATTGTGCTGAACCCAGATGCATTTTTCCTTTGTTTAGCTCAGAATTTCTCCTGATTAGATGAGACAGAATTACATTTAAAATTGAAGCACTGCCTAATTTATTTCAAGTTTTAACTGCAAACGGCTATTGTATTTATTTTGCTAAAAAAAAAGACTACCGTAATTAAAAACTAAATGTTATTGACCTTTTGATGACCGGTATTTAACTCCTATTGTATGGAAAACTTTTGTTTTACTTTCAGGAACGATACTGGAGTATTTGTGTCCGACATTGTGAAAGGAGGGATTGCTGAGATAGATGGGAGACTGATGCAGGGAGATCAGCTATTAATGGTGAATGGAGAAGATGTTAGAAATGCCACTCAGGAAGCTGTCGCTGCTCTGTTAAAGGTAATTACTGTATTGCCAAGAAGTGTATTTGTGGCAGTGCAATCTTGTGCTGTCTTTGTAACACAATAATGCTAGTTTTATGGTGTCAGACCTTCAGCTTTCAGGACAAGTTGACCCACGCTGTCACTCACTTTGTAGAAGATGCCAAATGATTCATCAAAAGTGTGTTTGCTTATAAGTTCAGATAGAAGTTAGCTTTTGTCTGAAAAGTTTATATTTATATTAGAGTCAGCATGTCTGGAGCACTTTACCGTGGACATCCTTGCATTAGTAAGACTGCATTTTATGCACTGCACTAAAGTATTGTGATCTTTCCATAATGTGTCCTTTATGCAAAGGGATGATTATCAGTGCATTGTAAATATACATTTTCATTTAAAAAAAAAAAAAAACAGACATGTTTTGTGATCACTATGGATTCACTCTAGCTTGTTTGCCATCTAGTACAAGGTACTAGTACAGCGTGGGGGGAAAAAAGGTAAAAAATTAAGAATTATTTGCTTAAGCAGACAGAGTGGTATATTGTGTTCCTATTTCAGATCTCTGAGGATGCATTTTTTTTCCATAACAGGTCCCGTACCTGTATTGTAAATAGTAACCACTCTGAATGCTGGCAACCACCTACTGTTCTATTTGTCCCAGAAATATACATCCATCAACTGCAGTCCTTCTCCATTAGGCACTATTGTTCAGTCATGAAACTAAGGGAAGAGGCTTATGAAAACAAAAATGACTTCAGCAGAGTGCTTGTAATGATATGCCGAAAGACTCAAGAGATTCATAACTGGATAGTAATAGCAAGTTATATTGGCTAACTCCAGATGGCAGAACATAAAATGAAGAGCAGTAATAACTGTAATCTTAGAAGGGCCTTGTTTAATAATCCTATTGATTCCCCATGTGTTTTTTTTAAGAGACTGCACATCCTGCTAAGCCAAAACTTGATCTTAGTATCATAAGCAATTTCAACTTGAATAAAATTATGCTTTCAGCATAATGTACACAATTACTTTCTGATTTAAAGACAGACAAAGCTTTCTCTATACCACCTCAAAGTATCTCTGCTACAGGCCTTAGAACTGTGGATTCTTTGACCTGACTGATGACTGTATGGGAACCTTCCCTGTGTTAATCCAAAGAGAAACTGTCATGGGAAAACATTTTTTTTTTTTTAAATGCATCAATTAATAGTGCTGCTCCAGCATAATTCTGCACTGAAATCCATTTCTCAAAAGAGCAAACAGATTTTTTTTATATTTCATTTTTGAAATCTGACATGGGGCTAGACATTTTGTCAATTTCCCAGCTGCCCTGGTCATGTGACTTGTGCCATCACTTTAGGAGGGAACTGCTTTCCAGCAGGCTGTTGTTTTTCCTTCTCAATGTAACTGAATAGTATGCAGTGGGACATGGGTTTTGCTATTGAGTGCTGTTCTTGGATCTACCAGACAGCTGTTATCTTGTGTTAGGGAGCTGCTATCTGTTAGACTGCTGGGTGGGGGAAAGGGAAGGTGTGATATCACTCCAACTTGCAGTACAGCAGTAAAGAGTGATTGAAGTTTATCATTGTACAAGTCACATGTCTTGGGGCAGCTGGGAAATTGACAATATGTCTAGCCCCATGTCAGATTTCAAAATGAAATATAAAAAAATCTGTTTGCTCTTTTGAGAAATGGATTGCAATGCAGAATTCTTCTGGAAAAGCACTATTAAATGCTATATTCTGAAAAAAAAAATGTTTTCCCATGACATGATCCCTTTAAGTAATCACATTTCACATTTTTCCATTCAACTTAATTTTAGTTCTAAAACTGAAATATAGCTGAAAAAAAGATCAATAGTAATTTTTGAATGACTAACTGTTGTTTTTACATCCCAACAAGCTGGGTCATAATTGGGGTCAGACTGGTGGGTGCAGCGCTCAACTGGGCTACCGCCCCATGGGCCCCCGCAAGCCTCCACACATCTTCACAGGGACCACCACCACTTGGTCTCCACTGAGCATGTGTAAATTTTAACCTACCTTCAGCGCATCAGGGAGGGAGATCAGCGGCCTTGGGGAGCACCAGTGGGGTTCGGTTCAGGTCTGGGCAAGCTGGGTCAATAGGTTTTTTAACCGGTGTAACCGGCCCAGTCCGACCCTGGTCATAATTACTTGTGCAACTTGAACCAAGCCTATATAAGTAGGAAACAATCCATGCTTGGTAAGATGAGATTTGAAAGGGCTTGTGTGCTATGATGGTAGCAGAAGCTGAAAAAGTAGCTAGAAATGAGGGCTTGCTGTTTATTCTGTGAGGCAAGTCAATTTATGTGTGCATTCCAGAGAGATTGAGTAAAATTTTTGCACTTGGCTATATGTTGGCTGAGTCTGATCTTCAGTAGTGAATCGTCTTGGTATTTTCTCATTTCATTTGCAAACTTTAAATCTGAATGGATTGTTTGACTCTGTCTTGCCCCCTCTGTCTCTAATTCTGTCTCTATTTTGGTGTTTATATTTATTGCCAAATGAATGTTTCTCTACAGTAAACTGATTTAGAAGGAACGTATATATATATATATATATATATATATATATATATATATATATATATATATATATATATATATGTCACAGTTTTAGATAATTGTGCATTAATTAAGTTTTGTTCTTTAGTGTTCTTTAGGTACTGTGAAACTGGAAGTTGGTAGAGTCAAAACCGGTCCGTTTCACTCAGAAAGAAGAACATCTCAGAGCAGTCAGGTGATTAAGAATTTAACTTGACTAAAATGGATCATCTGCCATCTAGACGTGTTATATTTATGGATTACTAGGTTCCTTAATTGATTGCTGTAGGGTTGTGGTTGACTTGGGCTGGTACAGAAGCCCAAAACACAATGTACAACATTTCTAGCCTACTTCTTTAGCTTTAGTTCTTTAGTTCTCCTTGAAATAAGACAATTAACATTATTGATATATGCTGTCATACGGTATTAAATATTCCCAGTGTAAATAAGTGGGGGTTGAGTTTAAGAAGACCAGCAACACTGGGATTTTGGTGCAATCATTCAAAAGTTTGTATTTTTCAGTGCATATACAGCACATATACCCCAGCGGTGAACTCCATCCTTCAATTCAAAAATGAACTTTTGAACTGAGCATTGTAATTAATGTAGCATACCCCGCAGCCATGTAATGAAATACAACGATAAAAACTGTTTAATTGTAAATACTCATTGGACTATTCATATATGCTTTAGGTCAGTGAAGGGACCAGTAGTCTTACGTCATTCAGTTTTCCGATAACGGGAACAGCATCGGCTGACTCTGCTTCTAAGAAGAACGACTGTAAGTCTTTTTATACAGTACAGAATTTGTAGTCTGTGGGTAGATTTCAGTGGCCCTGGTGGTAACTGTGCCACCGTCTATGCTTAAATTGTCAGCACTTTACTTTACAACACTTTATTCTGTGAGCTACCGTGTTAATACACAGAATGGCCACCTTTTTATTATTCCAGTTGTTTAGACTGCCCAAACTGCAGGAAGTGAAGAAGAGCAGTTTTCCCTCTTTCAAATCTGCCATGCACTATACACATCTGTAGATTAGGTTTTAAACATGAAGTACTTGACTTTCATTCAGTGTTTTAACTAAAATAAACTAAAACAATATTATCAGTATGTGTGTGGCCAGCTACTCTCCTTTAATATATTTAATGGACTGCTAGCATGCACTTTCTTCTTCACATTCCTGGTTTAAATTAACTTGGGGATAAAAATGTGTGAGCAGTCACAAATTTTAAATTGGTTCTAAATGTTTCACCCCCTTATTTAATATTTGTTTTATTAAATAGAAAGGTGCTGTGTATTGCAATTTTTTTCACAAATACATATTTTATTAAACTTTAACAATAGGGATTAAGGATTCCGATGAGTTTTAGTGCACAGCAGTGGTGCACTGTATATCAATTCCTTACAGGAAATAAATGTATTCTATTGCTCTGAGAAGCATTCTGATGAAGTCACACGTTTATTAGGTTTAATAAATGTGTCTATTCATTGATCCTTTCTTGATTGTAAAGAAGTTTGAAATAAATCTGAATATGATCTTTTATAAATTAGGCTCTTTGTCATAAAATTCGGGTTGTACATGTTCATAGCCTTTAATCAATGTCCTGATGTATAGATCGATTAAAGATAAATGAAAGTCACTTTATCTGGTCATCTAAAAAGTCCTCACAGTATAGAACAGTACAGGTATGGGACCTGTTATCCCAAATTCTCGGGAATGGGGTTTTCTCGATAATGGATCTTTCCATAATTTAGGTAATCATACCTCAAGTCTTCTAGAAAATCATATAAACATTAAATTATTCCAACAGGCTGGTTTTGCTTCCAATAAGGATTAATTCTATCTTAGTTAGGATCAAGTACAAGCTACTGTTTTATTATTACACAGAAATTGTAAATCTTTTTTATAAATTTGGATTATTTGGGGTCTATGGAACAGGGCTGTAATTCAAAGCTTTCAGGATAACAGGTTTGCAGATAATGGATCCCCATACCTGTACCACTGATTTGAGCGCTTTAAAAAATTGAGTCTGTAATGTTTTAATATGGCCGAGCCATAGTCTAAATAAGTCAGGATTGTAATCATATACATAGTAAACATAGTTTGTTCAAGAGGTATAGTTCAATAAGGGCATGTTTGCTAAGGTTACACTGACATTTCAGCATCTTTGTAGGATTCTTAATAAGCCAAAATGCAATTTACGTTAAATTGTTTAAAAAAAAAAAAAAAAGACTCAAGAATGAGTTGGCTGGTAAGTTCTGTTTCAATGCAGCTGTTGCCAATGTAGTAAACTGGTGGGAGCATTGTATTCTGAAAGGTCATCTTGCCTTTTCATGCAGCTTCTTGCAAATAAGCTGGCCAGAGGCCACCATCAAATAAAAACTATTGTGTTTAGTAGGCTAATTCAGTTTCTATCCCTTGCAGCTTCTGAAATTCAAGGCCTGAGGACCGTGGAAATAAAAAAGGTAATCTTTTCAGTTACTTCCTGCTCCATGCAGAACCACTACCTCAGTTCCCCAACTGCTCCTCACTCACATGGTTGCTGATGCACAAGGCCAGTGTTACAGAAAGCAGAAAATGTATGTGCCAAGGGTTCAAGCAACCACACCACACCCCTATCATTGCTCCCTAGGCACATGCCTCTATTGCCTAACCCTAGTTCCAGCCCTGTGTTCACTTATAAATGCAAGGCCAGATATATTAGCATGTATATGTAGCAGGAATATATGGTAAAATCAATTGACAATAAGACAATTTCTTAATTTAAAGGTATTCTAAGCTTGATAGTAGACATCTAATGTGATAACATGCTAGACAAA
Organism: Xenopus borealis; assembly: GCA_024363595.1. NCBI lineage: Eukaryota > Metazoa > Chordata > Amphibia > Anura > Pipidae > Xenopus > Xenopus borealis. The sequence continues at coordinate 134,750,338 of CM044431.1, forward strand.
ACTGTAACGAAGACCAAGATTTATAATGATAAAGAATTGTCAAGAAGCGCGTGAACCCTTTAATCTACATTCTGTGGATAAACCACAGAACAGCGATTCTGCGGAGATGGATTTGTTGCCTGCACCCCCCAGGTTAGTGTAACACACACAAAATACACTTACACACACTTTTTACACTAATACACACATATTTACACTTTCACACACTCATAAATTTTTGGGGGGTTTCACACATTCAAACCACTCACACATACTTCCACACGCATACAAAACTTATTTTGCAAAGTGTACACACACTTTTACACACTTAGGGGCAAATTTCCTATTATTCCCCGAAATTAGTTCGACCAAATTCGATATTCGATTAGCATTCGAATAGTTTTAGGCTACCTTTTATTCGATATTCGATCATTCAACGATCTAATACAAATTTATTCGATCAGTCAAATAATTTATTCGATCAGTCGAATAAATCATTCGATCATTCAAATGATTTGAACGATCAAAGACTTCGATCGTACGAAACCTATTCGATCAGGACTTAGCCTCAGAAGCCTATGGGAGTGCTCCCATAGGCTTCTATTGCAATTCGGTAGGTCCAATCTGGCGAAGTAGGCAATCGAATAAACTCTAAAATTTAACTCCTTTGCTGTATATTGTGGGTGCATCTGCACACCACATAGTTTGGTAACTCTATGTATATTGAGCATGAAACTGTTCAGTAGACCCCTGGCATTCATATTTATGATGTTTTATGCTGGTATATTGAGAAATGTGGGGTATATTAATGGGGTATAATGCAAGCTTTGCAATGGTTTTTAGAAACTTCATAAAAACCTCTACGCTTAACATGGCTTTACAGTTTCATAGTTTGCAGTAGAAAGACATATTTACCCATTTTGGATTTGTCAGAAAGTGTACTTTTGTATAGCTTTTTGTTAAATCTGTCTATATTGGGAATCACAATATTCAATAGATCTCTGGCATTCATAAGCATGTTTTTTTCTTGGTACCTAATGCTATGTGGGAGATAAGATGCTAGAAAGTGGAGGATTTGTGGAAGAGTGCAAATGATATGGGAAATTCTGCTGGCACTTAAAGGGGTAAACATTTTCTGGGGGAAAAAGGTGTCTGCTCCAAGACATAGGGTAATGTTATAATGGGTGCAACTTTGACCTAGGTCTAGGAGCCCATAGTAACCAGTGATACTCTATGTACTTTTTTAAACAGTATGTAAATACAAATGTTAACCTCATTATAAATTGCTATGGGTCAGTAGATTTTGAGCACATATTGCTTCCGTTAATATATTCACCCTTCTAGGCCTTGCTTCTTTGTAGGCTTGTGTGTGCCTGTCTCTGTGGACAACTATAAATCATCATAACTCTTTTTAGCCATCTTTGAGGTTTTTTATTTGTACGTCACAGTTTAAGTAGCAGTATGGTTAAGATACTTTAAGGTTTAGCAAGAAAAAGAAGGCTGACTGTATAAAGTGACTAAAAACAGCAGTTTCATTATATGCTTTTGCCAGCTTAAAACATTTATATGTATTTCTACAGGAGCCATCAGACTCACTGGGAGTCAGCATTGCTGGAGGTGTTGGTAGCCCTCTGGGAGATGTACCGATTTTCATTGCTATGATGCATGTAAATGGAGTTGCAGCCCAAACTCACAAACTCAGGGTATGTTTGTTTTGCAGAATTTAAATGTAATTGTCCTATCTAATGCTTAATTAAAGAAAAAAACATGTTTTACCCCCTTGCTTACTAGTGATGAAACCCTTTATTTAATTAGAACAGTGTATATACATATTTTTTAACACCTAAATGTAATACCCAAATATTTTTATAGTGCCTTTGTTACTTGTCACGATAATTAAGCTGCTTTTTAAGGACCATGTTGCAGGGAGTCACCAGAGATGCAAGATACAGTACTACTGAAATTATTATTTTTTGTGATCTTATCCTTTCCCACAAGAGGGCGATAGACTCTAAAGATCAAATTCATGTTGCCAAAGATTTTTGTAGCACTCTATAAACTTTTAACTAAAAAAAATTGTTTGAGTCTAATTTAGAAGTTGTTCTGCAAGCTCTTCTGATTGTGTCCAAGACTCGTAATGTCATGTAAAACTTGTTTCACTGCAAAAATTGGAACCACAGTGAATTAAATCACTTTTTTGGTATCTCCCTTCAAAATATGCTTTATATGCCCTTTAAATCATTGCTTGGGATGTCTGTCAGTGGCTTCTAAAGAAGTGGTAGTCTATTGCCATGAAAGCAGTAAGCCTGCTCCCCCTGCTTTTGGATGCACCCATGTGTTTTTAAAAGGAATCTAATAAAGCTTAATGAATTATATGGAAACACAGAGTGTTGTTTGTCCACTTGAGTCCAAGGAGTGTTCTGTATGGCCATGCCTTGTATTTGAACTACTATTTTTTTTTTTCTTTGATAACAGATCAATAAATCAGACAGAATTTGCAAGAGCCTAGGAAACATTTATAATGCACTTTGTGTTACCCTTAACAGTTGAGGGCTATGTAGAGACAAGCTCCTTTTTATCTAGCTGCTTAGTACTCCATTCCCAAAAAGAATATTTAAGTGACAGACTTCTGTATGTAAGAACAGCAGAGTATAAATATCAAATGTCATAGCCAGCTTTTTCCTTCGTATGCACTTGACCTTATCATTTAAAATACATTAAGCAAAGAAGTGACTGCATAGGAAGTGATTTAGCAAGACATGATTTAATGATAAACTGTTCTATTTTCTTTAATTTTTCCAGAACATTAGGGTTGTAAAAACACTGCACTTGGTTTTGTTTTACACTAATACCATGGATATTTAACTGACAGGTGTGTTATTTCTTCCCCTAACTATTCTTCTTGAACAAAGGTTGGTGACAGGATTGTTAGCATATGTGGGCAATCCACCGAAGGAATGACTCACTCCCAGGCCGTCACCCTCCTGAAAAACGCTTCAGGCACCATTGAACTACAGGTAAAACTTCTCACTCTGTCTAAATAGATTATGTCTTTCTTTGCTAGTCTTTTTGGCATAGAGGCAAATAAACTTCATTTTCCATATTTGTAAGCAAATTCATTGCCATGTAAGTAGATCTTTATTGCACAGCATTTTGAAAGTAGAAACAGAATAAGTCATAAATCATAAGAAATTATTCCATTGCATTTAATGGCAATGTTCCCATTGGAACATATGGAGCATTGAGTTTGGATAAGAATTCATGTCCACTTCCAGGGTAAAATCACATCCATTCCTCAAATGTAGTTGTAGAACATTTTTTTTCCCTCTATGTTTAGTCCTTGGCTAATTCTTTTCCTGAAATGCAGTTGCTGACAATACAGAACAGCTGCATGCTCCAAACTGCATGTATTCCATTTCCTTGGAAGCTGACAGCTGCTTTGTCATTAAAGAGAAATCTTCAGTTAAGCCCACAGCTGTTCCCTAATAGTTCAGTCTCTTCTTCTCTTTCTGTGTAGGTGGTGGCCGGTGGGGACGTGAGTGTGGTAACTGGCCAGCAGCAAGAACATGTGGGGTCAACTGTCGGCTTTTCAGGACTCACGTCAAGCAGCATTTTACAGGATGATTTAGGGTATGCTGTACGAATGCCACATATAAAGCATTATTGGCAATACTTTTGTTAGTTTTCTACACTTTCTTAATCTAATACAGTAGATTCATATGTCTTAATGTGGCCAAACACATAAAGGATCAGTCACAAATGCAGTGCAGTGTGCTAAGTACAGTTTTTGGATACAAAACTTTCTGACTTTCCCAGAATTCCAGCATAACAGCAGGCAAATGAGAGTTGCGCCCAAAATGGTGTGCACCAAATGTGATTGCCATTAAAACATCGTTTTCATGTAAATCTGTTGCTCCAACTTTCCTTAGCCAATTTACACAACCCACTGTTTGTCTTGCTTCAGTTCTCGTGATTCTGTACAAGAGGCCGCACGGATACACGGAGTTTAGTGCAACTATTAGGAAAGTGCAAGCAGCGTGTTTGGTGATGTAATAAACACAACATTTTTGTCCATTTTACAGCAACCACAAATGGGAATGAGTTTGTAAATGAACCCTTGCTTTTGGTCATGTGGTCTTGAGGTTTTTCGGATTTCTCCTATACTGCCAGACCACAGCCACAAGGGACTCCTGATGAGAAATATTTCAATGCTTAGCTGTAAGCTCTCAGAAGACTTTACCCACTCATGGGCCCATCAGCTGAACAAAAAGTCCTATGTTATGTGGACATCCACATGCAGGTCCAATATCTAATAAACTGATCGTCCACCTGTGTATGTGGCCTATATAACCAGCTTTCTTTGTTTCCCTCCTTTGCTGTTCTTACCACAACTTTTATAGCTCTATAACTTAGGCAGCATTCTGGACCAAGGGGCCTATTTAGCTGGAAAAATGGTCAAGTTTGAAGATGTTATGATTTTCCAAATTTATGTTTAGAAACATTTTATGGAAATGCTCAATTATTTTCTCAGAATGAAACATTTTTTTCCTTCCTCTTAACTATTCCACTCAATATGAAATAAGTTGGTGCTATAGAAATACATGTTAATAATAATGGAAGGGAAAAGAATATGATTGGTCAGTAATCTAATTTAGTTCCCACAACCTGGGTAATCACTTAAGGTGTAGTTCAACTGTAAAAACAGTAGAGAAAAGATGTCCTTCATCTGGTTATCCCAAAATAATTCCACCAGATTAAAGTGCAAGTGCTGTTTATCTACAAATCATTAATGCATGATTTAAAAGTTAACATTTCTCAATATATTGCCAAAGAAAGTGCTGCACAGTGCAATTGCATTCAAATAAGAAAATCCTAAGGAAACGAGAAAACATCTTATTTTCTTATAATGTCGATTTTATTTAGAAATCTGTTGGTGCTTTTCCTCTACGTCACACCTTAACCCAATTTATATTTTACTCACCTCTCCACATTACAATTGTAACCATCTCCCACTGTCACATTCCAGTCGCATCAAATTTGTTTTTCTTAACTCGATCAGTACTTTTCTTCACTTCCTTTTCCTGCTCACATTGCACTGCTCTTTTACAACACTTCAAGCTTTAGTTGTTTAACTTAGCCATAGTCTGACCCCCCATTCTGCATTATCTTGATAGGTTCTGTATTCCATTTGTTAGACAAGCATGTATAATGAATGGTTTCTTTCCCTATCAGAGGAAATGTGTATTTCACATATTTGCATCATCGACCAGAACTATCACAAGGTAGATATGGAATATGACAAATCAGGCAAGACTAAATCAAATTCATCCTTTATAGAGCAAATTTCTTCTAAGATACATTCTGGTTTTAATCCATAAAATTTCTCTAGTAAATGGCTTTTCCATTAATTTTTTTCCTTATTTCGCCCAAAAAAGGTTTTATAAACATTTATTATCACAGCCCAGTTTATATAGTCAAGTAATTTTATAAAATCTGCACATCTATGTGCAGTAAGAAGGTTTTATAGAGATTTAATTGGATAGAGTCTTCGCTGCAAAAAGTATTTCCATGTTCTGTTTCTGCTTAAAATTGAAAATGTATCTGACCATAGAGTCCTGGATTGTATTTCTATAAAACATACTGTGGTTAATACAAACTTGACTGAGGAAAATTTACTTGTAACATTCAATCGCTTGTGTATTTAAGATAAAACTTAAATGAGATTTCTGTTATTGTGTAATGTCATATCCAAAAATCTCAATTGCAGACAAAAACTCAGGCATTCTACAGATACACTTCCCATTCATTTCTAAGGTATCTGTCATTATAGGTTCATAGTCGGACTGGTCCAGACCCGCTTCTTACCTAAGCTCCTTCCTTACCAAACCCCTGCTCAATTGCAGCCAAAATAATGTGCGTGAAGAAGGTAGGCAGGGGTTCGGGGTGGACAGAGCAGGATTTGAGGCAGGTGGGGCAGCTCTGGTGAACCCAAATACCCCCAGTTTGCCACTACTTTCGTTCTGTACTTTTCCATTCAAGTATTTCCATGATCAATTAAAGAAACAATTGTGTTTTGACATTAGTTTCATGCATCTTTTCCTTTGCATTAGTAATAAGAATATGAAGAGACTATTTTGAGCATTCTATGTAGGATGCCCCCCCCCCAATCTTTCATAAATACAATATGACCCTGCATCTGCATGATATTACATAATGTTGCTTATTTTTCTGTTAAATCACTTAATTATATGATTTTCTTTATACCCTAGACCACCACAATATAAGGCAATCATCCTTGAGAGAGGACCAGATGGCCTTGGTTTCAGTATTGTAGGAGGGCATGGTAGCCCGCACGGTGACCTGCCAATATATGTTAAGACTGTGTTTTCAAAGGTAAATAATAATTTTTTAAATCAATTTCCAAATGCACCTGTTCATCAGAATAGGAGTTTTTATGAAGTGTGGAAAAAGACACTTGCCTAATGCTATGTTGCTGGTTATGATGTCTAGTCAATGGTTCCTACTGCAAGTGGCAAGTATGCGTTCCCCTTATAAGTTATTTCTTTTTGGAGGCAGAAGTCCCAGATTTTTTTCCTGATTGGGAAACCCACACAAACAGGTCAATAAAATAAAACTGGAAAAACAAAAAGATGGAAATGTAAAAATTTCAATTCATACCATTTAAAGGAGAAAGAAAGGTCCAATCTATGGTGGGTGCCAAATGTTAGGACACCCCCAAGGATTGTAATAACTTACCAGATACCCTGGTCCAGTGCTCTTGTTAGAAAATAACTACTGTCTCAGAGTACTTGCACTCCAGTTCCTTCCTTCTTTCTACAAAATCCTGTGGCCAATGCATGCGTAGCACAGGGGGGGGAAAAAAGCTGGCTTTTCTTGTTAAAAAAATTTTTTCACTCTACTGCACGTGTGTAATTTGCGAGAAGACAGAATCAGGAAGCAGATAAATCACAATATATCCCGGGCCAGTGCAGTTTTCTGCTAACAAGAGGACAGGTCTATACACACCTCAACGATTTAAAGAAATTTTAAAAACCACTTTTTTGGAAAAATATGGTTTGTGAAAAAAAATCCAAACGTTGGTAAATTTTGGCCATTTAATATCTGCAATGGTTGGTTGGAAAAAAAAAAAAAAACAGCAGTGCCATTGACAGTTTATTGTAACAACAGATTTGTTTGTTTGTTTTACAGTATTGTATAAATAACATGAAAATAACTTGCAGTTTATGTTCAGTTGGAAAAAAAATTGTGTTTTAGTAGACTGGGACCTCATTTAATGAGATATTTTGGATAAAAGTAAATAAAGTACCCCTCTTGTAAAATATAAGGATATTATAAGTTACCATGGAGTTCCATGACCATATAAAAACATGAGGCTGAAGGACTACTAATATCCTCATATTTTGCAACAGAGGATACTTTTATGACATCACTAAGCTCCGGTTATAACAGATGACATCACTAAGCACCATTTATATAGTAAATAAAGTGGCCCCTCTTGTAAGATATAGGGATATTATAAGTTACCGAGAAGTTCCATGACCATATAAAAACATGTAACGCCGAGGAGACTTCTAAAATCCTCATACTTTACATCAGGGGTCCTTTATTATAATACACAAGTTTCTGTGAGTCATGTGACAGAAATGACATCACTAAGCTCTGATTCTAACTGATGACATAACTAAGCATCGTTTATAAGGATATCATTTACAGGATATCCATTGCTTATTAAAAGTACTTATTTGTCAGTATATGAGTTATTCATAAACAGACTCCACTTAAAGACTAGTGATGTTGGATTTCATGAGCTGATCTATCATATTTCAGGGTGCAGCTTCAGAAGATGGGCGCTTGAATAGGGGTGACCAAATCATCGCAGTGAATGGACAGAGCTTAGAAGGAGTGACTCATGAAGAAGCGGTGTCCATCCTTAAGAGAACAAAAGGAACAGTCACATTGACCGTGCTTTCCTAATGCCTCCAGAACATTTCTAACCATCTGGGTCCCATGTGATAGGGAACATTTGGTAATTCTTGATTTTTATGTATGTATGAGGAGAAAGTAGCCTGTTATAGGTCATTTGTGTAACAAGCAGTATTTCTAGCAGTCTGAAGAAGTATTTTTTATCAAGGCAATGTCATTGGACTAGCATGCTATTCTGTCAAAGTATTAATAGAACAATCTGCTATTTCTTTTAATCAAGTACAGATTTTTTTTTTATTGTGAACAATCAAGTTCCTGGCAAAATCAGCCATAGTCGCTTAGCTGAGGTATAATAAAACTACTGTGATTACTACAAAAGCTGTAAAATGTGAAACAAGTGTTGGGCAAACATAACAAAAGTAGTTTTAACCTGAGTATTTGGAATAAAACACACAGTACTGTATAAAAGTTTTTAGGGGCGATACATATATACACGGAAACTTAAATTGTCTCCTTAAAAACACCTCCATGTTTTGAATGTCTCCCAAAAGTAACAAAGGAACTGTGAATGCATTTGGGCATTTTAGAAGTTGCATTTCAGTATGAATTCTTCTGCACGATCAAATCATAGATGTGTTTACTTCCTTAACAGCTCTAACATATGTCACATTAGTTAGTGCAGTTTCAACACTGGAGGTTTATTTCAAACCATAAGGAAAGCAGTAAAGGTAATGGTTTGTAGCAGGGAGCATAATGGTGAGTTTAACTGCAGTGCTAAATACAAAATGTTTTTATGTGTGACAAATCTCAGCTGTGTTTTGGAGTATAGGTCAGCAGTGCTTTCTGCATTTAGTATTAGGAAGTTTCTCTTTTGTGAGAAATTAGTTTTGCAGTAACTCACATAATATTTTGTGGAGTGCACGCTTAAAAAAATGTATATATATATATAACATTGTGCTATCTATATCTTGCTTAGAGTTAACTCTTTGCTGTCTCTGCTCTTATAATCTTAAATAACCCACATGCTGTAGGTCCCAATTTTTTTTTTTTTAAAAAAAGGGACCCGTGTATTATACAAAACACTATGAATCTAACCCACAGAATTATAACCCTTTCAGGTGCAAAGATATATTTGACTAGATTCAGGAAGTTAAATTCATTTAGCAACTTATGGCAATCAGAGCTCTACCCAAACACTATTTGCCAAGTGTGACCTCTTTTAAAAATTTATATTTTGAACTTTATAGAAAAAGTGAAGGCAGATTTCAAACTGCACACAACAGGCAGCTTACACACAGTGTTAGTCACCATCACGGTGACTGTGACTTCTTCGAATATGTCAACTTTTCCGTAAAAGATGTCTTTTGTGTATGTATGTATGTATGTATGGATATGCTGCAAGTTAGTCTTTTATCAGAAGGTCCTTAAAGGGAACTATTGCAAAAATAGTTCCTCACTCTTTGTCTAGAAGATGTATTAGATTTGTTTCAATAACTCTGACACAAATCCTGGATGGGGAGAGGCTGAATCTGGGTTAAGTCTGTTATTCTGAAACCTTTAGCTAATATATCTTCTAGACAATAGGGCACTGCCTTTCCCCAATAATGTGTTAGACCCAACTCAGTCAAAAAATCACTATTACTACTGCATCAAGAGAGACAGAGAGGAGCTAGCACAGAGTAACATGATTATTTTAGAAACAGTACAGAGTTTTCCTTTAAGGCAGTGACTCACAGTGTTAGGATTTCACAAGATCGTGAGGTTTTCAATTTTACTATTGACCGTTCTAAATAGAAGGTTATTTCATATTATAGGGGGTTCTAAAGTATAGACTATGGGTGTCTCTACTTCAAGAAGTAGGGTTTCTTTATTAACAGACTATGAAGGAGTAGGTGGCTTTTTAACAGACAAAAATGTGACATCTGTATCTATTAATACTATTGTAATACTAGCGTTATAGTTCATATCATGGAAAAAATGAAGGATTCAAAAATTATGTTTAGAACAGAGAATGTATGTCCTTTAACATTTGCAAATTCCAACCAAACTTTTCCTGGGATAATAGGAAATCATTGGCACATGGCAGCTCAAAGATAGGTAGACTAAGACTATTATTATATTACTACCATTATTAGGGGGGGGGGAATGTTTATTTTTGTAGTTCATCATCCCTGGATTTATTTGTTGTAACATAGTAGTAAGTTAGGTTGAAAAAAGACACACATTCATCAAGTTCAACCTTTAAACACCAGTGTAATGCTAGTTGAGGAGGACAAAAATCTGCACTCTAATTGGGGTCCTGACTCTTCAGTAACATTGAACAGCTATTACTTATATGAGGGAAGGCAGAAATGGTACTATTTGGGTTAAAATCTTATTTTTGAGGTGAATGGTTCTCTGTTTGACTATGAAGATTTTCATTCATCCAGGTCATGGTATATCTAATATGTCATTCTAAAACAACTAGACTAGCTAAGTAATCATTGAAGACATTTCACTACTCATCGAGCAGCTTCTTCCATTTAACTGACTGGTGTGGGAAGTTCTCGGCATATAAACTCTTGCACTAATCAACACCTCTGTAAATTCAGATGTCCCCTCTTTGAAGAGTTACAGTGTGCCATTGTGATTGGATTAGTGGAAGAGTTTATATCCAGAGAACTTCCCACACTAGTCAGTTGAACTGAAGAAGCTGCTCGGATGAGTAATGAAATGTCTTCAATCATTGAAACGTCTTCAATGATTACTCGGCAAGTCCAGTTGTTTTAGAATTACTTATGTTTTGACTGCTTGTTGTCCTCTTAGGCAGTATTATCGCAATCAAAATACTTTACCCCAGTACCAGTGACTTTTCTTTCAAATGAATGGGTGTTGCCTAGTAAAGCAGAATTCAATTCGCTATATAATATAAAACCCTCTAACCCTACCCTACATAGTCCTCCTTCGCTGCTCCAACCCACGCAGGTGATAACTCCAGTAATTGCCCCTAATCCTGTATTAACCCCTCATTCCAGAGTCTGCGGAGCTCACGGGTGCCATCTTCGGTGTATTGGTCCTTACAGAAGCACCAGAAGATAGTGTCCATGAGCTCTGCTGTGTGGACCCTGCAATGAGGGGAAATTACAGGATTAGGGGTTGATCAACCACACCAAACTAATTCTGCAATTTACTGGCTCTTCTTTGCCTTGATGTCCAACCAGTAACTGGCTGGTAATGAAGTCTTATTGAATTAGGATCACATATGCATGTTGAGGCAGACAGTCCTCCTTAGGCCCCATAGTAAGAGCCAATCAGAGCATGGGTGCCCACATCATGCAAAGATCTGCTGGTTTAGCAACCTTGGTCTTGGAACAGGGCTCCCTTATGGATCCCCCATGTTACCTTCCATGTGCCACCCTTTTAGTCTGCAAAACAGCCAGGTGCAGGCAGCACTACATAGAGAGAGGGGCAGTCCATTTTGGAATCACAAAGAGTTGCACCTAAGGGTGCCAGTCACAACCCAGCAATGGAAAGGTTCAAAACTCCATATATTTTCTCTAGCGCATTCTGTTATTGTCAGGCATTCCAAATGTATAGGCCTATTCTTGTAGTCTCAAGTAGGTTTCTAAACATACATTTCACTGTACAGCATTTGCACTGCATGAGAGAGAAGGTATAATCTTTCAGTTTATACATTAACAGTATTCAGTAGCTCTATCTGATTTGTTTTCAGAGAGTCTCTCCATTTGTTTCTGTTCTTGAGTACATATTTTTATAGTATTGCAGCTATATATAGTTTTTATGTAAAAGAATGTGACACTAACTTTCATATTGTGATACACAGTATCTGCTTTTCTATATGTCTTTTATCCTAAACACTAAATGTCACTTTCCATGCTTGTGTGTACGGAGATTTTGATACTGTATTACTGAGGTAGTATTCTCTGATGGACCACTGTTTGAATGCAATTAAAAATGTAGACTAACAAAGTTCCTTGAATGGTCTTCTGATTTACTGCCTATTTTATTGCATGTAATATGTCCGAAAGATGTGGCATTACATACAAATTAAGCCAGTACAGAGACTAATGAATCATATTATTTCATATTTAGCTTGTATTCTTTTAAATATGGAAGGTTTTTAAGCATATGCTGATGAGAATGATGTGTTATCTCTATTAAGTGATGTATAATATATATGCAGTATGCAAAGTCTAATAATATCTGCATTTTCACTGGGTTATGTAACTTTTAACTAGGAGTTTACTGAATCCAGGATTTGATTTTTGGATTGGGTAATTTTCAGCAGGATTTGGTAATCCCATAATGCTGCTTTTAACAGATTCAGAGTTGCCAATATACTTGAATGAGAACCATAATCCATACACACACACAAACGGCAGCAGCTTGTTTTATTTAGTTATGGGGGGTTTGTTATACAGGTATTGGTATCCTCTGGACCTGGGGTTTTCCAGAAAAGGGACATTTCCATACTTTGTATCTCCATAAAATTCCACTTAAAATGAATTTAAACATTAATAAACCCAATAGGCTGATTTTGGTTCCAATAAGGATTCATTATATCTTGGTTTGGATCAAGTACAATGTTTTATTATTAGAGATTAAGGATATCCTTTTGAAAAATGCAGATTATTTGATTAAAAATGTAATGTACAGAAGACTGTCTTCCCGTAATTCTGAACTTTGTGGGTTACAGGTTTCCAGAGAAGGGATCCCATTCCTGTACGTATGAATTTTTTAATTTTATTAATTTCTACTTAAATATAAGGACGTAGCTGATCAAGGGTACAGCGCATTCCTTTATATATCGCATATGTTCCAAACATATTTGCCAGAGCCATATTTGACCATTTGGCCATTTCTGACAATTTAGCCACTGAACAGTAAAATGTTGTGGTCAAAAACAGACCGTGCTAAACTCCTGCAATTTATGGGAAATATAAAAAAAAAAGTTCATTGACTCTGCACAGTTTAAGCTCAAATGGGGGGAATTCACAAAGGCAATAGCCCATTTTTGGAGTAAAAGTGGTGGTACACTGGAGTAAAATACTTTTTCCATAGTCACCAACAGAAATCCGCCTAAATTCAACCGCCACTTTTTAAATTTTTTAGTGAAAAGACCGTTTACAGACACTTTTTTTAATTTGTATTTCAAACAACATAAATGTGGTGCACAAACTAAATTTAAAAATGGAGTAAAGCTCCTACCACTCGACAATGTAGGAAACATTCTCAAAAAGTTGTAAAGTATATTAATGGGAACGAGGTGCTTGATTGATGCACACTGGAAGGACTCTGCCACCCCGACCGTAGCAGAGTTAATCAGCAAAATACAGCAAATAAGGAAAATGGAATACCTGACGGCCCTCTTACATGATAACTCACTGCCCTTTATGGAGGACTGGTTTCTATGGTCAAGCACAACACCAGATGTGACAATATGGTGTATAACAATGACTACAGGAGGGTACTTAAGTTTTTCTCTCAATATAAAACTTCCAGTAGTACCACAATGTGTTACATATCTCGAAAATCAATAAGCATGAAGGGGGCATCTTGTCTCTTGCCTTTTGGTGCATCCTTGTCCTGTCTATCTGCTTTCTCCCTATATATCTTTTTACAATGAAAAATCCAGGTTGTCTGTGACAGCCACACCAGAGCAGAATCAGTGACTTATGAAACCCCTTCTGTCAAACAATGGAAATGTTTTTCTTTTATTCTGTTATACTTCAACTGCTATTATTTTTATTTTGTGTTTGAAAAAAAAAATGGAGTAAAGCTCAATATAACCATGGTGGAAATTACAAAAGTGGAGAGAGTCCATTTTTGGTGTAAAAGTGGTAGTAAACTGGAGTAAAATACTTTCTCCATTTTCACAAACAGAAATCCACTTAAATTCTGACTCAACCACCACTTTTCATATTTTAGTGAAAGAAAGATAGTTTACAGACACTTTTATGACTTTGTCTTTCAAAATGGTGCAGAAACATTTTACAAGAAATATTCTCCTGACATATTAAAGGAGAATTCCACCCTTAATTAAAAACAACCCTACCCCCCACATAGACCCATTCCCTGCTCCCCTTAGCCTAGTTGCTACTTCTGGTAAATGTCCCTAACTCTTTACTTACCCCTCTGTGCAGATTCAGGGCATCGGTGTTCACAGATACCATTTTCTCTTTGGATCTTCTTCCTTCATGTTGGCAATTTCTGTCACTTTTGGAGCATGGGCAATTGTCACAAAATGGAAGATTGCTTCAACTACTCATGTACCAATATGCCAATCTTCCCAAAGATTTCAGAAGAGAAGAAGATGGTGTTTGTGAACTCTGATGCCCTGAATCTGCACCAAGGGGTAAGTAAAGAGATGCATAGGGGGTGGCAGGCAGGGTGGTCTGTGTAGGTTGAATTAATAAATTAATTTAATTAAGGTTTGAATTCTCCTTTAAAAATGGAGTAAAGCTCGGTATAACTGTTCCCCATGTGTCAGATCAATTCTAATATAATTTTCTCTGCTTTGGTTTTCCCAATCTTCACTTTACACCTCTTGTAGGTGCCCCATTGGGGAATTATTAGCATATTAATAGGGTTTAGCATGTTATAGTCAGGGCACAAGTTTCTGTCTATCTCTGTAGGTGTAAAGCCTCATTAACAGAACAAGTAAAACACTGATTAAACAAAATAAGTGTATTTTATACAAGTTGATATGTAAAAAGTTTTTAACTCACACTTGCATTATTTTACTTGTTGTATTTTAATGAATGTGGGAATATTAGCAATATTGAGTGAATGTATTATCTAAAGGAAAGGTAAAACCTCCCAGCCATTTTTATTAGCTTCAGCAGCACAGATACACTTGACCTAAGATAATAAAATATATTTCTCCTACAAATCCCTATATTAAGCAAAATGAATTTTTTTTGTATGTAGACCCTTTTTTATCTTGTTACAGAAGTGGAACTACACACACATATAGGCAGATTTAGAAACAAATGATGCATAATTTTCCTAGGTAAAATAAACCAGTGATTTTCAACCTTGTGCCTCCAGCTGTTAAGGAACTACAAGTCCCACAATGCAATGAAGGAGTCTGACAGCCACAGTCAGGCAAATGCATTGTGGGACTTGTAGTTTCTTAACAGCTGGAGGCACAAGGTTGAAAATCACTGAAATAAACCCTCTCCCCTGGAAATTACAGTTTAATGGATGACTGACAGGTGTAGTAAGAGCTAAAGACAAATTCAGAAAAAAATGTCTTTAAAATATCATGCAAAAGACAAATATGGGAATGTAATAAAAGTCGCAAACAGCAAAACAATTTGCACAAATAAGAATAAAAATTAGTATTTTGCAATGTAATACTCTTCTCTAAACTGTTATTGCATTGCAATTTTAATTGTGCATTGCCCACTTTTAAGAAGTGCTTAAAGGTGTTGTAATCTTTTGGAGCAAGTGTAACTTTATCAGTTAGAAGTTTTATTACATTCACCGTGTACTGGCGCAAACTATAAAATTCGCAAATCTTCTTTCCCTGTCAGAAGGGGCCACTAAACATTTTCTGGGTTCGCAAAGCTATATTAAATCCTCACAAAGAAAAAATTTGTTTGCACAAAGGTATACCTTTTCGGAATCAGAAAACTATCTGTTTAAAAGGCAAATTTACAAAAGGGGAGATGGTGGTTTGTGAATTTGGTCGGAAATCCGACATTTTTATCTCCACTTTTATTTTGTCTCTATCACCACTTTTGTGAATTCTCCCCATAGAGTCTGACACCACATTTTTTAGAGTTCAGTGCAGCTTGACTGGCTTTTATTAGGAGCAAAATCAATGCTTCAACACTCTTGTATCACATAAGAATTAGAAGTCCCAATTTTTGCAGTTACTTCACAAAGATTACAAAGCTTACTTCACGAAGAGTACAGAAGAGAAGGTGGCGCCCGTGAACTCCGATGTGCTGAATCTGCAACGAGGGGTAAGTAAAGAGTTAGGGGCATATACTGACGGTAACAGGCTGGGGGTGGCAGGGAGGGGGTCTATGTAGGGTAGGGGATTTTAATATAAAGGGTCCGGTTCTCATATAACACTCTGGGAAATTTACTTACCTCCGAAGTCGCGCCAGCGTCGCCTTCACTGCACTTCGCCAGGCATAGTTTCGCCAGTCCGCTGCTAATTCACTAAAATCCCATGTTGCACTCAGCCTGATGAATGAACGCTAGCGCAACTTCACTACCTTTCACCTCCTAAGCGAAGTTGCACTAGCAAAGGCTAATTTTCATATGGCACCAAATTTAAATGGATGTGTATGTTGCAGTGCATATAGAACACTATTTAAGGTTCCATATGTTAAAAAATGTAGGGGG
>CM044431.1:134776557-134789346 GCA_024363595.1 Xenopus borealis
AAAAAAATAGAATTTTCTCAATTTTCGCTTTCATGCCAAAAGTTCCCAAATAGTGTGGTGGGCTGATAATAGGGGAATGATTTTAGGCCACATTCAGAAATCCCTAAGAAGTCATTAGGGCAGAGACACATGAGAATATTCAGGGAGATTTAGTAGCCTGGCGACAAATCACCTCTTCTTCGGGTGACTAAGCCTTCCTGCTGGCTAGAATCTAAATTGCCAGCGGGATGGTATTCGATTACCTTGTTTTTCGAAGTTCGGAAAACGAAGCGCTCCAAGTGCCATTCCTCTGGCAATTTAGATTCTAGCCGGTGGGAAGGCTTTTTGGGGAGATTAGTTGCTCAAAGAAAGGGAGATTTGTCACTGGGCGACTAAAATCTCCCCAATGTGCTCGTGTCTCTGCTCTTAGGGGCAGTAGGAGAGCAATAAATAAGTTTACTGGGTTTTTTTTTAAGGGGGAACTATTGCAAAAAATAAAATTCAATATAAACTTCCTCATACAAAAGTAAGAAACTTTCTTAATATAACCAAGTAAATCCCTCTCTCAGTATCTGTTTCTGTTCGTTCTGTCTTCATGCAGGAGTTGGGTGTCAGATATTCATTGACAGTTAGATCCAATATATCTTATGGAGGGCTCCTTTTGCTTAAAAAATGTAGTAGAGCTCACTCTATTAAAATCACCAGACATCGTGTCTCTCTACATTTAGGATTTGTGCAGAAGGCAGTTATTTTGTTAGATAGTGGAATAGTGGAATAGAGGAAAAGTGAAGATAACCTTGATTATTTCAGAAATGATGCAGAATATTTAATTGATTGTATTTGCTGAGAGGGGGTAGTGAAGATAAACTTGATTATTTCAGAAATGTTAAAGGATTTTTAATTGATAATATTTTGAAAGTTTCTTTTAGTTATGTGCAGGTCGACAAAAATTCTACCCGCACCTAACCTTAACCCGCTGCTCCCAACCTGCACCTGAGCCACCTCCATTTATAGACTCACCCCTGCCCACCCACCCACAAAAGTGGCTGGGCAGATCAGGCATGCACTTATAAACAGAGGCTGCTGAAGCCAAAAGCCAACCAAGTAAGGTTGCAGGAACAGAGATCTGAAGAAAAGAGCATCCTGAACCCACTAGTGACCTGCAAAATATGTATGGCAGTTGGACCGCTGGGTCCTGATCCAGTGAGAAGATCATGAGTGACCCTCTACAATAACTGGCCAGAGAACAGCACTCCTACCAACCTGAATAAGGAAAGAAAAAAACAAGAAGAGTAAAAATAAATATGCCATTCCAAAATACATGCAAAGTACATGTCACCTGAATGTGATATTTGCTTTCTGTCTAGAGATTTTTGTCTCATGTAAAGTTTAATAATGTTCGGTCAGCCCATTAAATAAATAAATAATGTAGCCTGCTCTAGCTGGCTTCATCTGGTACAATAAATAGCAAAAGGATCCACAAACCCCATGAACAAAATATTTGGTGCCTCATCTTAGTAAACATGCCCCCATCAGTCTAAGCTGTTGTCCCTCCTGTTTCAGGAGCCACAAAGGAGATTTTCTTTAACTAAAATATGAAAACCACTATGTACCAAAACCAACCAGCTATGAGTAGCATTATTTGTTCGGCCAGTACATAATTCATGGCACCCATTTCACTTTGGTATGACTGCTCCACATAAAAGTCATGTGCACAGACCATATGCAAATCAGGAAGAATGAGGGTAGAAAGGAGAAAAAAAGTCAATATTTTTACATTAAAGTTTATGCTACCTTGGTGACCAGGAGAATTTCAAGCTTGTTCTCGAATTACTAACACAACAAACCAAGGTCTGGTGCATTCCATTCAGCACTCAAACATGTTTGTCTCTTTAAAGAAGCTGGGAACTTTTATTTTACTTTTGTAATTCTGTGTCACAGAGAGTGAAGTGATCATTTACTCATGGCTGGGTTCTCACAAGTCATTGCAAATAGAGTCACTGGAAATTTTATTGCAATGGAACAAAGGAACATAAATGTGACATTTTAATTGTTCATTGTGATGTTTACATTGTAGCTCCCATTCCCATGCTTTTTTTGTAGTTGTTAAATGGCCTGTTCGTTTATTGATTGACATAACATTCATTCCAAAAAGAAGCTACATTATTTACCATAGCTTTACCATTACTGAACTATATTTGGTGGTCAAATATATTTATATAGATATAATACAAAAATGCCATGAATATCTTTTATATTGTATCTTTATAAACGGTGAGTAGTGAAGTCATTTTTATCACATGACTCACTAAAACGTGTGTATTATAGGAATATAATTATAGTAATATATATAATCCAATTTTAATGTATAGTGAATAAAGTACCTCATGTTGGAAACTGAGAATATTAGAACTTACAAAAATAAAATAAATGAAATGTTGAAAACACCCCTCCCGTTCATTCTATTGAAGCTCAACAGATTTTAGCTGCCAATTGTTTTTTATTCATATTTTAAGGTTTTTTTTAGCTAAATATCAAGTGAAAACTCAAATTAAAAAAAATTCAGGTTGTGGTTTTTCCCCATAATTAGCTCTTAAAGAAAACCTTGAGTTTTTATAAATCGAGCCCTTGCTGGTCACACTTTGTGAGCTTTGACTGGTAGATCTTCCTTTGTATCAAAATCACAAGGATTCAAGGAAACTTTATTGTCAATACAACTATATACTCATTGAAATGACATCACACCTAAGACCAGTGTAAAAAAGTATATAAAACATTATATATAATTGTAATTTAAATATCTAAAAAAAACAGCGTGCATGCCAGTATTTCATAATAAAAAAAATTCAAAAAATTTGTCAAATGTTTAATATCCTATTTTTCACTATAAATTTCTACATATAAAGGGTCCAATAAACGAAAAATCTAGAATCTGTGATACAGTTTAAATCTCAAGTAACATATTCCTATTTTACACTTTTACTTCATTCTAGTAACCTATTAGATTATACTCAATTTATTTAAAATGACGTGCATGTTGTGCTAATAATTAATACAAGTAATGATGTATAGACCATACACAAATAATTTGTTTATATCTCTTTATTAGGTTTCACATACTTAATTATACAAATAAAATAACAGAGGACAATCCCAACTCACCCAAAGGGGAACTGCACCCACACCACGGGCCCTAATAGCTCCCCATAGACGCAACAATCTTTCCCCGCCAAACGACCGATCTTAGGGAGGTCCGACCAATCTGTCAAATTATCTTGCGGTTAGTGGAATACAAACGATCGTTCATCTTACGATTTTTCGTCCGACATTGGTCTGAAAATTGATCGGCCAGGTTAGAAAATCTTTATCGGTCCCCGTGCAATCTACCTATGTTTGCAGGGCCAAGCAGGCTGCAATCCTTCAGTTTTGCAGGCAATATCGCCTGAAATGGTCTTTTTAGTTGATGGACACATCGGAAATTTAAACAATCGTTTGGAGACAATCGTGGTCTCACGATAACCATTGGATCTTTCAAAAATCTTTACGTCAGCTTTACTCAACTCAAACCAGCCAGTGACATCATGGAGTGTGAGTAGGGTTGCCACCTTTTTACAGAATACTTACCAGCCGGCGGGGGGGCGGGACCAAAAAGGGGCGGGCCGTGACGTAAAAGGGGTGGGCGTGACGCAAAAAGGGGCGGAGCCACTGCAGCGATCGGCTGAAGACGCGAAAAAGGTAAGTTTTTTTTGGGATTTCAGGCAAGGCAAGGGCCTTTTTAAGGGGTATTACAAATTTACCGGCAGCTACATTGCCGGTAAATTTGTAATACCGGCCCCGGCCTTGGCTGGTGTTTTACCGGCTAAGCCGGTAAAATACCGGCTGGGTGGCAACCCTAAGTGTGAGGGTCTTATAAGTAACATCACCACAGGGAAGCCTTATTGGAAGAGTTAAAGTAATATTCAGGGGTCAAGGTAGAAAGGTCTGTCAATAGCTCTAGCTCAACCAACCTAAACCAGCAATGCACACATCTGTACTCTACATCCCCCTAAATATTCTCATAGCATGAGCCAGGGAATACAGAAATATGCATGAACACTGCCTTCTTAGTTGTATGTCATATGCTATCCTGGTGCTCCATGATATATGATCCCAGCTGGGTTGTTACTTCAACGAGAGTATTTTTTTGTCAGAACTACAAAGAATTATCTAGCACAGTAAAAAATTTTCCATGATAACGGTTCAATAAATGTAAAGAATCCATTTCTTTAGGATTTTTGCCGTGTGGGAGTTACATTGCGATCCATGTCAGGCTACCTACAAATTATGAGCTGACACATTTATTGTGATTAATATGGGACACTGAAAGAACTGTAATTGAGAACAAAGGATTCGATGTTCGGTTGCTGGAATTATTTAGAAACTACTTAATTGTTTTGGTGACATGAAAATTGTCAGTATTCTGTTTGAACTTATCCTGGAAAATGTTCTTTCAATCAACATATACATTTTATATTGTCTAAAATATCATCTTTTAAGAATTGCATCTGTTCATTTCAATAAGCCTCTGGTGAATGATATCCCTGGAGCTTGGATATAGCCCACTGGCCTTATTAAAAAATGTAAAAACAAAATAACTTTTTGTTGCCATGTTATGATTGTTCTTATGAGTTTTACTTCTTTAAATGGCATTATTTCCCTAGGTTTTGAAAATCTGGACACAAAATTTGTAAAACTATTTTTTCAACAGTCAAAAGAAAATGTCCAGAAAATATTTGATTTATTGTCATTATTGTAATGTATTTCAATTCACATCAGATTAGTGTATCCTGCCCTGTGTGTTTCATGTTCCCGACTGTCTGTTCTGTCTGTAAGCGCTACATATCTCTTTGATACAAACCAGGCTTGCAGAATCCTCTGTACTTCAAATAAAACAAATGATCTTCGCCAGAAGGCATTCATAATATTGTACAGTCTCTCCACATGATAACTGCAGAAATGAAGGTGGAATATCGTAAAGTGAAAGGAAGATACCTCAAATCTATACATGCAATGCAATTAGAGAACTTAAACAATGGCTGGCTTGTTCTGTAGAAAAAAAAAAGCAAAAATGGCTGATCTAATTTCTATTTGTGTGGCCAGTTATGGCCTTATTTGACAACAAACACATTAATATAAACAGAGAAAATGCATCTAAATGGATATATTATGTTCATTATCATTTACAATGTGGTTTCTAAAAGACTGCTACACATGTTTTGCAATGCTCTCAAAGTGCTAACAAATAGGCAAATATCTTTAATGGGAGAATCCACAGGCTTACCAGAGTTGACCACACAAAAGAGAAAACCTAGTCAACTGTGGACCCCTAAATGAACCTTTAGAGATGACCTCAGTGCTCTATTTATATGATCATTTCATCTGTGGCACTATTGATCAAGGAAGAGCAAGACAATCTTATCATCTGCATGTTTTTGTCCATCAACACCAGGAATTAACCAGGAATGTGCCCTTGATGGTGCTTCAGCTGTTTTAAATTGTGTACTTAAACATCTCCAAGCATCACCCCAGGCCTCCTGAGTTTGTATTTTGATTCTAAGGAACAATGTAGGAATAATTGTGTTTGGTAACACCATGTCTTGCATAGTTGCATTCCTAGAGATGCTCAACTGGTTTAACATCTGGTGATTGGTAGACCACTTTATAAGCTGAATCAGGAATCATCAGCCCATGTTCTTTTGATATTTGTCATTTTGGGGCACATTTACTAAGGGTTGAATTTCGAGGGTTAAAAAACCCTCGAATTTAGGTCAAATTAAAACCCCTCGAATTCGAAGGGTTTTAACGCAATTCGATTTTTCGAACGATTGACTATAAAAAATTCGATTGATCGATAAAATTGTTCAAAACGATCAATTTGAACGATTTTAAGCAATTGATTTAATTTTTTTTATTCGGTCAAATAAACTTAGAAAAATTAAATGGGGGCTTCCATAGGATCGGTTGGTTTAACCTGTCGAATTTTTAGATCAAATTTTTCTTAAAGGGCTAGTACTTCGAAATCGAATTCGAATTTTCGAATTCTTATTCTAAAGTCGAATAAGCCCAAAATGAAATTCAAATCTCATTTGAATTTTCACTCCGAATCAATTCGACCCTTAGTAAATGTGCCCCTTAGTGTTCACAGTTTCTTATCATCAGCCCATGATATGTGTTCTTTATTCTTTTGATATTTCACCTTTAGAGTTCACAGTTTCTTTTGTTCCTTAGCCCAATACACAACTTAAACGTCTTGTTCCTCAGAGTTTTTTTTTAGAGCAACCCACCTGTTTTCAAAAGTATTGCATGTACATTTCATTATATCACTGCTGTACAATTAGGATTGCTTTTTATTTGTTGTGGGCCTCATGCAGACATGTAACTGTTACACATATATGTTGCATATGTGACATATGCATACGAAATAGGATCCTGACTGTATAATGTAATATGCATTATATTGGCTTCATTTTATGCTCATATAAAAGACTATACTATGAAAACTTAAAGGAAAACTATGCCCAAAAATGAATACTTGGGCAACAGATATATATTTAAGTAAATATTGCCCTTTTACACCTCTTGCCTTGATCCACCATTTCATGATGGTCTGTGTGCTGCCTCAGAGATCACCTGACCAGAAATATTTCAACTCTAACTGTAACAGGAAGAAATGTTTAACAAAAGACAGAACTCTGTCTGTTAATTGGCTCTTGTGACCGTTGAATCCTAGGATCCCAGGAGGCTGTCCTTATTTTTTAAAATGGCCATTTTCTATTTATGATTACCCAATGGCACATGCTACTAAAAAAGTATATTATTATGAAAACGTCTTATTTACATGAAGCTGGGTTTTACATATGAGTTGTTTTATGCAATATCTGTTTATAGAGACCTACATTGTTCGGGGGGGGGGGGGTATAGTTTTCCTTTAAGCATCCCTTAGCCCATAAGATGATAATGTCACATGCATGTAAAAATCACTCTTTGAAGATTCTATGTTCCTAGTAAAAAGGGATTATTTAATTTATTGTAATCCATATTTGAATGAGCCCTGAACCAATAATTGTGGTGCAAAAGAAATGGCCATTTACAGATGCAGTCACTTGGATTTGTAAGTTAAATGCGTCGTGACTTAACTCATTTATCTCATTTATTCCACTTAGCACAGAATATTGTGTCACAACATCCCATCCAATTAAAGAGTTCACCATTGAAAACAATGGTGCTTTGGTATGCTAATGAAAAGGTTAAATGCATTAAATGAGTTAAGATAACTTTAGATAACACAGTTTCTTCAATTATCCCTGAGTCATGATGCATTTAACTTACAAATCCAAGTGACTGCATCTGTAGGTTGTTCTCATACAAATCACTTGATCTCAGTTGGGCTGATCATTATCAGACTAACCTTGCATAGATATGACAGATTAGATAAAGTTTTAATTTTTGATCCCACACACAGGAAACAATTAGGTCATGTAAGGGCATATTCAAAGAAGACATCTCTGTAAGATAGTGGCACTGTATTTAGAAAGCCTAACATTGTTTTAGGTCATTCCATCATGAGTTCACTACATACCCTACCCTAACTGACCTTCAGTCTGGACTTTCAGCATTCTCCATGAGTCTCTTCTATGCTAGACTTTGACTGGGACCTCCCTGCCCCTGGGTGCCAGCTATCAATTTTTAACCACAGTTATATGGGCATTTTAAGACAACCCATACCATTTAATCCACCCACAATCTTATTATAGAATAACCACATTAAAGTGTCTCTACATTCCTCTGAAATGCTTCCTATATTCCATGTATTGGTGTTTACCTTGCGATAAATCCTTGTTATTTTTTGTTTACAAATGCTAACAATAGTAGCTGTTTTTTTTTTTAAAAAAAAAACACAACTAGAGTAGTTCCTATTTACAGATCACTTTCCTTGAAACTACCAATTTGATTTCTGCTGAATCATGCATTCCCCTATAGACTTGCAATGTGTTACATTTCATAAAATGCTTTGAAATGCTTTTTTAAGGGTCTTGTCAAATTGATCAGGTTTTATACTGTAGAGCTGCCACAAAAGTCTTACGCTGTAACTGAAAAGAATTAGTCAACAAATTGGCACATTTAAAGACACCAAAGGGCTTTAGGAAATGGGACAATTCATTAAAAAAATTTCTAAGCCGTTAGGAAAATTTTTCTGACAGTCGGGGCTCTGCTTAGAACTGTGATAAAATTCAAACTGAGAGCGATTCTTTAGGTTTATCAAATTAGCATTTTGAGAAATCCATACCTATATCCTTACTGAGTACAATAAAAACGAGAAATCGCAAGATTTCCTCTGGCAACCCTTCCCTTCTCTATAATGTCTGCAGTGCAACAGAAGTTCTCTTAAGAGATTTCTTCCATTTGTGTTTTCTGAGGAAGTTTATGTGCAGTGGTATATCCGTAACAGGTGACTAATCAGTGTTTCTCAAGAATACAAAAGAAACAGAGTTTTGCATGGAAAAAATATGACTTCCTTTATAGTGAACAAAGACAGGTGTCAAATCACTATGAGCAGCAAATAATCTAAATCTTAAGCAATCTAAAGACCTCCCAGAGACAAACAAACAGCTTCCAGACTATGAATGAATAGAAGCCAAAACACATGCCGGCCAAACTTCTAGCTACACATGGTCAATAGGTTCAGCTGTTTGACCCGTGACCCATTCTTACTCCAATAGGGTAAAGAAATTGTAGGAACACAGCTGGAGTGTAATGTGGATACTGTCTCGATAAAAGACGTTATTGTAAGTAAATTGAAAAAATAAAGCAGGTCTGCTGTGTCAAGCCTGGAAATACTGTACTGTTAATATATTACCCTAGAATTATTATTATTATTAATAAGATGTATTTCTATAGTGTAGCACTGTAAGAATTGAATCCATAATATTTACTAGGGGAATAACTTTTTAAAATGAATACAAAAATATATTTAAAGTAAAATTAATATGTATTTTCTATGCAGACAGTATTCATTCTTGAGATGTATTTGACTTTAAGGGGCACAGCACATTTATTAAAACTATAGACTGAATTTCCTGTGATTCATGAAAATTCAGCAAAAAAAAAAATCTTATTTTCTCGAGTTCCAGTTTTCCAAGCTTTATCAATGAAAAAAAATCTAGAAATTTGAAAGAAAAAAATTGCCAACTAAAAAACTGTGTTGTGCACAGAAATGTTTTCATGTACACACATAATCAGTAGCTCTAATGGACACAGTTTTAAAATACATTTTTTTTTAACACAAGGATGGATATTTATAAAAGAAGCATTTTTTAGATTTTTGTTTTAGAAATGACTCACCAAATGCAAAAGTATGATTATTTATTAAAGGGGTAGTTTACATTTAATTTAGCTTTTAGTATGTTATAGCCAATGGCCAATTCTAAGCAGCTTTTCAACTGGACTTCATTGTTTATTTTTTATAGTTTTTTAATTATTTGCCTTTTTTGAAGCCGTCTTAAAAAAAATATATTCTTAAGGCTACACATTTGGGGAGTTATTTACCAAGCTCCGTATTTATTAGCATTTGCTGCTACAAACTCCGAATATATACGCTCGGGTTTTTTAGGCTTATTTATTATAACATTTTCCCGAAATTTTTATTTGCGGTAAAAACTCACATTTCCACAATTTGTTTCAGATTTCTTATTGAAAACCACACATTTTTAAGATTTCTCACCTAAGAGTGCAGAAAACATTGTGGAATTGCACGAAACCCAGAGCACATCAAAAAATCTATGAGACTTCTCCCATTGACTTATATGCAACCTCGGCAGGGTTGAGATGCTGGATTTAAATATTCAGACTTCTGAAAAAATTTGTGATTTTTAAAAAGTCCTATTTTATAAAAAAAAATCAAAACATTTTTGGATTTTTGGCATTCGGACCCCTTTAATGTGAATGCAATTTTTTTTTTTGTATTTCTATTCAGATCCTCTCCTATTCTTATTCCAGTCTCAAATAAATGCATGGCTTCTATGGTAATTTGGACCCTAGCCACCCGATTTCTAAAAGTATAAACTGGAGAGCTGCTGAATAAAAAATGAAATAACTCAAAAGCCACAAATAATAAAAAACGAAAATTGCAAATTGTCTCTAAATATCACTCTCTCATACCAATAGTTAACTCAAAGATGAAAAACCCCTTTAAAAACCTTGATATTTGATCGTGTAGTTCAAGTTTTCCATCTTTGTTTTGGAAATTCAGATCCTCTATTTTTGTAGAAAAAAAACACTTAAAGCCATTAATTACAATTTGAATGCTAATAAATATGCCCCACAGTCTATAAGAAATTTGAAGACCCCCTCCTTGAAAGTCCCCTCCTGCCAGCTTCCCGGGCGCCATCTTCGTCCACATCTTCTTCTGTCGACGAAGTTCACGGTTTGAACTTCATGAACTTTTGGGGCATGCGCATTAGTACAAACCGGCAAATGCATCCTACTGCGCATGTGCCACAGAGCACTGATGGAAGAAGATGTTGTGGACGAAGATGGCGCCTGGGAACCTGGCTGGAGGGGACCTGCACGGAGGGGTAAGTAGCAACTTAGGGGCATTTGCCCCGGGGGAGGATCATGTAAATGTACCCAATAGGATGGTTTTGTTTCCAATTAATTATATCTTAGTTTGGATAACATACAAGGTACTGTTTTATTATTACAGTGAAAAAGGAAATCATTTATATTTAATGTTGGATTTGGATATGGGAGACGGCTTTTCTGTAATTCGGAGCTTTCTGTATAATGGGTTTCGGGATAACAAATACCATAAATATATTTGCTGAGTACATTTTCACAGTAATGAAATGAATTTCCACCCTCACGTTACCTACGAAAATTCGTATTGAAAACAATTGTTTTGTTTGTCCTGAAAATTTAAAATTGTGCCTAGTTTAATTATAAATGTGTACATGCAAATATTTGTGTATTTGTATTAGTGTAATATGTTTTGAACAGTATCATTTTCTCTGTGTGTATTTGAGTTTGTTTCTTGTTCCAAGAAACAAAATGAAATACTGTGCTCAGGACAACTTAGCAAGTAGCTAGAGAAGATTGTCTTTGGCTTCTGATATATTTCATGGTGGGGGAGCCTTGTTTTAAAAGAAGACATTTCTCCACACTGATAAGCAGGAAATATTTTTCTAAAATGTGTTCATGGCTCTCTCTGAGAGCTCAATCAAGTAAATATAAGTATGTCCTAAGTTTCATTCGGATTTTAAAAATGGCTGGGTAGCCACGCTAAACCTGTTCTGCCAAAAAGATCTATGGGCTGTACAGAAGATCAGCAAATGTCTTTATCTGTAGAACAATGGACTGGAGGAGTTATCCAGAGTCCCACTGCATGAAATATAGAGGTGGTGTCCTGCTACTTTTCTTGTCTTTAATGTATGACTATTGAGGCTCACTGGTGCATGTTACTGCTGATAATCCCTTGGTAATTCCGCTCCATGGAGAATTCAAGGTGTGTAGCTTCTGGGAACATTGCTGCAAGGCTGAGCTGCAAGCACAGATGAGTTATGATTAACATTGTTTTTCATTAAATACAAATACACACATACAATTACAAATGCATGCATACAGAGAGTTGTTTATCAAAGTCCGAATTTATTTCAATATTTTCTGAAAAAAAATTCAACCAAATCTGCACCTTTTTTTCAGGCTATTTATTAATGCAATTTCCACAAAATCTGAAAAAATCGTAAACAAAATACTGATTTCACAAATTTTTTGCACCAGATACCATCAAATTTCACAATTTTTTTGTCATTTTCTCCGGAAAACTCTGGAAACTTTGGATTATTGCATGAATTCGTGTAGAACAAAAAAATCATTGGGACTTCTCCTATTGACTTAGTCCCCGATAGGTCTGAGATGCCAGATTTTCAGATTCTGATTTTTCCATCCTCAGGGTTTAATAAATTCTGAAAAATTCTTGATTTTTTAAAAAGTCTGATTTTATAAAAAAAAATTAAAATGTTTGTGATTTTTGCATTCACAGTTTAATAAATAATCCCCATAGTGTTTTAAAAAATATTCTAACTCATGAACAGTGGTCTCATTTTATAGAATTGTTTGGGGCAAGTATTAACCAGCTTTGCACCCTATTTGGGAGTGATTGTGGTCCATTCTTTCAGGCAGGTTTGCTCCAGATGGTTAAGATAGTTGGACCACTCTTCCTCACCTCAATTTTCAAATAGTGCCAATGGGATCGCCAGAGGTATTTTACAATGTCAGTATGAATAAAATTTTAGCGTGGGAGTGAATGACGTTATGCACCTTAAAGTTAAAGTCACTGCTCACTAGCAAGTTAAATGTGCTAGAAACTTGGCAAATTAATCTTTTGTGGAAAATGTACTCCATTGAATCCAATATCTTCTAGGTTTGTTCAATGCAATAATTGTATTTGCATAAATAAGACTATTAAAATGGATCTGCAATGTACTTGTTATTAGGGTTGATACTGGGCTTTAAACTACTTATGAAACTTGCACCAATAGAGCTCACAATCAGTGGCCTAATTGGTAGTGTGATGGAGGGGGATTAAGTCCAGAATGCTTGGGATCTTGGGTTTGCTGGATAATGGATCCGTAGTTTGGATCTTTATACCGAAGTCTATTAGAAAATCATTAAACATTAAATATTTACTTCCAATAATGATTAATTATAACTTAGTTTGGATTAAGTACAAGGTACTGTTTTATTATGAGAAAAGGGAAATCGTTTTTTTTTTTT
>CM044431.1:134801126-134831868 GCA_024363595.1 Xenopus borealis
AAGCCCATCTGGCCCAGGTGCTTTATGTGATTTCAAAGATTTTATGGCCCACTGGACTTCATCCGTAGTAATAGGTTGTTCCATGGAAACCTTCTGATCGTTAGTTAGGGTAGGAATCGCTATGTCACGGAAGATGGAGTCCGCTTTCTGTCTATTAAATACGGTTTGGTTTTTATAAAGCTGTGAGTAATAATCTCTAAACGTTTCAGCAATTTTTGAAGGATTAGCTGTAAGAGCGCCTGATTTGGTAAGCAAATTATATGTAGAAGGGCCTTTTTGCATATTTTTCAATTTATTGGCTAACATGGTATCAATTCTATTAGCTTTAGTATAGAATTTTTGTCTCATCCATTGAAGTTGTTTTTCCACGTCCTCTAGAAGGAGTAAATTGAGTTCCGTTTTGATTTGCCGGATGCTTTTAAACAGTCTATCAGAAGGATTAGTTCTGTATTTTAGCTCGGCATGCTCCAATTGTTGAGTCAAAGAATTCACCTTAATAGCTTTTTCTCGTTTTTTGTGCGAACAGATTTTAATAATAACTCCCCTGATGTAGGTTTTATGAGCTTCCCAAAGAATTGGTGTAGTGACATCAGGGGTGTTATTAATATCAAAATATGAAAGTAATTCCTGTTCAATTCGGGAGCGAACCTGAGGATTTGTAAGGATAGCTTCATTCAACCGCCAGATTTGAGAACGTCTTAGAGAATCTAAATCATGTAAAACAACCTTCACAGGATTATGATCTGACCAAGAACACACAGGGATTGTTGCCGAAAGAATTTTTGACAAAAGTGGGAGACCAAGCAATACATAGTCAATTCTGGAATAAGTCTTATTAGGGTTTGAATAAAAGGTATAATCACTCTTAAAGGGATTACGCTCCCTCCACGCATCAGCAAGCCCCATATCTTTCAGTTTGGTTAGTAATAATTTCGAAATAGATTCAGAATATTTCTTATGTGGGTTCATAGGATCATAACGGTCCTTTTTGGCATTTAGAGTGGCGTTCAAATCGCCTCCCAGGATCACTTGGCCTCTATGGTGTATGGACAGAGATGTAAAAAATCTATTGTAAAATTTATGTTGATGATCATTCGGGCTATATACTGATGCTAAGGTATAGAGCGTTTCCCCAATAAGACAAACAATAATGACAAAATGCCCTTGCGGGTCAGGCACACACTTCAACAATTTAAATGGTACATTTTTGTTAATAAAGATTCCCACACCCTTCTGTTTCTTCTTCGCCGTAGCCAAAAAAACATGTGGGAATTGGCTATGAAAGTAGGTAGGAATTGACGACCTAGAAAAATGGGTTTCCTGTAAAAAAAGGATTTGTACGCCCATAGATTTATAATAGCGAAAAGCCATAGAACGTTTTTGTGGGCTATTGAGTCCCTTAACATTATGCGTCAAAAAAACCGCCATCATAGCATCGGGAGAGAACAACTCTTCTGGCAATCATACCAAACCCGAAATAGTAGCTGGGAGTGAGCCAGCCAAAAATGAAATGAATCCAAGGTTCTTGAAAAGTCAGTGCAGTGCAATAAAGAAAATAGGAAAAAAATCAAAAAAAGGAAAAAAAAAATAGAAACCAGTATGGTTGAAAAAAGAGAATCAGTGAGAGGTCGCAGCAAGGTAAAATCAAACTGGGGGTAAAACTGTGGTATCCTAATCAGGTACACATAACCAGAACAGTCCACACGAAGACAGAGTCCCTCACTCAAGAGTGACATATGAGTGATCAATAACTCCATGCGGAGAACGTGTTCCAGGAACATCCTCACCGATGACATTTGTGTAGGGGTGAGGGGGGGAAACGTCCTCCCGGCCGAGGAACTGTCACAAAAATAAACTGAACGCTACATAATATAATGAAGCGTAATAAGTTCCCACAAAAATGGGCAGGTGCCAAGATATATATATAAAAGAAAACCTGTGTTACCGTTGACGAACAGGGTCTCATGGGGATTTCTGCGGTACTTTCTCCCATATAGTAGCCAACGGGCTTCTCGGGGATGGTGACCTGTGAGCTGGCGAGGAATGCGGACGTTCAGGCAAACTGTGATCTGAAGCTAATCCCAGCAAGCGGAGTAATGCTTGCCCCTCTTTCGGCGATTTGACCATATGTTGTTTGTTGTTGTAGGTGAATAGCAACTTGAATGGGAAGCCCCATCGATACAGGACATTGTGCTGCCTCAATATCTGCGTGGTAGGGCGCAATTCCCTTCGTCGCTGGATAGTAATGCTGGCCAAATCCGAAAAGATTTGGAAAGAGTTCGAGTTGTATTTTAAATCCGCAGTTCCTCGAACAGCCGCCATAACCGCTTCCTTCGTTGCGTAGTAATGAAAGCGCAGGATAACATCACGCGCCATCCCGTCAGACTTTCTAGGCCCCAAAGCTCGGTGTACCCGATCCAGCTCTAAACGAGCAGTCGGTATATCTGGAACCAAAGTGGCTAAAAGTTTAGGGATTTCTATTTGCAAATCCTTGATGTCCTCAGTAAGGCCCCGTATACGGATGTTGTTCCGTCGGGACCTATTTTCTAAGTCCTCCAACCTTTCCACCACCTCATCATATTGTGACGACAAGCGTGTAAGTGAAGAGTCATGCTCATTTAAACGTATGATAGCGCCATCCAATTTGTTTTCCATTTCCTCAGTACGGTGTCCCAAATCGCGTATTTCGCGAGTAAGTTGCGATGTGATAGTTACTGACATTTCAGTCAGTTCCTTGTGCAATAAAGATTTAAACTTGTGCAATAAGGTCGAGTCACTGACATGTGGTGAATCAAGTGGAATGTCAGAATGCAGGCTCACCGGGCTATCTGGCGGTCCGCTATCCGAGTGCGTAGAGGAAAAGGGACTCGCCGCCGCCATCTTGGATTCCTCCTGGGCCGAGCTTTGGGAGTCGAAAAAGTCAGTCAACGGCTTTTGTAGTGTCTTCTTCTTGGCTTTTCCTGTCCTAGTCATGTCCCCACTTGATTAGATAGCAGATGACACCGGTACAGGGATAGTAAAAGGGAGCTTATGATGCTTTTTCCACAGGCCGGGACGGAGCGATGTGTCTGCACGTCTGCTCACGAACGCATCACGTGACGTCCCCCCGTGAGGTCTACTTTTAGTGATTATGATCTATATCCATAAAAGTTAGCCATCTGTTCCATGGAAAATATTACTTAAATATTATGTTTATTTAGGAGATAATTTATATTGCTACGTTTAGGGGCAGATTTACTAAGATTAGAATGCAAAAATGTGATTTTCACAATTTTTTTGTGCTAATTCATCCAATTTGCTAAATTCAGTCGAATCAGTAGAATTGAATGATTCGAATAAATCGAATGATTCAAATAAGAAAAACGTTTGACCATTCGATGGTCGAAGTACTTGCCCTTTAAAATTTTGATCGATTGCCTACTTCGCCAGGTTACACCTGAGTTTTTATATTTGCCTATGGGAAGCTCCCCATAGGCTTTTTCTAAGTTTTTTTTTGATGGAATAGAAATCATCCGATTTCTCGAAAAAATCGTACGTTTGTGAAATCGTATGTTTAGTACGATTTTTCGAGAAATGGGATGATTGCTATTCGATCATTTGATAGATCGAATAGTGGTAAAATCCTACGATATTCGATTTCATCGGATTTTACTTCGTGAAAATTTCGAGGGTCAAATTCCAGTGTTTTTAACAGCCAAAAATGAAATCTGCCCCATAATGAACAACTATTTGTTATGTAATCTTAATATAATAAACATCTGAATGAAAAGCATGAAATAGGAGGGAGATTTAGACAAAAAATTTGTTGATAATGTCTGGGGATCTACTGATCACCATCTATTGGTCTACTGGTAGACCCTGATCTACCTTTTAGGCACCACAGTCCTAATGGCTATTAAGGCCTAATGAGTAAATTACAGTCAGGGACCTGAAAAATCTGTGTTTATCTGGACAATTCCAATTTCACATTCCACAGATACTATTTTTCATTTGTTCCTTTTTGTGAAATGATGTGTAAATGTGTGTTAACTTTTTTTGTAATTCTTTACTACTTCCCTTACAAAATTAACTAAACACATTCAATTATAAGTATATTATTATGTTGCCTGTGAATATGTGGTGTACTGGATATTCAGCTCACTACATGGAAAGAAAAGACAGAGAACACTGACAAATACTTTCAAAATTATTTGCTTGTGGTCCGGTAGTAACTTAATAGGTTAAATTGACATAGAAGTTAGCTCACTAACATACCTATCTTTTAATGCAGAATGCATGTTTCTCTGCCCCAGTATTTCAACTCAGATATCTGTCTCCAATTGTGCTGTAGTACAATAGATGTGCTATATTTTCTTAGTAATTCCAGACATCATTTTTTTGCACTAATGAATGAAAAAAACTGTCCTCTTATCATAGGATTAAAGGTTTTAGGATCAGATATCCATATCCCTGATGGACATGAGTGTTCTCTCTCCAAAAAGTTATTGTGAGAAATCTAGGTAAAAGAGCCACAAGTTCACTTCTGACAAGATGGCAGCATTCCAACAATGTGTCCATTCTATTTTTTTTTTTGTCGACATTTGTATTTTTTTGGAGAGAAAACACTTTTAGACTGAATGTACCTACAAACTAAAACCTTACTAGGAGGCTGAAATGTATATATTAATAATACTATGCTATTGTACATTTTACAGCAACTAATCAGTCTAAATGCAAATGCCAATGATAAGTGCAGATTTTTGATGCAATTTGCCATGTATTCTACCCAGACTGCAGTGTGATGTTTTAGCAAAAGTCCAGTAAAATATGAAGCGTGTCTGATGCATCAAAACCCAGGCCATTCCACTTTCATGTTTGGACCATTCTGAACATTTTTGGAGTGACGATTTTATATCTGGTATTCAATATTAAAATATCTCTGTATGTATATCTAGTTTAAGTAATTCTAAAACAACTGTACGTGCTGAGTAATCATTGAACATGTTTCGCTACTCATCCAAGCAGCTGTCAGGATCGCGCCGCCCGGAGGCTTACCTTAGCTCCGGGCGCCCATAGCCGCCACGTGGATATGCGGCGCCGGATAGTGACGTCATCGCGTCGCGCCGGACGCGATGATGTCACTGCGCTCGTTTTGGCGCGAGATTTGAATATTTAAAGGTGTATTGGACGCCATTATGGGCCCAATTATAGGACCATGCTGCTATTGTTCCTGGGTATTGTATATTGATCCTGATATTGCTTTTGATCCTGTTTCCTGTGTTTTTGATCCTGTTTCCTGTATTTTGACCACTGCTTGGACTTTTGTTTATTTTGTTCCTGTGAATACACTTTTTGCCTGGACCTGTCTGACTCCTGCTTGATCCTTGCTGTGCTACGTTATTGAACCCCTAAAGCTTCCTCCTTGGTCCACTTCTTCCCCTGGGCGCCTAACGAAGGCCAACCCGTGACAGCAGCTTCTTCAGTTCAACTGAATGGTGTGAGAAGTCCTCATTATATGAAATCTCCCACTAATTCAGTCAAAATGGCAATTGTAACTCTTCAGAGATGTGGCATCTGAAACTCACAGAGGTGAGGTTCTCTGGGGTTGCTTGTGATAGGGTTTGCTTATTATGTCATAAATACAGCTTTACACATTTTGTGTTACCAACACTTAAGAGCCTATGACTAAGGGGCCAATTTACTATTATTCACCTAAAATCCCTTGAATCTGTTCGAAATACAATAAGCATTCGACTATCGTATGCTTATGGAATAGTTGTAGGCTATCTTTTTCCTCGATATTCAGCGTAAGGCTGTATTGATGACATAATAAACAATTTTACCTGCATCTACTGCCTGGTGGCATATTGCCTTTAATCAGGTGCCTGCTCTACAAATTTTCTGGTTTTATGCCTAATGATGCACCCCACAGTGGGAACCTTGGAATTACCGACACCTTCAAAGTGACTGTAGCTCCGATGTACCCCTGCATCAATTGGGAGTTATTTTTCTGAGTAGTCTGGGCAGATACAATGGTGCTACTGTGCAGGAGATGTTTTGGCTCAAGTATCTCAAATGAATGGGGTCAATATGTGCAACAACTCCGTCCATTTTTGCCTGACCACAACTGCACATGTGTTTATTGGTTTTGTTAAAGGGTTAGTTCACCCTTGAGATTATAGAATGACCATTTCCTAGAAACGTTGCAATTTGCAAATGTATTTTTTATAGCTATGTTTTATTACTCATCTATCTATTGAGGCTATTTCATATTCATATTCCAGGCTCTTATTCAAGAGCATGGTAGTGTACGGTAATTCAGATCCTGCTGAAGTTACAAACTGGAGAGCTGCTAAATAAAAAGCTAAATAACTCAAAAACCACAAATAATAAAAAATAACTATTTGCAAATTATGTCAGAATATCATTATCTACATCATTCTAAAAATCAATTTAAAAGTGAACAACCCCTTTCAAAAGTTTTATTTAGCCCTTCTATCTTGTTACATAATGTTGGTGCATCATCCCTATACTGTCCCACCTACTCAGGATCAGTGCAGCCATAAATTACAGTAATCCCTTGTACCCATGAGCAATGTGTTCTGAGTTTGCATCATATGATTTGGTTTGGTCTATACACTCCAGCAATTAAACTGGTTCCCGTGATAAATGAACTCTGTAGAGCTGCATGCCTAAATACTGCTATAGAAATAAAAATATACCTACCTACATACATTCATAAAACCAATTTTTCAGCCAGGCAGTGTCACCATTGTCTGTCATTCAGCATTTAAAGGGAAATGGAAGAAGTATTTATTGAAATGTAAGACCATGTTGTTATAGTTGTTATTGTTTTCATACAGTACCTGGGATAATTTAGCCCATCCCTGATGCATTCCAGTCATTCCATTCTATTCATGTACAGCCCAGGTTTGCCCAAATCCCTGTTTATTTAGTGTGAAACCTACCTAATGTAGTAGAAGTTCACAGAATCATTTTGTTTATCTTTGGGTAGGCCCATTCTTCCTGCTACTAAAACAATAAAATTGCTGTTTATACGTGTTAATATATTCTATATCATATAGTATTAATTATACTGTATATTAAATTAAATATATTTTACTTTCTATAAGAAGCAAAGGTTATGTGTTCTTTACAAATAGCAGCAGCCTTACTGAGCATCCTGGGAACACAATTGCAGTTTTGGGCAGGAAAAGCAGATAAGCCCAAACAACAAAAGTGGTAAAAAAGACAAAAAAGTGAGCCATAAGAGACTACTATTTTAGTTAATGCTGTACATTATGATTAGATATCTATTATAAGTTAGGATGTGCCTTGTGTATTGCTAACACCCAGTATCAGTACAAGGAGACAGGTTCCCTGAAAAGCCACTAGGATTACTTTTTACATTTGTACTGTAATTAGAATCGGTTGTACAGAGATCGTTTCAGAATTCCACATCTTTGCAGCAGCTCACAGGCAAGTGTTCGCTAACAGACAGAAAGTCCATAAAACTGAGGATTCAAGTGTGTTGGTGTATTTATCCAGTTTGGTTGTTCAAATGCAAAACGTCAGGCTCCTCTGTACTCTAGGCAATGAAACATTCCATTTGGGTTCTTAATCGTTTTAGACTTCTCTGTACATTAGTATGGAGTAAATGTACTTTTATTAAAAAGTTGATAAAAACAAATCATATCACATCTAGCATGATAGCCACAAACGTTCCCACTATTCTAAGCACAAATAGATGAGTACAAAGCAATAGGGCGGGCTCCCCTTGGACATGTGTCCTGTGACCATTTATTCATTTTAATTTAACATCTTGCAAATGTTCTCATCATACCATTAAGTAAGGTGTACAGTTGAATGAAAGTTGTATTTTACACTAACTAGTATTGTACTATAATGTGGGGGTACTGGGATTTGCCACAGGTCATCAGCTTTAAGATTATCAGGCTCATTTACAACAAATTAGTGAGCATGAAATGTTCAATTGTGTAACGCTACCCTTCTTTTCACTTTGATCTCAACAAAATGTGTGTTCCTAAAATGGATGGCAAAGAGTGTAGCCGCAATCTGTAACACTGCCTCCACCTGGCATTGCTTTTGCGTCATTCCTAATGTGCAAACTGGAGCTAAGTAACAGAGTAAGAATAGAGCAAGGTAGAGAGTGCAGCCTGCTGGAGCAACCATTGGTACTGGAGTAAGTGTTGAGTTTCTCGGTTCCCTTAACTCTCCCCAGTAATTGTGCCTGTGCCACTGGTAAATTATTCCATGGATCTGTTCTTATGCCATGCATAACACTAACTGCTACAGAAATACAGTGGAAGGGAACCATTCAGCAAAGCAATTTTACAGGGTTCCTTACCTAGGACAGAATGTAGAAGACAGGTTTATTAAGTGTACTCATTAGGTTCTAACCTGACTATGAAGGCAGACTTTACACTTCAAAATTGGTGTACCTCATTTATTTTATTTTGTGTGGTCTGAAACATTCCACTCTCAGATATTTAACAATGAGCTGTTATCTGTGAAAGAGGGTACAGTGAAACACAATCTTCTCCAGATGTTAAATACAGGTCATTCGTCTGGCAATACCGATATACAAACCAGAGCAGAAAACAAATGTTAGTTAGCCAACAGTGACCCACAATAAAAACACTTAAAGGAAAGCAATACCCCTCAAACAATGTAGTTCTCTATTAAAAAAAATCATAAAATAGCTCATATGTAAAACCTTGCTTCATGCAAATAAACCATTTTCATAATAATATACTTTTTTAGTAGCATGTGCCATTGGGTAATCATAAATAGAAAATTGCCATTTTAAAAAATAAGGGCAGCCCCCTGGGATCGTAGGATACAACGGAACACACAAACATACCAAACAAAGTATAAAGTTAGGTCACATGAGTCAATTACCAAACAGAGTTCCGTCTTTTGTTTCAACACTTCTTGCTGTTATAGTTAGAGCTGCAGTATTTCTGGTCAGGTGATCTCTGAGGCAGCACACAGACCATCACGAAATGGTGGTTTAAGGCAAGAGATGTAAAAGGGCAATATTTACTTAAAGGAAAACTATACCCCCCGAACAATGTACGTCTCTATAAACAGATATTGCATAAAACAGCTCAAATCTAAAACGCTGCTTCATGTAAATAAACCATTTTCATAATAATACACTTTTTTAGTAGCATGTGCCATTGGGTAATCATAAATAGAAAATTGCCATTTTAAAAAATAAGGACAGCCTCCTGGGATCCTAGGATCCAACAGTGCACACAAACATACCAAACAAACTATAAAGTTAGGTCACATGAGCCAATTAACAGACAGAGTTGTGTCTTTTGCTTCCACACTTCTTCCTGTTACAGTTAGAGTTGAAATATTTCTGGTCAGGTGATCTCTGAGGCAGCACACAGACCATCATGAAATGGTGGTTCAAGGCAAGAGATGTAAAAGGGCAATATTTACTTAAATATATATACCAGGTAGGTAAGATTCTTTAATATGCCACTTAATTTGATATAAACTATCTGTTGCTACAAAATTCATTTTTGGGGTATAGTTTTCCTTTAAATATATATACCAGTTTGGTAAGATTCTTTAATATGCCTCTTAATTTGATATACGCTATGTGTTGTTCCAGTATTCATTTTGGGTTTATAGTTTTCCTTTAATAGGCAAACATTTTACGACCTACAATAGCAGGGAAAGCTTGCTATCTCTTTTTTATAGTCATATAGCTCATTGGAACTTGCAAAAATTGAGTCTTATTTTCATATGTAGTGCAAAAAGAAGAGCACAATATCTGGACTGGTACAAGGGCAGGCTACAGAAGCTACTGTATAAAGTGCAATTATTTATAAAGAGGAGGGGGGCTCACATCCAAAAAATATTTTCACTGCAGTACGTACAGCAGCACAGCATTTGATTTGGTCGTATTCTTTCCCTACTCTTGTTATTCTACCTGGTCTGTGGGGGGGACATATGGCATAGCTTGGCTTGGGTGCTCCTTGGTCCTTCTATGCCTCGTATCTTTCTACTTTTCACTGTCTGTCATGATTTAAATATAATATATTTTCTTGACAAATGACATCTGGGTGAATATGTTCCTGATGTGCTGCACAATGCTTCTCTAAATCAATACCTTACCTGCACCCAGGCATGTTGGCTTATGCTTATAGGGAGTGTCCCTCCATGTCACTATATATAAATATATATATATTTGTCACGTATGAACACACATATATACAAACACACATATTTATATGCAAACACAGGTATTCATGTATTTTCAGCACCTGTCTGCTAGCATACCTCTGTCTGATAAAATCTCGCACAAATCTTCACATTACAAGGCAGTAACATTTAGAGTTCCTGACCTATACTGAAGACAAAACATTCTTTGTTTCCATGAGAGTTCTTTGCCCTTTGCTCTCCTTTGTAACCAGACCCAAAAGTGATCACAAGTGCTTGTGTTCAAACCTATAGCCCGTGCAAAATGATCTGATGATGTCACCTGTCTACTAATTCACATTTCAATGAACTCATAATGTGTGCAAAACAAATGCA
The DNA here is from genome assembly GCA_024363595.1 of Xenopus borealis. NCBI lineage: Eukaryota > Metazoa > Chordata > Amphibia > Anura > Pipidae > Xenopus > Xenopus borealis. Next base: position 134,811,681 of record CM044431.1, read on the forward strand.
AACATGCAGAATAGATGAACAATTGGCAGGTTGTGTTCCAGATGTATAGCTAGCTGACTTGACAGCCAGTAACTTATACTGAAGCTCTGGATGGGGGTTATGGATGGCATTTTTTAGAGCTTAGCATTGTCTATAATAAGATATTCTCATTTTTAATATTGCCCCTTTATGATAGGTGGTGACCTTTAAAATGGCAGCATTGTCTAAGAACATGGGAAGGGAGGTTTATGGCAGAGGGGAGCAGCCAGAGAGTAAAGAGTTCATTTTCCTCTTTAGATATTGCCTTCTAGGTTCTAGCACCCTTAAATGAATTGTTCAGTATAAAAGTAAAAAGTGGGTAAACAGATAGGCTGTGCAAAATAAAACATGTTTTCAATATAGTTAATTAGGCAAAAATGTAATGTATAAAGACTGGAGTCACTGTAAGTTGAACAGAACACTACTTCTTGCTTTTCAGCTCTCTTTTGTTTACACTGACTAGTTACCCTGGTTACCAGGCAGTAACCAATCAGTGAATTGAGGGAGGGCCACATGGGTCATAACTGTTGCTTTTGAATCTGAGCTGAATGCAGAGGATCAATTGCAAACTCACAGAACAGTTATGTCCCATCAAGTCACTGACTTACTCAGATTTAGAGAACTGAAAAGCAGGATGTTGTGTTGTATTCTGTTATGTTAGACATCCACTCACTCCAGCTTTTATATATTACATTTTTGGCTAACTAACTATATTAGAAACATTTTTTATTTTGCACAGCCTATCTATTTATCCAGTTTTTATTTTTACCCTGAACTGTTCCTTTAATGAAGTACACCAAGCCCAACTCATGTAGGCTATTCTGGATTGAAATTAGAATATACTGTAACTACAGTTTTGTTTTTGTGGAACCATCCGCTTCCTAGTCTAAAGCAGTTGCCCTTTGTAATGTTAATTATGTGTAATAGGGTGTCTTGCTTGTTAGGTAAAGGCATAGGCTTGTGATGCTAGTTTTATGTCTGCACCCACCCGCCACTTAGGATACAATCTAGACCCTACAGTGATGGCTATAGGACTCTGCTCTTCTTTATCCCCCTTTCCATAGAAGGAAACAGCATTAGTATAAAAAGTTTTTCTTCCCAGTCTATACTGCCTGCCCCCCAGAACACATTTTATTCAGTCATTAAAAATTCTTCTACTGCATTATATATTGTAACCGGAGAATTTCCAAGGTTAAAACTCCCTAATGGCTTCCCTTCTTATTCGAGCCACCTCTGGGATCTCCCAGAGCTACCACATGCACAAAATGTCTGAATTGTTTAAAATAGTCTAGTGATGACAACAACTTTCCCTTTTCCTATAGAGGAATGATCCATTCTACTATGTGGGAGGAGTAGGAAACAAAGAAATTAAAGAAACAGACATCACCCATGATGAAGCTGGAGGACAGAAAAAAATAGGAGGATTTCGGAACAATAAATTATATCTAAAGCTGAAATAGGAGGATTTGAGCACAATGCCTTATTTCTGCAAGGTCAGTATAAGTTATTTGCTTTTCCACCTTTGCTATAGCATTTAAAATGATTTGTACTTGTACTTTAAACATTGTAGTCACCGAATGTTCCTGTACATGCACAAGATGAACAGAGATGAACCCATTTCCCATATCAATCATCTAACATGACTGAAAAGTATTTTGACAGTCTTAATGATATTCAAAGTCTCGTTCTTCTTCTTCTACAGTAATTCTTTCTATCTTGAAGAGTATACCCAGCTGGACTATGTCAAATGTAAATAAAGTAATTTGCAGGCTTTCAGAAGAAATAGCCAAACAGATGTACTCTGTAACACTTCTAATTTTCTACTTCTAATATTAAAACCACCTATTTAAAAAAAGAGAGTTATGTGAGTACTATAGGCTGTTTGCACGGCCTACAGTATGTACTGAAAAAGATAGCATATGTCGAATCAGGCAATTATAATATAATCATGCCGTAGTTAGGATCAAGTACAAGGTCATATTTTATTATTAAGGGGAAAATGGAAAGTATCTTGTTTATAAATTAGAATTATTTGTTTAAAATTGACTCTATACGACATGCCCTTCCTGTAATTTTTTTTAGCTTTCTGTATAATAGGTTTCTTTATAAGGCATTTCCTACCTAAAAGGCATTCCATACCTATATATTTATATTAATCTCTGCATCTGTCTCTTTAAGTTACATCACGAGTTCACCATTTAAGTATGTACTTTAAGTAAGTACTGTACAGGGAATAATGTAACCCTATTATAAAATATAAGGATATTAGAAGTCACCAATGAGTTCCATGACCATATTAAGGTACACGACTTAAGGCCGGGTGCTTTAATGCAGGTCAAGAAACTCCAATGTAACCTTTAATATCCTTATATTAGAGTCCTGCGCGGAAACCAATTTGTTAAACCGGAACCCAACCTGCAACCCACATACTTACCCTCTTTGAACCGCTGCCCAACCTGCAAGTACATTATCTGTAAACTGATCTGCGGTAGTGCTGTCATTGTAATCTGTAAGTAACATCATCAGAAGTAGGTGCGGTCAGAAAAGGAGTAAAACTCGCTATTGAGACCAGCGGCCCGACCCATGACCTGCAAACCCACAGAACCGCCAACCCGTGTCTATTCCCGCAGCCAAAAACTTCTACCCGCAACCTGCAGGTTACCTGCTTTTTTTGCTGCAGTACTATAGTTTTTTAGGATACACAAGTTTCAGTGACACAGATTACATCACTAAGCATCAATTATAATTAATTATATCACTAAGTACCATTTAAAAGGATATATTTATAAGATATTCATGGCTCTTGTAATAACACTGGAGTATGGCCATGTACTGTATATGGTTGGAGACCTTCTTGACTTATAATATTCTTTTGCTTAATAGCAATGTACCGTATTAAGCAAATATTAATAATTGATAACAATAAAAACAGGAAATGCTAAGACACCTACGTTTATGTGCTTATTATGTGTTAAACCAAGTTCCTTTTACCATAAAATGGCAAAAATGTCAGTATTAGTGCAGTAATTATACCTGAAAAGAAAACACTTTTGCAAGCTGTGTACTGAAAGTGTGGCAGTTTATTATAGAACAACTTTACCAGATTGTAGTTAAAAATATGTAATTATATTATACATAGAATTTAAAAATAAAAAGTATTATCACAATAATAAATACTTCAAAAGTACATTTTGAATGAAAACAGTACACCTGGATTGATACAGTTGTGCTCATAAGTTTACATACCCTAACAAATTTATGATTTCTTAACCATTTTTCAGAGAATATGAATGATAACACAAAAACTTTTCTTTCACTCATAGTTAGTGTTTGGCTGAAGCCATTTATTGTCAGACAACTGTGTTTACTCTTTTTAAATCATAATAACTACACAAACTACCCAAATGACCCTGATCAAAAGTTTACACACCCTGGTGATTTGGGCTGATAACATGCACACAACGTGATACAAAAGGGTTAGAATGACTATTAAAGGTAACCATCTTCACCTCGGATCTGTTTGCTTGTAATTAGTGGGTGTTTATAAAAGGTCAATGACTTTCTGGACTCCTGACAAACCCTTGCATCTTTCATCCAGTGCTGCACTGATGTTTTTTGGATTCAAGGGAAAAGCCAAAGAATTGTCAAAGGATCTGCAGGAAAAGGTAGTTGAACTCTATAAAACAGGAAAGGGATTTAAGAAAATATCAAAGGAATTGAGACTGCCAATCAGCAGTGTTCAAACTCTAATAAAGAAGTGAAAAATTAAGGGTTCTGTTGAAACCAAACCAAATAACTAAAATTTCAGCCACAGCTGACAGAAAAATAGTTTGGGATGCAAGGAAAAACCCACAAATAACTTCAGGTGAAATACAGGACTCTGAAAAAATGTGGTGTGGCTGTTTCAAGATGCACAATAAGGAGGTACTTGAAGAAAAATGGGCTGCATGGTCGAGTTGCAAGAAGAAAGCCACAAATGCCACAAAGTATCCCGGTTACAATATGCCAAACAGCACAGAGACTAGCCTCAAACCTTCTGGCACATTTGGAGTGATGAGACTAAAATGAAACTTTTTGGCCACAACCATAAACATTACATTTGGAGAGGAGTCAACAAGGCCTATGATGAAAGGTACACCATTCCTACTGTGAAACATGGTGGTGGGTCACTGATGTTTTGGGAATGTGTGAGCTACAAAGGCACAGGAAATTTGGTCAGAATTGATGGCAAAATTAATGTAGTAAGTTAGCAAAACATACTGGAGGAAAATTTGCACTCATCAGTCTGGAAGCTGTGCATGGGACGTACTTGGACATTCCAACATGACAATGATCCGAAACACAAATCGACCTGTCATTGGCTACAGCAAAATAAAATGAAGGTTCTGGATTGGCCATCTCAGTCTCTCTAGGGAGACCTCAAAAGTGCAATTCATGCAAGACATCCCAAGAATTTACAGGAACTGGAGGCTTTTTGCCAGGAACAATGGGAAGCTTTACCGTCTGAGAAGATAAAGACTACCACAAAAGACTTCAAACTGTCATTGATGTTAAAGGGGGCAAAACACTGTATTAAGAACTGGGGTATGTACATTTTTGATCAGGGTAAAACACAGTTGTTTGACAATCAACCACTAATCATGAGTGAAAGAAACGTTTTTGTGTTATCGTTCATATTCTCTGGAAAATGGTTAAGAAATCATAAATTCTGCCAGGGTATGTAAACTTATGAGAACAACACACTGTAACAATTAGGGGGTTATTTATCAAAGGCCGAGTGGTGTTTTTCCCAAAAAATTCTACTTTTCGAGGATAGTTTCAATAAAAATTTGACTTTCGAGATTCATTACGCCCAGAAAAAGCTTGAATCTGAAAATACACCCGCTATGTAGTAGAAGTGAACCATTTGAAGATGTCTTTTGCCTTCATGATTTTTGGGGTTTTTTTTCAGTGGTTTACATGTGTAAACTTGATCAATTTGTGCTGAGTTTTTCTTTTGCCGATAACTCAATCAGTTCAAGTATTTGAGTGTCCAATACTGATTGTATTCATTCAAGTTTTTTACAGTTGTTTTTTTCATAAATAAGCAAACGTTCGAGCTAGAAAAAAAAACCTCACAAACCTGACCTTTGAGAAATAACCCCCTTAAAGTACAGATCTTGTAAAATGAAGAACTTGCATTTAAAAGTAGTAAAAAGTGAGTAGAAATTCCTTTGTGCGCTCCTTATTTCCAGGACACACATATTTAACCTCTTGTCATACCACACAACAGGAAGTTAGAAAGGACTTCTTGTGTTAAAACAGCCATTAAAAAACCACGTAATAATTTGAAAGTTGGTGCCACAAACTTGCTGTTGTGAGATGGAAATATCCAATTTCTATCAGAAATTGGAGAGAGATTAGACAATGCAATACGGGTATAGGAATCATGATCTCTACAGGTTAAGACTAGTGACTTTTCTCAACTAATTGCTGAGACAAATTGTCTCAGGTGTCAGTTCATTTGGGAAGGACTTATTGATACTGGCAACGTTTAAGTATCTATTATATCCACAGATGGTGCTGACTTGTAGGTGGAATGTGTATTTTATTGCTGCGGTTGCTTCAAAGATATTTTATGTTGCTCTTAGATGTAGTTCCTTGTGTGCACTCAGCAGCTGAATGGAAAAAAAACCTCATCCAATATGGACATTTATAAATCAGCAGCCTATCTAAAGCAATAGTATTCATCAGATTGATTGCTTGAATTGTTACTAATAGGTTGATGGTTTATAGAGTTCTCTTGGGTGTCACTGTATTGGTCAAAATCAGATGGAGTGCAATGTCTCGGAACAATATCTGCAAGAGTGTCCAGGTAACTGCCTACTGACATCTCATCCATTCCATCACTGCAGTCCTGTAAACTGTTGCAGCTTCCTCGCAATGATGTGTCCTGACTTTCCAATAAGCTGCAAAGGCTCCCACTTAGGCTGCTACCTTGGCTTGTAACAATGTCCTTCTCCTCCATCATCCACTTGATGGACTCAATACTCTCATTTATAATCAACAGTTGCCTCATCAGTTTCACATCCGTAGCTCGCAGATACACCTGATAAAACAAAATACAAAAAGGACAAAAATGTGTCTAATTAATATCATTTCAAAGTAATCAAAGGCTCTGGTGGGCTTTAATTTAGGCAAGCCAACCATTGTTAGAAGGAAACTATACATTGACACAGCTTTGCAAAAGGATAGTACAGATGCATAACATTTTGAGAAAATAAACCCCCTACCTACCATAATTATAAAACACAATTATCCAAAACAATGAGCATTCTCTTGATACACAATTTAGCAACTGTGTCTTAACTGGGAGTAGCACTTTGTTAAACAGAATAACAAGGCTTTGTTCCTGATTACAGTTTTGATACCGTCCTTTCAGCAGCAATTTCTGAATTCCTCTGGCATTATTCATGCCTCCTACTAACCACTACAATGCGCTACTTTGTCCTTGCCCAAGTATCCCTGTGCTGAATGGTAAAAAAAAAAAAAACCCGCTAGTGTTACTGTCTGAAACTTTTGTTCCTTTTTCTCAAAATTCTTTACTATTCCAAATTTAAAATATTTAAAATTGTTAAAAAAAATAAAAAATAAAATCTGCAGTACAGTGTATAGTGAACCATGAAGAAAGTATTTTTGGAGTTGTGCAAATAAATACATTTTGTCCACAGCAAAAGAGACAGTGTTGAATATATATGACTGCACACAAGTAGTAAAGGTGTACCTGGAGTAAGCTGTTCTCTATGAACTTTATGCTTTCTTGGTCATCATCATCCAAAAGTGGGCAAATGGAGAATGCTTCAGGTAAAATTGCGCATGTGTATTTAAATGTTTTTAAAGACAATACAACTGTGTTTCTGATCCTCAAAGTGTCTACGTTGCTCTGGATTTTGCTGAAAATATATATTTTATTTTTTGAAAGTCAAATGTCAGCCTGTAGGCTTTGGACGGAGATACGGTTAGCGCTGTATAATGTACAAGTCTATACATGTAACAATATCAATATATGAGATGAGACTCCATAAAATAACATTGGTGGCAGAAGTACAAGAAGGATTTCACCAAACCGGTTCCAAGGCCATATGCCAAAAGGAAGAAACATTTAGGACTGTCAAACCTGTCTGGGGCATGTGTTATGAAAATACTTTATTGTAAGCTACAAAGAGGAAGAACTCTCCAGGCCACAAGATCTATCTGGAACACTATATGGAAAGCCAAATCTGAAATAACATGAGCAGAAGACAGAGTGTGTCTACTATTCAATCTCTGTACCATTTACACAGTAATTCTAACCACTTTCATTGCCTGCCATGTCCAATCTAAATAAAATGAATGGATCTGATGTATTCTGAGACCTACACCGATTCCTTCTTCATTCCCATTGCTCTGTGTTGCCTTTAATAGCATAAGGACCTATCAGTGTAACCAATTGCCCAGTATCGGTGACATACCAGGGCCAAAGATGCTCTAGGTCTAATAAACTAATTCAACCAATCAGATGTTTGTATTTAGAAAGTAGACAAATAAAAGCTATCTGCTGATTATTAAGGGTGACTAAAGCAAATAATTATTTTATCAATCCAATTTTGTCAGTGTGTAAGGTACCAAATAATGAAAAATAATTGATAGCATATTTAAATATGTTCACCTAATAAGCCTGTGCATGGGTTATATATATGCAGATCTGAATGTGTGCTGTTTCTGTAACAGCCATAGCATAAAAAGGCTTCACATATTATTTAAAAGTAGCCTTTTTGCTTCAACTCCATTTGTCCAGATTTAGGAGCAGATTAACAAGTGTGAAATTAGAGCTCACCACAGAAAAACACACTCGCTTTCTATTCATTCCCGTGGAATTTCTAGAAGCACATTTATCGAATGATGAACTCTTTCACCCATCGATACATGCTTCTAAAAATCCCATAGGAATAAATAGAAAGTGAGGGAGTTTTTCTGTGGTGAGTTCTTATCTCTAAGCTGTTTGCGAAATTGAAAACAAAATAAAAAAAAACGAATTGATGTTGATTCTAGGTGGATAACGTTTTTTTAAAAAAGTTTTATTTCATGTTGATTTCATACATTCTCCATATACAGTCACAAGGGTAGATAAAGTCTCTCCTGCTAATTATATTCATACTTTCCTACAATTCATAAACATAAGTATAACATGCTGCACCCCAACTGGGCTTCAGTCCAGATGTCACAACATTGCAGTCTGAAAGTATTATACATAATAAATGATTCCATTAACCAGCACTGAGTTACAGTATATGCTCCCTGTCATGACTTCTGTAAATGAAACTTCCTAACATTTTATAGTCCCTATCATAACACTTGCTTATGCCATTAAAGGTCAGTTCTGGTTTATACCATTCTAAACAGTACAAGTTAATAAAAATACTTTAGGCACGTCCTCCTGCTTTCAGAATGTGTGCTTGTTTAAATATTCTCACATTTAACACTTACGTGTAAAAGGAACCGACGAAGGTCACATGCTATTTGCCACTGGCCTCTTTCAGAACTGTGTACTGTACCAAGGGGGTTATAGATCAAAATCTGAATTTAGCTCATTATTTTCTACAAAAATACTCCGACCAAATCCCCATGGGTGATTTGCCCTAATTTATCAATACATTTTCCAGAAAAATTCCAATTTGCCAAAAAAAAACTCAAAAGAAAGTACGAATATTTAAATCGTACAATTTTTTTTGAAAAATATGATTTTTGATGAAAACCGCAAAATAGTCAGATTATTGCATGAAATCCGGCGCAGATCAGGATATCTTGGGGACTTCTCCTGCTGACTTATATACAATATTGGCAGGTTTGAGATACTGGATTTTGACTTTTTTTTTTCCGCAAAAGAATTCTGAATTTATAGTAAAAACAAACGTATTTTTTTAGTTTTTGGCATTCGGACATAAATAAATAATCCTCTTAGTGTTTCTACTGATAATTCCAGCATTAAACTTACAAAATAAAGCAATAGCATTTACTTAGAAGTACTTTAAAAATGTCTAAATATATTACCAGCACCCTGAACTGAAGCTGTACCACATGTATAAATAAGAACCTGTGAACCACAAGTGAGCCATGTAGGGAGCTAATTTGCACAGCAAATAATACTGGCTCAAATATTAAACATTTTCAATGTTTTTACAGTTAAAGGGGGGGGATTTGGTAATCCCTTTCCATTTTCTGCATTTTACTCTTAAAACAATGTGTAAAATGTGTCAGGTCACTTCTGTTTTTTTTTAATTAGCTTTTATTGGCTGCTTTGTAACAGAGCTTCAGGAGTCAGAGCCAGGAGTAGAGTCCTGCATTTGTCTATTTTTTGAAACCCGTACCAGACCCATACCCGCAAACAGCAATCTGCAACCCGCATTCTTACCTGCCTAGACCTGCTACCCAACCCTGACCTGCAAGTGCCTCATCCACAACCCGGACCCATGACCATCAACAATCAGGAAGTGCTGTCAGCTGACCATCAAGAATCAGGCAGTGCTTTCATGCTGACTATCAAGAATCAGGAAGTGCTGTCATTCTAACTGGAAGTGAAATCATCGGAAGTAGGCGTGTTCCGCAACCGGAACTTCTACCTGCAACCCCCAGGTTTTTACGGGTAACCTGCGGATACCCGACCTGCTTCTGAACTCTAGCCAGGAGTGCAGAGAGGATAAACAGATCCTGCTTTCAGCTGCAAATCCATTTGCAAATAACTTTAAAACCATTGAGAACATGTAATTATTACATATTGGAAAGTTACATAGAATTACCTTTTTACTCCACTGTACAAAATATAAGAGGCCATTTACATACAGTGTGCAAACTGCAAAAATGGTCACTAGTGGCCAATTATTTTTGCATTTTGCCACTGTTTAGCCACAGGTCTCTACATTTGTGAACTGCTCCTTGTGTTGCATGGAGGATACATGGATACGAAATAAGTTGGCACTATAGAAATACATGTTAATAATACATGTTAATAATGGATAACAGGTATGGCAAATAATTACTACGAAATAAGTTGGTGCTATAGAAATACATGTTAATAATAAATGTTAATAATGGATAACAGGCATGGCAAACAATTAACAATGAGTAAAGAATTGAAATGGTTAATAAATGTGGTAAACAGGTGTCAAATATTATTTGTGACTTGCTCCTCACTAGCAGGATAAATTGTTATTTTAAAGCAATAGTGAGAACTCAGGATCACATTTGTGACTAATAAAGAAGTGTCATGCCGAGAAAGTCAATATCCTGGAGATGAAAGTCTTTTCCAATGCTCTGTATTTTCAGAGTTTCTGCTGTTTTCCCTAGGGGAGTGTGCAGCAATCCAGCTGCCTAGAGAGTTCCATATGCAGCTATGGTAGTTGAAAATTATATTATTATAGCACAAACTAGCATACCAATAAAAAAGGAGATTTCAGGAAAAATTATGAACCCCTTTTTTTATCCATTTACTTCTAAATGATGACCCAAAAACTCTAACTTGAGCTAGATCCTTGTGTTTCAGCCATGGCATTTCATTATTGTTATCATAAGAGTCATGTTGATGCTAGCTGGATCCTGAGTTAAATGCTACCCAGGTCATAAGCTGAAAAGGGGTTGCATGGTGTCCTTGTTTCTTTCCAAACTCCAAAATCATAGAGGCATGCTGACTGGCTACTGATGGCTCCCTGTGAGGCAGGGACTCTGGGCTCTTACCTCCATTGATGTGAATGGTCTATGTCTAGAACACTATATACAATCATAAAAAACACAAAAACATATGCATATTGAAATTGCTGCATATAGCACGAGGAATTCCCATGTAATACACATATCACATAACTCTGAAATGTTAATATCATTTATTTTGCTTATCTACCAAGTGTCACTGTAATGTAGAAGTGCTGTAGGATAGCCATGGTTCCAAACATCTATAAACCTTTTATCTCAGTGAATAAGACTGAATTCTAATTTCAGGCAGCATTGTTGATGGATGAGAAATGATGTAAAGGTCACACACAAAGCCTACACTCGCACCAGCTGCATTCTTGTGTGTAACGCACCTGCTTGCTTTGTTTACAGAGATCTGCTAATACCACTTATTCGTCAAGTAATTTGATAGGGAAAAATGGTAGGTGACTAGAGAAATCAGATCTGTCTGAATGTAATGATTTAAATAGGAAGTGTTCTTTTGAAAACTCATTAGAATCCAATGGGGAAATCTAGCATTGCACTGGGAGATACATTGCACGACCTCATACATTTTAATGCGGCCATTTCTTTAGTAAAGCTTTCCATATTATTACTATTTGTGTAGGAAACCCCTGTAACTATAAACAAATACACTCCTATAACAGTTTCTAGTCATTTTCAGCCTGAAGCACTATATAATCTGACAAATTCTTCCCTTTGTATCAGACTTGTAAAGAGCCTGTCAGGAGATGTGCCAGAGATTTCAGCAGGATTAGCTGCATCTGTGATAACTAAGCATTGATTTAACTTTTGGTTCCTAAACATTGATTTTTTTTGTTCTGGGTGTTGTGTGGAATTTGCTCGGACAAAACATTCTGTTACACCAAGCTAACATTTCTAACAATGTGAGATCAAAATATTTCCCAGCTAATACCAGAAAAATAAGGTTAAAGGGACTATAGCTAATATGTCATACAGGTATAGGGCCTATTATTCAGAATGATCAGGACCTGGGGTCTTCTGAGTCATTGTTCTGTACTTTGGACCATTATACATTCTGGCGGTTATTTTTTTTTAAAAACACGATTTATTAAATTATTTAAAGCCTGATGCAGCAAATCTGAATCTGAAAATCCACCATTTCAGACCTGCCGGGGTTTGTATAAGTCAGTGGTAGAGGTCCCTATCCTATTTGGAATATTCTGTGGTCTGTGCTGGAATTAACACAAAAATCCTATTTCAGACTTTTTCCCGAAAAATCATGTGAAATTGAGCTTTTTTAAATTATAAATAAGGTAAAATGAGGTATGGGAATTCGGTCGTAGTCTTTTTATTAAAAAAATTAGATACGTTTGGTTTTTAATAAAAAAAAAAACCCTATGTCAAAAGACCAAATAGTATTGATTTGGCGTCACAGTGGATGCAATGGAAATAAGGTAAGAGATGGAAATGACGGTTGAAGTTGCAACGGTGATCCGACACGACACAACTGTTGGATATGCAGTCGTGTTGCATCGGATCAAAGCTGCGACACCATCCGACAATGCTTTTACTTACCTTATTTCTGTCGCATCCGGCGTGACGCCTGTGCTTTTGCGCCAAATTTTCAGCCCTTATACAGTTCATGAAACTCCAGGAAACCTTTTTATATTAAAAGTATACATTATAATACACTAAGGGGCACATTTACTAAGGGTCGAAGTGAATATTCAAATAAAATTCGAATTTCGAAGTAAGGTGGCCAATTTTTTCTAAAGGTGGCAATTCACGGTGAGATCCACTCGTTTGGCGATGTTGCCAAACAAGCGGATGTCTCCCCTGATATGCCCACTTTGAGGTGGACCAATGATCGGATCAGAACGGCGCAGATACGGGACAGTATTTTTAATCCTGCCTGATCGTCATCTGGCCGACTTTTGGGCCGATAAGCTGCCGTCTGTCGGCCCTATTAGTCCTAGGAATTCAAAGGATTTTGAGCAAAATCCTTCAAATTGGTCAATAGGAACGATGCAATCAAACGATTTGAACTATTTTTTTTCGATCGAAAATGGACCTATTCAATCAAAATAGGCCCTTTTCAATTGAAAAAGCCCTTTAAAAAAAATAAAAGGTCGAATTTCGAAGTTCTTTCAATAATAAAGCTGCCACTAAGTATACATTATACAGTAATGCACACATTTTAGCGAGTCCACTAACCCAATGTACATGAGCATGAATCTATTGCAGATAGTGATTATTTAAAGTCCCATTATATGGACATATTTTATAGTTTAGTATTAGCCTTCATTTATATAACACTCGCATATTCTACAGCACTTTATAGAGGTGAACATTAAGATTAAACCGAGGGCAAACTCGGGTATATGACTAGATGCTACCTTCCCCCCCCCCAGTACTGGCTTTTGGGGGGGGGCAAGTCGTAACGTGATCAAGTGAAGGGTTATAATGTATCAGGTTAAAGTAATGAGCGGGATGGGTGTGGAATGGTTTATGGGGCTGAAAAGTGGGTGGGGAAATGGACTGGATAGAGGTGGATCTACAGTAATAGTGGCCATACAGGGGCCGATAAAAGCTTCCAACAGACCAAGTAGGCAGCTTATTAGCCTGTGTTTGGGGCCATACTGGGGAGAGATTCGCTTGTTTGGCAACATCTCCAAACGAGCAGATACCTCCATGTATGGCCACCTTTAGAAGACAATTCTGGTAGTAGAAGGGGGTAGGGGGAAGAATTTATAGGAGAGTTCTAGTTTTACCAGCAACTACATTGTCGATATATCTGGAATACTGGCAACGTCCTAAATGACTTAGTAAAAATACTAATAGTAAAAAATAAAATAAATGCCATTTGTTCAGATCAGTCCACAATGCACAATATCCCACTGTAAATTTAAATGATTAGAACGCATTATACATTGTACTGAATTATGTGACACAAAGGTGTGACACAAAGTTTGCTTTATCTGATTACACATGCTTTAGCACAACCCTGGCATATAAATTCATGTCCCCATCTTGCTTTGGAAATATCCATGATGGGTACTTACTGTACTTTATAGGGATGCCATTTAGCAATTCTAAAACTTCAGCTATCAATCAGTTACTTATCCTAGTCTTTAGGGATATTCAAATAACCGATTATGGATTTTAATGCAATCATTCTAATGCTGATGTATGGGTTTTCCTGTTTAGTAATGGCATATGCTATTTTGCAGTTTCATTGCAAAACCAGTATTGAAATGAATATTCTGACAAAAGCAGATGAAGCCTTAAGAAGGTATATGTAATGGATACCTGGTAGAAAACCACATTACACCAGGAGTTACATAAGAGTGTTTGTATAGCAAAAAGGTTCACTGTACTTTATATAGTTTTCCATGCAGAGATCACTCAATGCCATTTACAGAGCATGGAGGCAAAATAATATAAGTTAATAATTCATTATTATTGAACTGCTCTGCTGCCTGGCTACATGGACAGCACATTAATACTGGCAAGTGAGGTAAACCAGGACAACATGCTACCTTAATGAAAAAAAATTAAGTTGTAAAATATAGGGTATAGCTGGCCATTCATAGCATTAATGCCTAAAGTAAAGGACTACAGATAAACTTAAAGGGGTGGTTCATCTAACTTTTAGTATGTTATGAAATGGCATTTTCTTCTCTTTCCAACTTTCAAATGAGGGTCACTGACCCCATCGGAAAAAAAAAAAATACCCTGTAAGATGACAGTGTATGATTGCTAGGGTAATTTGGACCCTAGCAACCAGACTGCTGAAATTGCAAACCGGAGAGCTGCTGAATAAAAAGCGAAATAACCCAAAAACCACAAATAGTAATGTATGAGAAAAATCCAATTGCAAATTGTCTCAGAATATTGCTTACATCATACTAAAAGTTCATTGAAAGGTGAACAACCTCTTTAAAACACTTTGGGGAAGATTTACTAATTTCGGGTGATTATTCAAATAAATCATACGATTCTAATAAGAAAATCGTTTCAACATTCGACCATTCGATAGTCGAAGTACTTGCCCTTTAAAAAAATTTTGATTGCCTACTTTGCCAGATTAAACCTACTGAGTTGCTATACTTGCCTATGGGAAGCTCCTTCTCCCTCTTCTGAAGTTTTCTTGATCGAATAGAAATCATTTGATTTTTCGATAAAATTGTACCAATCGTACGATTTTTTCGTGAAATCGTACGATTTCTACTCGTTCGATTTCTCAAAAAAAATCGAATAACGGTAAAATCCTCCAAATAAGATATTAATTTTCATTGGATTTTACCTCAACCTAAATTTGAGGGTCAAATTCGAGGGTTTTTAACCCTTGAAATTCAACCCTTGATAAATCTGCCCATTTACAACCACAAGTGAAATGGGCAAAGTGCAACTGTGGCCAATCTGGCCAGATGAATGTATTTTTGCTCACAATTCCCTGTAAATTAGACACGATTGCTCTGAGAGTTTTTAGTGTACAGTAGGCATCATTTCTGGTGCCCTGTGTGACTGTCCAGAGCAATTAACATCAGCCCAATTTAAGATGAAAATCCCATCATATAATACATCTGTTAAGTGTGAGGTCCCTGGTTGAAAAGAAGTGGCAATATTTCCATTATGATCCAACAGCATCGGGACAGAACTAGAGAGTACTCTTTGGCCCCTTGTCATTGGATTACCCAGGATCCAACTTTACCCAACTATGTCTAAATAACATTCATATAACCTATAATGCAGCATACTTTGTGATGTGTTTCCATGAGCAGATGAGAATACCTGACTGGTGGGCAGAAGAATTCTAGCACTTAAGTTAAGTAAATTGTTTTCCATCTGTTCAGATTAACAGTGACCACGAAGTGATCATGAAGTAACTTCGGGCGATTCCGGAAATCGCCACGCTGCGTGTGTCTTAGCGCTGGCATTTTTCATTTTAACAGGCGGCGGACAGGGAGAAGGCAGTTCGGGGAGATTGTCGCCAGCGATTAATCGCCAGGCAACAGAATCTCCCCGAATATCCCTGTCTGCCCCAGCCCTAAAAAATAGTGCAGGGCATCCAATTTCTATTTTGTTTTCAGCATGCATTACATGTGCATACAGTTCTGAACACAATAACCAAAATAACTGCACCCTTTCCATTTCCTGGGTTAATTTTATTAATTGTTCCATTACACAGTTCTGTGATTTTAACTATGTTGTTGTTTCCACAAACCCCCCCCCCCCCCACACACACACGCACATTTGTTTTATCTTCTAAAACCTTTTGAAAGTTAGGGATATATAAAGTCATTAGAACTCATTTACATGAGCTCAATGAATAGGGCTTGTGCAGAACATAAAGCTGCCTTTTGCTTTAATCACAAAAAATATATATTTTTGTTCTTTAATTTCTTGAGCTAAATGGGACAAACTGGAACTACTTCATGTTTCACACAGTGCTGTGACTTTTTTGTTAGCGGGAGTCTATTATGCAGGGGGGTATCTGCAAGCTGGATATTGAATTGCCGACTTGCATGGAGTGGCTTCAGTTTCCTGGTTTGTCCAGTTTAGCTCAAGAAAATACTTTTTTCCTCCGACTCCAACTGCCTTTACATTTTCCTACTACACGTTTGTACCTGCGTTATTATCCTTATGCTTTTATTATGCTTCATCAGCTAGTTCATCAGCTAATTGATCCTTATAACTTGCAAACATATTATGAATGGACCACAGGTATCATAAGTAGTGATGGGCGAATCGGCGGCTTTTCGCCAAATTTTTCACGAATTTCTAGAGAAATCCATGAAATGGCAAAAAATGTGTGAAACACCGCCGCATCCTGTTTTGGACGCACGCGTCCGTTTTTGGATGCCGGTGCCCATTGCTGGTGTAGAAAAAACGGATGCCTGCAGTGTCCAAGAACGAGTTGTGTGCGTGAAAAAACGGACATGCACGTCCAAGAGAAGAAATTCGCCCATCACTAATCATAACTTCTCCATATCACAGTCCCAACAGGTAATGCATTCATGACTATATATATATATATATATATATATATGACATAGTCTAGGGATACTTTTCCAGTCACTTGATGCAAATGTAAATCTGCCTTCATTGCATAACAAACACAAATTCCCTGCATTGTTTTGTACATGGGAAATTGTTATATGCTTAGGTTAACTCCTAAATAGATCTAGGTGGCTTTAACTGCTCTCCCAACCCCATCACAGACACATTCCTGTATTCTGAAGTGGGACATGAGGCATGGGATCAGTTATACAGAAACCCGTTATCCAGAAAATTTCCGTCTCCCATAGACTCCATTTTAGCCAAATCTTTAAAAATGATTTCCTTTTTCTCTATAATAATAAAACAGTAGCTTGTACTTTAATCCTTATTGTAAGCAGAACCAGCCTTTTGGCTTTATTTAATGTTTACATGATTTTCTAGTAGAATTAAGGTATGAAGATCCAAATTACAGAAAGATCTGTTATCCGAAAAACCCCAGGTCCTGAGCATTCTGGATACTACTATTCTATACCAGCAGAAATACAGATTATTGGATACAGAAAGTACATAATGGTATGTCTGAATGCAAATTCTTTACAGGTAATGCCTAAACGATATACAATACAAAAATGCAATATAGCTCACTACATATAAAATGTAATTTATGGTATATTGTAGTGCGAAAGTTAACATATTAAGTGCAAAGTTACTCAAACAGATTAACATGGTAAAACCATTGTTCAAAACTGTGCATAAAATCAAAGATGCAAAAGTTTAAAAAGTTCTAATCAGTATTAAAGGGGTGGTTGACCTTTAAGTTAACTTTTAATAAGTAATAGAAGGGCTAATTTTAAGCAATTTTCTAACTGGCTGTAATTTTTTCTTTTTTTATAGTTTTGTAATTATTTGCCTTCTTCTGACCCCATCTAAATAGCAAAAGCTCTGTAAGGCTACACAGTTATTGTTACTAATCTTTCTATTCAGGTCTCTCCTGTTCATATTGCGGTTTCTCGTTCATATATCATGCATGGTTGCTAGGGTAATTTGGACCCTAGCAACAAGATTGCTGAACTTGCAAACTGGAGAGTGGCTGAGTAAAAAACTAAACCACCAAATAATAAAAAATTAAAACCAATTGCAAATTGTCTCCAAAATAGCATCCTCTAAATCATACAAATAGTTAATTTAAAGGTGAACAACCCTTAAAACAGTAAAATATTTCATTTATACTTATGCTTCCAATGTGGATGCCAAGTTCTACAGGTGTCTGGGGAGAGTTTCTCCTCTAAAAACTAAAATTGCAAGTTGCACAGAGGAACTCAGGAAGTGGCTAAACAACAGTTATCGTAAAGCTTTTAAAAGAGTCCACTTGGAAATTGTAATATATTACATCCATAAGTAGTGATGAGCGAATTTCTCGCCAAAAAAAATTGCGAATTTCGGAAAGGGCAAAAAAATTGTGCAAAAATTGTGAAACTAGACGTTTTCACGAAAAATTCATGCTGTCAGACATTTGCACGAAAACTCGTGAAAATGGGAAATTGACGCCCACGACGCTGGTGTTAAAGTCAACGGACACGTGTCCCAAAGATTTTGACATCGGCTTATTTTTGCGGGAAATTCGTGAATTTATTCACCAGCGACGAAACGCAGAAATTTGCCCATAACTATCCATAAGCTGCGAAGTTCCCAAACACAGCATCACCTACATAAATATGTGACAGTGGTTCAAGGCATGGCTTCAAGTTTTTTTCTGAATATTACAAATAAAGTCAAACACTGGAGGGTGCCAGTTTGGCCCCATCATACTCCACAGAAAAAATCACCAGGGCAAAATACAACGGCATGGGACAAAACGTTAAAGATTTGGCTCATTAGGGGGTGTAGTTATCAAGGGTGGAATTTCGAGTTTATGGGAGTTATTTTAAGCTCCACTAAACTTGAAATTCGACTAAATTAAGTTTATTAAAACAATAGAATTTTTTTTAACTTCGAGTGAATAGACTGTATTTAATCGTTTGAATACGATCCAAATTTGATTCGAATTATTAAAAAAAAAAAAGAGATTTTTCAATGTCCACCAAATGACTCCTAATAGGTTACAGGAGGTCCTCCATAGGCTAAAACAGCAGTTCAGCAGGTTTTAGATGACAAATAGTCAAATTTGATTTTTTTTTAAATCTGGACTATTCCCTAGTCGCATTACACTGAAATAAATTCAAGATTCGAATATAAACAGTTGATTTTTTAATTCAACCATTGATAATTCTGCCTCTAAGTAGATGTCCCTGTTTAAATACTTTTCCAACCAATCCCAAACCAAAACACAGCAAAAACTGAACATATTTATTCTACGGGTCATCTTTACCTCTATTCTCTGGCTAGCACTGCTACTTTTAGTCCATGACTTGGCTAAACAACAGAGACGCCTGTGTTTACTGGCTGTAAATAAGACAGGGGTATGGGTGTAGCTCAAACCCCATGGGCCACACTGCAGAATTTGGTGATGACCTCCAAAGACCTTTGTTCCCTATGATTACCAGTTTCTTCAACCCTCATACCCTCTATCCCCCAAACGTCTCTGTGATTATGTACTGAGTGTATCTGTTTCACCTTATATTTAAAGGTCCAATTTCATATTTGTGGCCAGTAGGTAAGCTTACCATCTATTATATTAAAAACAACACCAGCCTTTCTAGCTCTGTTACCTTTATTTTCTATTAATAACATTGGCATCAAATGGCATTTTTTATTCACATCCAGGTATTATGATTCCAGATATTATAATTGCCCCATACTTTTGGCTTTTATTTCTCCTTATTTGCCCTACCATATTTCACAGCATTTTAAAGCAGTACTCTCCAAACTGAATCACTGATTCCCATTTCCAGGGGCGGTTTAATTCACAGGCTCCCCAGTGTGATCAGGAGGCAATGTATCTTTTTTAAAATAATTATTCCTATTTTCTTTTAATATTTATTTTTATTTGCACTGCTGGGTCCTGTCAGGCACAACTGCTGGAAGTAGTCAGGCAAGGCATGTACCTAAATAAGTGATGTGTGGGCCGGCCCGAAACCAACGGGTCAGATGCCGTATCAAATCTTTGCAGACTGGTTCAGGTTGAGTAGTTCCTTCCACTCTCCCCACTTCTGGTTCCTACATTTATAGATGTGCGCCTGCCCCTTGAGTGCTATCAATGTGGGGGCAAGGGTCTTTAAATGCAGAAGCGGAGTCTGGTCGGGTGCGGGTTGGGTGCGGGTGGGTTAAGGTCGGTTGTGTGTCCTCAAAATGGCATAGAGAGTTCAGGTGCACAGGTGCCTGCATCTGCATGAATCTGGACCCAGCAGTAGCCTAGAAGTGAGACCTGTGGATGTACCATAGGGGCCCCACAGCTCATTAATTCAACACTGCCCAGTGGGGGCACAGAATAATTCTTGAGGGTGAGGTAGCCTGGAGATTT
>CM044431.1:134836968-134858707 GCA_024363595.1 Xenopus borealis
AGGAAAATAGTGGATTCGGTGCATCCCTACTAGTGATGTGTGATGGACTGAGCACAAACAGGGGAATTGCCATCGTATTGCACTGGTATCACCCTGTGTGCTCCAGCAGAGCTTACAATCTTATTTACACATAACAAATATACAAACACACATACAATCTTGCCTTATATTCACAAGTCCATTAAAGAAAAATGTCACCTTTTAGTACACTATAGATAGGTCTATTCTTTCCAACTTTAAAATTAATTTGTGAATTAGTAGCCTGTCCTGGTTCACCCATTCAGCAGCAAAACTACTAGAGGCTGGTGATGCGAACAGACCAAGGCCCACCTTAACTGCCCGCTCATGGGACCTGCTGAATGGATTGCAGATTGTGGTGGGAAAGTCGTGTAGCCCAATGAGGCACACAGTAAGGTATATATGAAACAATAAGCAATCAATAACACAGACAGATACAAATGGAGAAGATGTGATGTAAGCTCACAAATGAGAAGCGTTGGAGGCAATGTCTAAAGAGAAAGAAGCGACAATGCAAAAAAGACATAAAAATATTGCTTCTCATCGCAATTTCATTTTCAAATAGCTTTACAACCCCTCAAAACTTTTAGTGAATGTGTTTTCTTTCTTTTGTAAGACAAAAAGTGTTAGTTTCAGCCAGTTTGTATCGCCTTTACTGCAGGCTGCTCTCCTGACAAGTGAGCGGGAGGTGCATGAATAATGGAGTAGAGATGAGGAGCTCCCCTCTGTGTAACCTGCTGACACAAAACGCAACACACAACACAGCACTCGCTGACACACACACACTGGGAAGAGAAAGCAGTCCTGGCAAAGGTATCTAGCAGCCCATGTATTCATGCGCATGCAAAGCATGATATATATTTCAAACCCCAAGATTAACTAGAACTAGTGTTTATTAATAGATATTTTAAGATCCATTACCATATAATCCCCAGCAATATTATACACCCTACGTGCTGGAACTGGCCCTTGCAACAAATATCTCACCCTAGTTTCTATCACAACTATATAATCTGATGGATTAGTGGCCCTATACTTACAGTATATTCTACATTTTACTTTGTGTGCCCCCAGCTAGACCATGTACCCTGGCAGATAAGAGAACTTTAATTACCATGTGTATCACAGGGCCAAAGTGTGTCATACTTGAAAAGAATAGGTTGTCTCATGCAATTAATGCTACACACACACACGGACACACACACACTGACACACACACAGGGTACCGGCTGTCACCGAGCGCACTCACCATATCCTGTTTCAGGAGTTGGATCTTACTCTCCAGTCTCTCCAGGGCGCTGCTGTGTGGGAAGGTAGCAGGTAGTATCTCTGGGTATGAGGCGTATCCATCTCGCCCGTCCTTGTTGTTCCAGTCCCAGTAATGCTCTTCTCGCAAGGACTTTGCCAGACTTTCAGGAACTTTGCGGCCCATCTTCACTTCAATGTCTCGCAGGTCCAGCAAGGAAGCCTCTGCCATTGTTTTCTCGCTGACCCAGGCGGAATCGCGCTCCCCTTGGACTTCTTGGAATGGATCCGCCCGCTGACAGAGCGCACACACAGAAGACTAGATGCGCAGCTTGGCACAGGGGGAGGCAGAAAGTGTGAAAAGAGACAGGTCTGTGGGTGACAAGTTATAACTTCTCCCCAGGGGCGTGCACTGTTCAGTTAATGACATCCATACACCCATGCATTCCCCTTCTGGCACTTATTCCCTTCATCATGCTCATTAATTACACACAAAAACTTGCCGCCCCGTCACACAGATAGATAACCAGCACGCATAGCTCAGTCTTCCGTCACAAGGAACCGCCGGGCTGCAGACCGGCTCGTATCATAGTGTTTCCTGAGCTGCTGAAACTTTAAACCTACAGCTGCTGGAGGATCCGAACTGACGCTGCCCGCCTACCGTAACTCTCTTAAGGGAAGGGCACTACGTCTAGCTCAATTAGGTTTTTGTTATAGTTTAGTGATGCGAGCTGCGGCTGTTTTAGCTAACAGCGGGCTAGTCAGAGAAGCGGCGGTCCTGCAGAGACATTGCTCGCACGTTACGTCACACAGGGGCTGCCCGTTCCTTGAATAAAAACCTGGCTCGCTCCCTCTCTGGTTATGATGTCAGCGTTTGGAGTCATGCAATGTGACAGCAAATAGTTCTAGCCTATTGTTCTCATAAAAAAACATGAGAAAGGCGTCACACGATTAGTAGAGCATGTACTGTAATGATGTGCTTACAGTAATGTCATTATAATACACAAAAGCCGTAAATATCTTGTAAATTATATCCTTATAAACGGTGAGTTCTGATGTCATCAGTTATAAACGGTGAGTTCTGATGTCATTTCTGTCACATGACTCCCTGAAACTTGTGTATTATAATAAATAAAGTACCCCCAGTTGCAAAATATGAGGATATTAGAAGTTACCCACCCTTCCAAGCTGTCCCGTTTCATACCTCCCAGCATTTTGGAAGTAAAAAGAGGGACAAAACATGTTTTCGCACGTAGTGCAGGAATTTTTTTGGCCATGCCTCTTTCTTTGGTCACACCCCCTAATTACCATGTCCATTTTACAAAATTTGGCAGGTTATGAAAGTCTAAAACTAAAAAATCTAAACTTTTTTTTGTCTCACAATTGTTACAAAGTATCTTAGTTGCACCTGTTAGGTGTTCTGGGCTCTCTGCCAAAAGCCAATTAATTTGAAAACTTTGTTTCTTTTTCTGGCTGTTCAATGCAGAGAAAAGAGGGACTTTCCAGTACAAATGAGGGACTGCAGGTTGAACTGTCAAAAAAAGTGGACTGTCCCTCTGAAAAAGGGACAGTTGGGAGGTATGCCGTTTTTAGAGGGACAGTCCCTATTTTGACAGCTCAACCTGCACTAAACAGCCAGAAAAAAAACAACATTTATAACTTATTTGGCCTTTGGCAGAGAGCCCCTAACAACGTACAGGTGAAAATAAGATACATTGTAACAATTTCTAGATAAGCAAATAAGTAATTGTAACACTATAAGATAACAGGTCCCAGTAACGGAACGAGGTGGGTGGCAGGCCGCGCAGCCCGGGCCCACTCTCGTCCGTGACTGATTTCTGCGCCGCTGCAGCCGATTCCTGCAAGGTGCAGCGGGCGTGAGATGACGGGGGGCCCTGCAGGGGTGCGGGCCCAGGCCCAGTTACAACCCCTGCTTCCCCCGGTAGTTACGCCCATGTCAGGTACCTTGGGAAAAGAAATTTACCTTCATTTGCAAAAAGGTAATACTGTAACTGAAAAAAACCACAGAAACATGTTCAAACTTTCAGAACCTGCCAAATTTAGCAAAATGAACATGGTAATTAGGGGGTGTGGCCACCAAAATGGGCATGGTCAAAACAAATTTTGCTTCGCTAAGCGCTGCAACTTTTTTGTCCCTCTTTTTATTTCCAAAATGTTGGGAGGTATGGTTACCTCCTTCGGCCAAGTGTTTTTATATGGTCATGAAACTCCTCGGAAACTTATAATATCCTGATAATTTACAAGAGGGGGTACTTTATTCACTATATATCATATCGAATAGAACACATATACAGGCTTGCTGCCTTTTACAGAAAATAAATACTGTCTTCCTTCCTAAATTATCTTTTTGCCCTCTCCATAACACTGACTTCAAGCATCATTTTTACAAGCCAGGTAGCAACCCTATAGTTACTATATATTGGAATTAAAGGACCAGTAACATCAAAAATGAAATTGTTTTGAAGTAATAAAAATATAATGCAGTGTTACCCTGCACTGGTAAAACTTCTGTGTTTGCTTCAGAAACACTTCTGTTATTTATATAAATAAGCTGCTGTGTAGCCATGAGGCAGCTATTAAAGGGGTTGTTCAGCTTTGAGTTAACTTTTAGTATAATGTAGAGAGTGATATTCTGAGACAATTTGCAATTGGTTTTCATTATTTATTGTTTGTGGTTTTATAGTTATTTAGCTTTTTATTCAGCAGCTCTCTATTTTGCAGTGTCAGCAATTTGGTTTCTAGGGTAAAAATTACCCTAGCAACCCTGCATTGATTTGAATAAGAGACTGGAATATGAATAGGAGAGGGGCTGAATAGAAGGATAAGTAATAAAAAGTGGCAATAACAATACATTTGTAGCCTTACAGAGCATTTGTTTTAGATGGTGTCAGTGACCCCCATTTGAAAGCTGCACAGAAACAGAAGAAACTTGCAAATCAGTAAAAAACTAGGAAAAATAAATAATGAAGACCAATTGAAAAGTTTCTTAGAATTTGCCCTTCTACAATATACTAAAAGTTAACTTGAAGGTGAACCACCCCGAAAAAGCTCTGTAGAACATAATGGTGTTAACTGTTTTATTTAACCTGTGCCAAATAGTCTTTTTTCAATTTCATCCATTGCTACTCAGCAGCTTGTTCATATGAACTATAGTAGTGTTTCTGAAGCAAACAGATCAGTTTTACCAGTGCAGAGCAACACTACATGATATTTTCATTACTTTAAAACACAAATTTTTTGGTGATACTGCTCCTTTAAGTATCATTTGGGTTGCTGAAAACATAAAGGTGGCAACCTTCCTTTGAAGTACTACCGACACATTCGTATCAAACTTGCTCCCAAGAGCTCTAACGCATGGGTGTCTACAACTTCAGTTCTGTACTGGCTCTTTTGTGCATTCTGTTGAATGGGTCCAAACTACTTAAATGTCCCATTTTATTCACTGGGGACATGCACTGAAATGCCAAATTCTGATGAAGCTGCCTCTGTGTAAGCTACACACAGCCCAGCAAGATATATGTTGCTACACATACATTATAGTGATGGCCTGAAACCCACGTAACTCACTGGTTAGGCAGAGTAGGGCCAGCTGCGTCGCCAGCAGCAATCTTTGGGTTGCAGGCAGGTTCAGCTGTTTCTTCCACTCTCCCCACTACTAACCTAACACTGTAGGCTTCTGGGCTCCGGCTCCTCCATTTACAGATTTGCCTGCCCCGTCCCTTGGCTTGGGCTGGCTTGGGTCTTTAGGGCCCTTACACACGGGCGTTTTGGACCTGCGCTCCCCTGCGTTGCGTTTGGCTGCGTTCAGCCGCAGGGGAGCGCAGGTATAGACGCACCTCATTCTTTTCAATGGGCCTGTACTCACGAGACGCGTGTAAGCGCCGAACACAGATTCAGACACAACATGCTGCATTTTTCCTGCGTTTGGCGCCTACATGCGTTTGTGTGAGTACAGCCCCATTGAAAATAATTGAGTGCGTCTATACCTGCGCTCCCCTGCGGCTGAACGCAGCCAAAAGCAACGCAGGGGAGCGCAGGTAAAAACGCCCGTGTGTAAGGGCCCTTAAACAGAAGAGTCGGTTGCGGATGTTGGTAAACTGGATGATATAGCAATAGAAGATATTTCCAGGGCCTTATATAGAGGTAACATATTTAGCAGAGTAGCCAGTAACACCTGACTAGTTTCACAGATTAGTTTCACAGTTGCATTGTTATCGTTGTTTCTATTATTTTATTATTATTTGTATCGTATATTTTTATTGATTCTGCCCCTATTCATCTTCCAGTCTGCCAATCAAATCACTGCCTAGTTGCTAAGTAAATAAAGACGATACAGCATCATTCTGAATAGGTGAAAAAAGTGATTTATTTATGCTACAAAATTACACCATACAAGGGTATGAGGTCTGAAGTGTTGCCTATTTTCTGTTAAAAGTATAATACCTTTTTACATTTATTTGGAAAATCAGTTTATGTTGAATTTGTTCTGGTGTACAGATTCAGAATGGAAAAGCTGTATTTATTATACCTTATCATGTTTTTGATGTTGATGTGGCCATGCCAAAATATTTGTTAAAAAAATAATTGAAACAATGTGCTTTTAAAAGGCATCTCAAGGATAGTGTTAGAACTTTGTGTTCATAACAAGATAGATAACATGCATTCCATTCCATGTAACTTTAGATAACACTGAATTTTTTTAAAATCAATTATTGAAAACTTTCAGAAATGTACAACTGTGCTCAGACAATGTAGCTGTCTGTGTTGCCATATCCCAATATAAATAGCCAAAGGTTTTGATATTGTTCAAGCAGTTTTTAATGGTTTCTAAGATATTATTAAGTTTTATACTTCAAATACGAGGCTATAGGCTTACGATTGATTTATAATTATTTTAAGGGGCCTCTGGTTGCTTTGCAATTTACATTATTAGTCAGTTTCTTGGTTTCTAAGATATTAGCAGTTTTTGTAAATTTTATACTTCCAATATTTAGTTAGGGGCTTCTGATTATTATGCTGTTTTTTTATGGTTTCTAGGATAGCAGTTTTAGACTTCCAATGCAAGGCTGCTCAGCAGTTCTCATTGAGTATTGGTAGCTGTAAAGGGCAAATTTATTTAAAAAAAAATTCTGCACTTAGAGAACATTGCAGCAAAAACACATTTTTTGAATATTACAACACTTGAAGAGAGTTATCAACTGAAAAAAGCTTGGTAATTCAAAAAACAAAAAAAAAACAAAACTGTGATTTTCTATACTGTTTACACATTAAATGACTGAAGCAGTGTGATTTTCATTGAAATAGTTTTTTTCATTGCTTAATGCAGTCTTAATGAGTCTTTCCAATTTTGGTGAATATATTAATAGAGAGTTAAAGACTTAAAACCTGATATAGTTTAATTGCAGTTGTTTTCCCAAAAGTCTTGATCTGAAAATCAATAAATCTGCTGCTTCTAACTCTACTAACTCTGTATAGTCCCTGTATAGTCCTTTGACCTTAGAGGCATATTTACCAAACATTAAATTTGTGAATTTTGTTTTAAGAAACTCAAATGTGTATTTCTTTATCAGAAATTTAAAAATCCTTCATTGATTAAAATGAAAAATATAAATAAATGTATTCTACTCATCATTTTCAATGGGTCTACGTGCGAGACCTACGAGTTTACTCATGGGTCGTGTGAGCTCAGGCTCAAAATATTTAGGCTGCGGTGGGTGTGGACCAAGCTCTTCCTACTGCCTTTGCCACCGTCCCCGCCTGCGACCTAACAGTGCCCCATTTCAGTTGTCGTCTATTTAAAGATACTCGCCACCCAGCCCCATCCATGACATCAGAGATGGGGGAATATAAAGGAACAGGGAATGTTGGGATGGTTCGAGTGCAGGTCCTACTCAGTTGGATTAGGGTTGGGTTCAGGCATAGAATTTCTCAACCCACACATCACTAGTGACCAGGTTTAAATAAGCTTGTAATGGGAAACAGTAATGCAAAAATAAAATCACCCCTTCTTTTTGTAAAAGTGCCCCTACGTAGGCCTTCTTTCCATCATGCAAGTTACATCAAGTGGTTCCCTAGAAACTGCCCCTTCTCCTGTACCTTGACTTGGCAGCTGCCATGTCATGCCAAGCCATACGACGAAGCTCCCCTATGGCTTGGACCAGATAAGCACCCATGACTGCTTCTTGCTGCCCCTATAGACTTGAACATGAGACATGAATTTCTGTCGGCTGCCAATGATATCTCTGCGTGTATTGCCGATCGTACGATTTTCAGTGAGAGACCGTCACTAGGTTTTGTCAGACACAACTTTCGTACGATCCCTGTCAGGGGCAGAACATCGGCTGATCTGGGCTTTTACTACTTTATTTTATCTGAAGGTTAGTGGCAGGTCAGGAGATGGGGATGTCTGATTGTACGATGATTCGTACGACCGGATCTTTGTGTCTAATATTATTATTATTAACATGTATTTCTATAGCGCCAATTTGTTGCGTAGCGCTGTATCTATGGCCAGCTTTACATATGAGTAAAATCTGCCAAACACTGAAAAAATATTTGTGGTGCACTATTTGAAAACAATACTGAGAGAGTCCCAGCAGTTTGATTTTATTAACAATATGAAACATTATGACTACTTTAAGCATTCAGATTCATTTATTTTCTATGGAGCAGCATAACACCCTAGAAAGAATAATCATTGCGTTTATTTTACCGTTTTTTTAACGGTAAAACCTTTTAACCACTTTCTTACAATTAATTAAATCACTCTGTCCCTAAGAAGGGGAAGTACTCTTACACATATGATGTTTCATTGTAAAGTACACCATCTTTACAATGCCTTAGGCATAGAGGCGGGGCAGATAATTACTTTCACTTTCCATTCAGCACTTCCTAGATGTCACTGCTCCCCACACAGTCCCCCAGTTCTCTTAACCATTTAATTGTGCAGCCAGGACATGGGAATAGACATCAGGTCCCCCATTCTGGTGCACAAACAAGATTCTGAGATGATGCAAGGCTTGCCTTAATAACAGTGTCCTCAAAATGGCTTCTGCCTGCTTGCTATAATTATGAATTCCCAGACTGAAGGAAACCAGATCCAAATAATTTATTTAGTGTAATTAATGTCAATTTTGCTTGACTAATGTGATAAAATATGATTTTGAATATTTTTTGGGGTGAAGGGTCCACTTTAAACAATGCTGATTTAGATGTAGCATTACAGTTTAATTAAATTGAGCCATATTAATTGCAAGAATTGTAACACAACTGTGTGTGTCAGATGACCATATAATTGTAGTGAGCAGAAGTTAGAGGACTACAGCTAGGGTACAACACTGACCATTTATAGGAACCTTCCCTATCTGCAGTTTCCAACTTAACCATTTGAAAAAATGTGGCCATCAGTTAATGATTAACCTGCTGTCTGCTTCAAGTACATTCTAGAGTAATTGAGAAAACATTTGTTAGGTTTGTAGGAATGTGGAATTTCTCACTGGGATTCAGTAGATTTACTTTAGAGCTAATGGCAAATACAATGTGGAAATGTGTTCTCTTTAGTGTATGGGAAATTCTGCAATTGAAAAGGAGAACTACGTGCTTAGAAATTTCGCTGAGTGCTTACATTATTTCTCCAAATAGCACACATATATTTAAATGGAAGGGTGATAGTGATTTTTGACATTTTAAAAACTTATCAACTGAAAGTTTTGATTTTCATTTTGTTAATGTTAACTTTTGATATCACATAGTGACAACGCACATAGGCAATGGGGTCAGAGAGTATTTGAGTGATAACTTGAACTTAATGGAGATGTGCCTAAATCACTATGCAAAAGATGTATGTAACAGTATATGTGTTAGTGCAGGCTGCATTTTCAGGGTAATATGAGACTATGTGCCCATGCAATGAAGTGTACACTGGATTCTGTGAAATTTAACATTGAGATCTGGGCGAGGTCTATGCAATACCTCATTGGCTATGCAGTCAAAAATGTTTACTTGGGTACTAAGAATTGTAACACAGGCACAGAATGCTACTTCTCCAATAAAAAAATGTGAAAACACAACATTACATGTGCTATTTCCCTAAGTCTCTCTATCAAACCATTAGCAGTTTAAGTATGTAGGCTGCTTCCATTTTGACAGTGAATAATGCCAGTACAATAAACACATTTTGGAATTAACCTTAAACAGACTAATCTGTCATGCGGATTCTATCCAGTTCTGCACACCCACATAATCTGACGTGCACATGCATTGGTTTGTTATCTTTGCCTAGATACAGTGCAATAACACTAATGAAGCATACTGGAAGCATATGCCAGTAACCTGCCTAAATAATTGTAGCCTTCTTTTCCAGCATTTTAATTATGTAAAGGATATCTGCACTAATCATTAATGTTTAATACTTGCAATTATGGAACTGCTATACTACACACAGGGGAATGTAACAAAAATCCTTAGTGGGGAAAAATATGCTACGTAGTGTAAATACTTGTTCCTTTGTGAAATGGTGTTTGCAAATTTAATGTAGCTGTTGCAAACATATAAAGCAACACTTTAAAAATAGAAAAATTGCCTGCGTTTTTTCATTTTTTTTTTTACTTCTGGGGTACAGGATATGATGTCAATGACATCAGATTGAGGAAGATGTAGCTTCGTTTCAGCAGTTTGCCTGGTCTGAGGTGGCAAAGGAAACTCTGGCAAAAGAGTTAACGTTTGCTAAAATCCGTAGTTTAGTAAATTTGCGAGGCAACCACCATTCCCTATAGTGAAAAGTCACCTGCTGAAAGAGTGCAAATGAATGCTAGCAATGGTCTCTTTTGTTAGCGAATTGTCATCTGCGCCTGTTAGTGAATTGACGATGTCCCTAATGATGAGAATTCTGGCGAAAAGTCAATAGCGTTAGCCACTTTGCCCTTTACTAACTCTGCCCTTAAGAGTTTCAACTGCCATGTGTCAATCCTAACACTCCATAATAATCCGGCACTGTCAGGCAGTGTCATCACCAACCCTATTTCAGCATACTCACACAAGCAGGGGTACTAATGATGTCGCCTATATGTGATTTCAAATGATGCAGACCAGAAGCGGATTGCAATTAATGTGTTCCAGATGGTGCATGTTTTACAAAAGAGGATGGCTGAATTGGCATTAGAAGTTGCACTAGTAGTTGTGTAGGATACATGTAATTTTATATCTTAACCCAAAAAAGTTTGTATGAGCCGATGAAATGTGTTGGGTCTAACTAAGGGGTATCTGCTGGTTGGTTGTATCCTGGACAACTGCACAGATAACATTTGAAGTAAATGCATGGTAACTGATAAGGTGCAGGTGAAGAACTCTCTTTTATGAACCATAATATTTATGCATTTTGTATGTGCAATTTTCAATATACCTTTTAGTAGAGTTGTGATATTGTTCACCATGGAGTGCACTTTTGTTTTACACTTTATAGTCTTAAAGGGACACTGTCATGGGAAAACATGTTTTAGTGCTACTCCAGCAGACTTCTGCACTGAAATCCATTTCTCAAAAGAGCAAACAGATTTTTTATATTCCATTTTGAAATTTGACATGGGGGTAGACATTTTATCAATTTCCCAGCTGCCCCTGGTCATGTGACTTGTGCCAGCACTTTAGGAGAGACCTGCTTTCTGGCAGGCTGTTATTTTTCCTTCTCAATGTAACTGAAGGAGTCTCAGTGGGACATGGGTTTCTACTATTGAGTGCTGTTCTTAGATTTACCAGGCAGCTGTGATCTTGTGTTAGGGAGCTGTTATCTGGTTACCTTCCCATTATTCTGTTGTTAGGCTGCTGGGGATATCACTCCAACTTGCAGTACAGCAATAAAGAGTGACTGACGTCTATCAGAGCACAAGTCACATAACTTGGGGCACCTGGGAAACTGACAATATGTTTCGCCCCATGTCAGATTCCAAAATGAAATATAAAAAAATCTGTTTGCTCTTTTGAGAAATGGATTTCATGACAGTTCCCCTTTAATAACACTAACAAATTTGGAAGGAAAAGGGCCCCTGCATCTGCCTAGAACTAGTGCTTCATTGAGACAATTTTTATTTTTACTTTTATGGTTGGCTGTAACACAGAGGAATATATATCTGTAGAGCACCCTCTGTATTTATTGGTACAGTACATGCATTTCATAGCTTGTGCCAGTGTAAAATGCAGGTAATGAAACATTTTACCAAAATCATCTTAATTTTTCTGCCAAAGAAAGTTACCTATAAACAGGTCCTAAAATAATGCTATGCTGAAGAATATTACACTGCAAAATATTCAAATATTTGTTGTTATGAAATGTTTTCTCTTTATGACTTTTATTACATATGACTTTTATGTACATAGAATATAGAATGATCTCCAATTTATGGTCAGTGTCATCTGATTAGGATGTTTGGTGCTCAGATACAGTTTAGGCTATGTTGCTTTTCTCTGAGGTCAGGCCTCTCTCAGAAGATGGGAAGTTAAAAGTGCTGGATCACTTTCTTTGTGGGAATAAAATTATGTCATAGCACCTGTCCTGGTAGTTAAAGCTTTTAGCTACTGGTTCCTTTGCTGGTCATACAGTCTTAAATTCCAAAACAGTGCAGTTATATTATTATTATTTATATAGTGCCATTATCTTCCACAGCACTTTACAGAGTATATAGTGACCAAAAATTATCAGTTATCCTCCTAATTAATTTGCAGTCTGACAACTGTCTATTGAGGAATCACTGCAAATTGCAATTTTTTATTTATTATAAATTTTCTCTTTATACAACTTTTATTATTTCCACATATATATTTAAATTAGAGAGGGAAATACACTCTCCATAAATGATACTGTAGTCTCAACAATGCATAGAATATTTTGTCACGCTCCTTGGCATGGACTAATAACCATATCATCATTAACATGTTAGTTTCTAACCACTGTTAATTCAGTATATTTTTGAACTATGCAGTTCTTCTCCTTTGCCCCTTCTAGTTTTTCTGTCTTCCAGTGTAGTCACACCTCACTGTGACCTCACATCAGTAAATGCAGTGTCGGACTGGGACATCAAGGGCCCACCCAAAAACCTTACACTAGGGGCCCACCAAAAAATTTTAGACCAGGGGCCCACTCTTGGTTCTATTATTCTTCATCTACTCATTCAACCTCTATTCTCCTAGTGTATTTTCTTTACATACTATAATCTATTATTACATCTATTTAGCCTCAAGAAATAGGGAATGGCCATGAACTTGGCCAAATTAGCAGCATGAGGGCCCACTGACACCTGGGCCTACCGGGACTTTTCCTGGTATCCTGGTGGGCCAGTCCGACACTGAGTAAATGTATATATTTAACAAGTGCTGTATAATCATAACCTTCATGTTCAATTTATTTTGGGAGTCATGGTTTGGAGAAACTGGTCCTGTGAACCGCAAAAGCTTGCAATGTGCTCCTTTTTGGGTAGCTAAAGAAAACCGCTTTTTACCATATCTAATTGGTTTTGCTTATTTTTTAAGGTCTTCAGCAGTGCTTAATAAATAATTATACCTTTAGAATTGATTTTACATACAATTATGACATTAAATAAACACTCAATGAATGCCACATTATATTACTTATTGTGCATTTATAACACACCATTATATTGAGTGCCAGGAACTCTTATTAACACAGATCATTATTGCTAATTGCATACAACTGAATAATGCATAATAATTCTCTGGGAAGTGCCAGTATAGCATCCCATAATGTATATCCAATACAAAATATACTCAATGACCGTTAAACTGAATTTACTGAAGTTCTCTTTGAAAAGAGAAAAGTTTGCATGTACACATTTTAAAAATGTTTTGCTATATCAGGAACCTGCTGGCTAGGATATGCAGAAGATTAAAATACTGTTGGCAGACAGTTATTCATGGCTTTTGCATGCTGTATGTTGATATTGTACTGCCCTCTAGAGCTGATATTCTAACGTGCAAGTAAAAAAATGGAAATTAGCTGAGAGATAAAGGATTTGTATTTACATATATATAGATATGTATTTTTACACGCTTTCTATATGCACTGTATACTGTATCTGAATTCATATGCCATTGATTTCTATTGTTGTGACTTTTCCCAGCGTAAAATTACCATCTTTATGAATGTGTCCCTATGCTTTTGGTCTGTGTATTACCATGAAGTTCTTGAAAAGTTAACATTGATCCAAAAGTTCCAAATGTAATTTAAAGTAAATACTCTTTTGAGTGCACTTGGCTCCTATCTAATGTTTGATTTGTTCAGGCACTAAAACAGTTTTTTTTGTCAATGATGTCATACTCACATATTCTAAAGGACATATTTATCCCAAAATACATATACTTTTGTTTATGCCTAACAACTAAAATGTTATTAATTTACACCACACTTAACTTTCTGCAAATATGTTGAAGTCAAAGGGACAAATTTAGCCTGCAAAGAATTGCTGACGTGAAAAGCAGCCGTGTAAAATATTTTGTAAATAATCCTGATGCTGAAAGATGTTATCTAAAGGAAAACTGTTACCTGAAAATGAATACTTGACCAACAGATAGTTTATCAAATTAAGGGGCATATTAAAGAATATTACCAACCTGGTATATTTATTTAAATAAATTTTGCCCTTTTACATCTCTTGCCTTGAACCACCATTTTGTGATTGTCTGTGTGCTGCCTCAGAGATCACCTGACCAGAAATATTTCAACTCCAACTGTAACAGGAAGAAGTGTGGAAGAAAAAGACACAACTCTGTCTGTTAATTGGCTCATGTGACCTAATAAGTACAGTTTGTTTGGTATGTTTTTGTGCACCATTGAATCGTACAATCCCAGGAGGCTGCCCGTATTTTTTAAAATGGCAATTTTCTATTTATGATTACCCAATGGCACATACCCCTAAAAATGTATTATGAAAATGGTTTATTTACATGA
The DNA here is from genome assembly GCA_024363595.1 of Xenopus borealis. Classification (NCBI taxonomy): domain Eukaryota; kingdom Metazoa; phylum Chordata; class Amphibia; order Anura; family Pipidae; genus Xenopus; species Xenopus borealis. The sequence continues at coordinate 134,851,208 of CM044431.1, forward strand.
AGCAGGGTTTTACATATGATTTGTTTTATGCAATATAATTTTATAGAGACCTACATTGTTCGGGGGGTATAGTTTTCCTTTAATTGACAAACATCTCTTTGTTCAGAAAAAATGTATACGCAGCACACATAATAAATATACAACATACCGTATATGTCAGATTTTGCACAGTGTACAATTAGGGTTGCCACCTGGCTGGTATTTTTGATGGTTGATCCCAATGTTATGAATAGGAAAGCATCATAAATATATAGCAAGGCCAGTATTTTTTCCTAAAAAGGTGGCAACCCTATGTACAATAGTGTTAAAAGTCTCAGTGCTTGATATATTTCAGTGATTTTTTTTTAGTAAACATTTTCACAAATTTCTATGATATGGCCCTTAGCAGATTGCCCTGCCTCTAAAATGACAGTGATGTTCTCTAAATAAATGAAAAAATATACTAAACAAGAAAATTTGAAAGGAATGAGATTGATCTGAAACCAAAAGTTTTGAAACTTCCTATTCAGTCACAAGAGGGAATGTGCACAGAAAAAAATAATGGAAGAGGGTGGACACTGTGTCAGTAACGTAACTAGGTTGGGGCGGGCCCGGGTGTGGACTGTGCCCCACCCCCCTCCTTGCCGATTTTATTGGTGACCGACTGAAGCCAGCTGCAGCGAGGCTCAATCTGCTGGCGGGCCCTGCAGGGGTGTGGGCCCTGGTCCACTTGCAGTCCCTGCTCTCCCTGATAGTTACGCCACTGCACAGTGGCGTAACTATAGAGGACCCTGTGGCCTGTGGATGACCAATGATTTTGTTGTATGGGGGGTTGGGCCCAGATTTTGTTTTTTGCAGGGGGTTAGGCCACTGGGTGGATAGCTAAATGAAATCTTCTGAGCAATCCAGCTCACACACTGTATACAGAAATGACTTGGTGGCAGTGCTGATGATCCCTGGATACCAGCATGATAAGTGAATGTTCCTGAAGGGGTGGGGCAGCAGGACTGGCCTGAGAATCAAAATAGGCCCTAGCATTTCAGGTACACAGAGGCCCAATCAGCCCACATAGAGGCCCAAACAGTCCCCAACAGCCCACTAAATACTCACTTTCTATGGCAACTTATAGCAGCCCATCTGGCATTTGCCCTAACCCACAGATTGCCAGTCCGGGCCTGTGGGGCAGTAATTAATCAAAGGCAGAGAAATGTTAAGCAGGTTTATTAGAGTGAGAATTAAGGGGGTTATTTGTCGAAGGTCGCATATTAAAGTTTTTTAGACCTTGAATGAACTCACAAATGAAATCGAGTTTTTAGACAAATCCTCCAGGAAAAAAATTCAAACATCCATCATGAATGCTATTAATATCTTCCAGTGGTTGAAGGGACCTCTGCCATTGAATTCTACACAACCTCCACAGGTTTTGGATGGTGTATTTTCGGATTTAAGCTATTTCCAGGGTTGGGTTATAATAAATCTTGAAAAATTAAGAGATTTAAAAAAGAAACTAAAAGTTTTTTAAAACCCAAAAATCGATTTTTGACTCCAAAATAACCATGAAAACTTGAATTTTTCATGGAAAACACAACTCAAACCTAAAGTAGAATCAGCTAAACAGAGTTGGTAATATAGGAAAGCAGAGCAGATCTGTGGCTGCAAGAGTTTGCTTCTGAATGAGATGTGCACATGCAGTGCTCAAGTATGTGACCACCTTTGGGGGCTTTGTTATGAGCTGTGTACTAAAGTTGGGGCTGTTATGTGTTCGACTGTGATTGTAGTATGTGATTTACTGCTTAAATTTACCCTCAGGAAGCCCATGGGCTGTAATATACACTTATGTGGTCCTCCCTTGGGTAGGGTGAGATTAGCATCCTGTTGTGAATAAGCTGCATTCTGTGGGTATGTTTGGGTAGGCTGGAAGGTTCTTGTTTTCCATGACTTCTTTTTCCGCTGGTTGCTAATGATGGTCAGGTGCAATTCATGTTTGCACAGCTGAAGTTGGTTATGCTACAGCTGTTGTCAGTCAGGCACATCTCTGCAAATCCCATAACCTATATAAACCTTGGGTCTGCAAGAAGCTCGGTGGCAATAAAGGAACTTTTGTTTTTATATATCCTGTCCTGGTTCTTGTCTAGGTCCTACTTCTCGTTCCTAGTGCTATTTCTATTGTGTTTTCTGTCCTGTTCCTATAGCTTTATTCCTGCTCTGTAGACATGTTCCTACATTTTACTTGTTATTCCTTTTCCTCACTTACTTGTCTCCATTGTGTCAGGCTTAGCTAATATTTTATGTGTTTTCCTTTTGGTCCAGTACCTTTCAATCTCTGTCTATTCAAAACTATTCTTTGTGAAAGGCACGACTCACAACAGAGATCCCTCTTTCACATTCAGTTCATCAATATGTTCTAAAATAGCATATGCCACTCAAATACGGACCCCTGGATCATTGAAATATTAATAACACCAAAAATACAGAACACCTCAAGTGGCCCACTTTTATATTAATTTACAAGCATTAATGTAGCTATAAGTAAATATAATAAAAGATGTAGACTAATAAGCTAAAAATGGATGTATTTGTTGATTGGCAGCATTGTGAGCAAATGAATACAGTATATGAACATTTGTGTACAAGAGTTTGGGTTTGTTCGTTTTAAACAGTATACAGTCTGCTTATATGTAAGTAATTATAGCTGGACAGACAAGACACATTTATTGCAGGTTATGGGTCCTTCTTTGTGGGATTCCAGTAATTCATGGTAACATGGTAAGTTAGGTTGAAAAAAAGAGTCTATATATAACCTGCCTGTTAGTTGAGCTGCGGAATGCAAAAAAACCCAAAAACCCAATCTGAAGCCTTTCTAATTTGCCTCCTTCCTGACTCCAAGATGGAAATCACATACTAGATCCAAAGAAAAAAATCCAACGGCACACAGGATCTATTGCAAGCAACTGCTTTGCGTGTTTATAGCGTGTGCAATGTTTCGGGGTCACGCCCCTTTCTCAAGCATGCTTGAGTAAGGGGTGTGAGCCCGAAACGTTGCACAAGCAATAAACACGCAAAGCAGTTGCTTGCAAAGACCTCCTCGAATACCATTTGTACGATTGAACGCCTCGAATATTCGATCATCGAAGGATTTAAAATTTTAAAATCCTTCGAATGCCTACTTCGCCAGATTGAACCTACCGAATACCAATAGAAGCCTATGGGGAACCTCCCATAGGCTTCTTTTGCAAAGACCTCCTCGAATACCATTCGTACGATTGAACGCCTCGATCGTTCAAATCTTACAAATTTTTGGGAGGCTCGAAGGAAAAAGTACGATTTTTTAGTTAAATCGAACGATTGGTATTTAATCATAGGATTTCATCGAGAAATCGAATATTGAGCAAAAAGATAGCCTAGAACTATTCGATAAGCATTTGATAGTCGAATGCTTATCGAATTTCGAGGGGATTCGAGGGAAATTTAATAAATTTGCCCCTTAATCATAGGCTAGCCTATGATTGTGTCCTAGTGACAAGAAATGTGTCAGGTGAGAGAGACTTTTATTCATAAACTTTGGTCTGATTAATACATGAATTTTTGCTTCAATATAAGAATTAAATATTGGGCCATGCTTTTTAACTGTGTATATTTATCTTTAGAAATTTCAGAATTGTTTTTTTTAGTTAAGGTCTCTGTAACATATACTGTAAAAACAGAGCATCTAGCTCTGGGTCTCCGGTAAGTAATTAAAATCGATGGAGAGGGCTGGCCTAAGATTTTGGCACTTGCAGTAATTATACTTTTGCTTCTGCTTTAAGTATTTAATTATGCTTTTCATAAATGTTTGTTAAAAAGGTGTTTGTGGATGACTCCCTGCTGAAACATAATGCAATTTTCTTTCAGATTTAGAATAAACCGTTGGTGTACTAGGAAGAGGATAATTGTAATAAGAGGTTTGTAACTGCAGTGTCTGGTAGCACTATGGAATAAATTTGGATCAACCCTGTTGCAGCATATCAAGGTATTGGGGTTTCTTTTATAATGGATTAATTGCTGGCGTATGGCTTGGCTTTCACCCCTTGAACTGAACGTTTCAAGAAATAGGATAATGCATATTGATTCAAAACATCAAGATTATGAGACAGTACCACAAGATATACCTTTAAGGAAGCCTGATATTGTTATCTAATGGAAGCCTAAGGAAGAAAAACATTTTTCTGCTTGCCTGGGGAAACCTCACAACCAGACATTAGTCCTTTAAATAATCCTTGCTCCATGAGTTCTATCACAAAATGTCTCCTTCTCTAGCAGGATTTATTATTTCTTTATTAGTTAAACTGTGGCATAGCATGCAGCATTAAATTAGCCTACTAGAGAAATTCCAAAGTTATATAAACTTACACACTGCTCTATTTTCCATAATGGCATTGCATATTTATGTTACTATTATGTCTTTAACCAAAGAACATGCAAGGCATGCTGGGAATTTAATTATTTAAAGGGATGAATTACGGTTACATTTGTTGATGGTTCATTGAGCCAGAACAAGTAGAAAAGGGAGGGACAGATACATACTACTTTAAAAAAAAGTGTATATTACAGCCCATGGGCTTCCCGAGGGTAAAAAGAACATTAACATATATTGAACATTTGAAATTTATTAATAATAGAAATTTGCTTAGTATTAAATTTGATTTATGTAAAATATGTTAAAAATGAGCCTTAAACTACAATAGATCTGATTTCAGAGTGTTGGAGAAAGAATGTGTGTTTCTCTATAACAGGGATTAGCGAGAACAGATCCCTGCTACAGTTTCTGCTCTGAACTAGTTGCAGATTTCCTGTACATACACAATGTGAATGGGCATTCTTGTGCAAGATTGCATTTTTGATTAAGATGGCATAATGCACATTTCTTTGTTTGAATTTGTCATTGTGTAAGCCACAGATATGTCATGGGTCTTCTCTTTTATTTTTACTTTAGTAACAAGTAAAGTAAGGACAGTCATTAACATACTACAGTTTTACTGTAAACACTATAGATGCTTTGTGCAAGGGTTCCCTGAATGGTGTCCAATTAAGCACGTTAAGCTGCCCTAAGTAAATGAAGACCATTGTTTCCACCATTTCTTTAACCTTTCAAAAAAGGAGAGAAAAAATAACCAGTTGAGTTTCCAGAAACATTTTATGGATGTAGGAATTTAGCCAGTAACATTGTTGTTAACCTAGATTTGCTGTTTTGGCTTTTTTTTTTTTTTTTTTTTTTTTTTTTTTTTTTTTTTTTTTTTAATCTTTGCAATACATAAACAGAACTCCAGAAATAATATAAGAAAAGTTTATAGAATATGACAATAACTTGTTGGTGGTATTTTGCTATACAGTAGAGAAACAATATCCAAATATAGACACAATGTAATTTATTTTCAAGGTCACAATGCCAACATTATCACGGGCAAAATAATATCTTGACCACAAAGGAATCTCTTTATTCTCACACTGACTGAGTGTTTTCTCGCCTATCTTCAGCATAACGTGGATAGGATTCACCAATAAGGGGCTGAAAAGCATCACTCTTTCTTCGGCGACTAATTATGCAGGTAGCAGCAGCGAAAATAATTGCTACCAGCACCAAAGCCGATACGATTGTAACTGTAATGATCTCGGTTGTGTTCAATGTACGGCCTGTCGTATAAGGAGAGAAAAATATCCCAGATTAAGTAGATTTAAAGTGTAAATATGTAAACCTTACATTTGAGGGTAAATATTTTGACTCTTTGTTGCATTTTACAGAATGTCATTTCCCTGTTCTTTACCTATCAAATACCCTAGAACCAACTGGCAAGCAACATGCAAGAAGTGTTGTTTTGTGCTCACAGTTACTATATCGAGAAAACTGCAAATGTGAAAGAAAAACAAAAATTATATTCTTTTGTCCATTGAGTGCTTTTACAATTAGAAGGGAGCAATTTAAATGAAGACATCCTGATATACATATATGGATATATAAGTAATGGATCCTTTAAATGTAAACCTGTTATCTGGAAAGCTCCAATAATAACAGCGGGGTGCATGTTTCTATCCAAGCCAGCAAAAGTAGTAGTGGAAATAATGAATTGTCATAAAATTTGACTGTGAGAATTTTCAGTGCCCTCTGTTCCCTCTGTATCGAAAACTATAGAAGTGTTCATGTAGAACAAGCAAGAAAGATTTTTTCTAAAGTATTAAAGCTTTATCCTGGTTTTTCCTTTAGATTTCTGCTTACAGTCTGTTTTTGTTCAAATAATGTTGCCCTCAGAGCATTTGGAACAATTATACATATTATAGCTTCAAACAAACAGGCTTGAACCAGACACCTTTTCTGCAAAAGTAGCCGATTTGTTCAAAGCTATAACATTAGTGAGAGTTTACGATGACTCACAGACCAAAATAAATACATAAATAATTACATTATTTGGTGCAACTGTTGCAAAATAGAAACTTACTTGGCCACTGAACTTCATATGAATATCCCAAATTTTCTGGTGCAGTTACAAACATTTCATTATTTGTTACAGGAGGCCAGAAAGGAACCATGTTGTACTGTCTGTTGTGTCCAATAGGGGTATTCTCCAGGGGATACTGAGAGGGTTCTTAAGATTAAAAAAAAAAAAAAAAAATGAATACTTTTAGAAGCGAGTGCTTTATGACGTATATATTAAGTTACAAAATAAATGTATATGAGGTATGTATTAATTACAGAATGAATGTATTACCTGCATTATGTCTCCTTAACCATTCATCAAACACTGCATCGGTAAAGGTATGCAAAAGGACAAAGATGGGGTCATTTGGAGATAAGTGAGTCTGCCCTCCAGTTCCATTCAGAAACAGATGAGCCAAGTTATGAAGGCTTCGAACTGTTGCATTGTACTGTCCGTTTGGTTCACTATAACCTTTAAAAAAAAAAAAGACACAGCTTGTAAATACTGTTACTTAATGATTTTCTACCATTCTGCTTCCAAACAAAGAATTGTTACACATATAAAACACTGCCACTGTATTTGACTTCCAAGAGTATCCAAAATGGGAAATAAGCATTCATTACAATCTTTACATCCTAATGGATCAGCCTCCATAATTTGGAAAACTGTGAATATTAGGTTAACAACTGTACCAAGCATAATGTAGCAATTGACATTTTGTACTTTTAGATAGGGTACTGCCACTATACTTTCTTTAAATGTACAAGTGCCATTTCCACGGATATTCATCCTGGATAACAAATAGGTCAGCCTTTTAAGAGTTATGCCCTAAACACTACTTAATCTGACATTTGGTAATCAATTATTGGTAGATTTAGAAACGTATCTTGGGTTACAATTCAACACTGTCACAAAACTCTAAAATCTGAATAGAATAGTGTTTAATTGCCACAATTTTAAAGTCAAGAGTTTTGTGGCTGTCAGGATATATGAATAATTAAGTACAAAGTAATGGACAATATAAACATACCATTAAAATGTTCTAGCCCACAGGTTCAAATTTATTGCAGAA
>CM044431.1:134868088-134904741 GCA_024363595.1 Xenopus borealis
TATTTGATTTGGGGTGATTACCACACCTAAAACATTTTTTAAGTATTCAGGGGCCACCAAAACCATCTGAAGGAGAAATATCCCTGATTTTGCAGCTAGTGGAACTAATGACTCATGTCTTAGTCCAGACTAGTCTCTGTCTCTTGTCGCATGTGTCTCATTTGGCATCTGTTTCTGACATGTACCCACTTACACAGGACACACACTGTACATTAGAGCACCAGATTACCACTTTAACCAGAGATGTTTAGCAGACAAGTTTTCAGTATATTTGTATGATTTGATTTTATGAATCTGGAGTTCCATTTAAGAATAACTATCCAAGTTAGTTTACATTTCCTGTTTTTATTGTTATAACATTTGGCTTATAATGACAAATTCAGAAGGATGGGCAAAAATATAGTTTTTTTATTGTGATTTTCTGACAAATGTTATTTTGCAGTTTAAATCCAATATCCTCTTAATGACACTTATGGGAATCCTTCCCTTAATTCATAGCATCTTGGCAGAATGCCTTTCCCTTGCACCTTGGCACAGGCTAAGCCTACCCGGGTGTTGCCTGATGCTTCCACATGGCTATGGGACTCTTTGCTTCCAATTAAAGTATGGCGAAAACTTATTTTATATTTGTGTATGCATTTGTGTATGTATATGCTGAATAATGGATATTTTCCACAGTTAGCTTTTCTTTAAAAGGGAAAAAAAACACCCCTAGACCTTCAAACATTATCACATCGAGACTTCTTGCCAGTCTGCTTCTATTTTTCCTGTCCTGGTTGGTAATCACATGGCAAACATGCTAACTATACTCGTCTGCCTTTTGACCTACAGGTACATTAGAAGGTGGTTGTTGGCTACAGTTTAAAAGGGTTAGAAGGGTTTTTATCCCCTGGAATTATTATTTATTTATTGCTGGAATTTAATTCCTATAGAATAATTTAAATTGTAACATAGGCAGAAAAAAGACACACACCAATTCAGAGTCCAACCTTTTAATAGGCAGTGGGCATATTAAAAGGGGTGCCAGCAAACCAGTTAAATCGGCATGCTACGTGTCTAATTAGCAAAATTAGCTTAGATTGATTCTGCAAACTGTTCTGGTATTTGTAGAGCAAGCTGTATGCATGCTGCCTAACAACACTGAACCCACATTTGACACCAATGACAGCAATGATATTTGAGTGAGGATGGTTAGATCTGAACAGAGTCACCATCAGAAACCATGGCTCCCGATAATACTTAGTTAACAGGGCCTTCACTACAGTGATTCCAGTTTATTTAGCACAGCACATACCTGTGCCCATTTGGACAGTGGACCCTGCTAAAAAGAACAGGATCCCAATTTAAAAAAAATGCTGATCCAAATAGAATATGCCTAATCATATTTCTGATCCATACTGGTCACAGCCTATTAAGTCCAAACATGACCATGATCCATCCAAACCTTTTACAATTTGGAAATTGGGCTGCCATGTCTGTCCAAGCTTCTCACTTAAATGCTACAATGGATATCCTGACAGTAATGTCAATTTTCCATCATGATGGTACTCTTGAATTTAAAGAAAAAAGAAGACATTTACAGAGTTATATAGAATATCTATTAATACAAGTTAAAAAGCTGGACATATTTAAGCTCTGTATGCTTGAATGATAAGATATTATGAAGTTCAGCTGGTTATTCCCATTAAAGGCTAATTACAATATGTTCTTTCTTCTTTCTCTTATTCATAAAGCAACATGATTTCTGGAATCTAAGGAATTTCCTAAAGGCAACTTAAACAAAGACATATATTAAACTTTTTTTTTTCTGAATGAGCTCTGTCTTCACCCAAAATGCACACCCACTATATTACTCTGCCATCTATCATTAAGTCACATTGCTTGTGCAACTACCGAGTGCTATAATTAATTTCCTAGTCTCCAATTAGACATACATAACCAGAATAAATGTGGAGAGGTTTCTAAGAACACACTTTAAGGTGATTAATGTAATACAAATCCGCTTAAATTGAAATTAAGGGGATGGAACCCATGGGTATTTATATTTTCATTTGACTTGTGGTTGATTTTTAAGTATTCTACTGTGCAGTAACACAGCTGGTAATGCTGTGCGGGTCTGTACCCATGGTACCAGACATCAATACTGAACTTAGAAAATGCCAAACTGGCATTAAAAAAACCATGAATTGCTGTACTTTAGAATGCATGAAAATCAAATGTGCACAAAACACACCAGAGTATATATACTTATATATACTTAAAGGATTAATAAAAAATTTCCATGTAGAATTTGACAAACCCTATTTCATGTTTAGTTAGGATAAAGGGCTGATTCACCTTTAAGTTAACATTTGGTATGTTATAGAATAGCCAATCTAAACAACTGGACTTCAATATTTATTTTGTCTTCATTATTTATTTTCTATAGTTTCTAATTGTTTGCCTTCTTCTGAATATTTCCTGTTTTCAAAACAAATGCTCTGTAATGCTACACATTTATTCATTGCTACTTTTTATTACTCATCTTTCTGTTCAGGTTCTCTCCTATTCATGCTCTAGTTTCTTTTTCCAATCAATGCATGGTTGCTAGGGTATTTGTTACATAGCAGTTACATAGTTAAATTGGGTTGAAAAAAGACAAAGTCCATCAAGTTCAACCCCTCCAAATTAAAACCCAGCATACACCCCCCTCCACTCTTTTGCACAAACCGTATATGCACATATCTATACTAACTGTAGAGTTAAGTATCAAAATAGCCTTTGATATTATGTCTGTCCAAAAAAGCACCCAAGCCCCTTTTAAAAGCATCAACAGAATCAGCCATCACAACATCACCTGGCAGTGCATTCCACAATGGACCCTTTCAACCAGATTGCTGAAATTGGAAATTGGAGAGCTGCTGAATAAAAAGCTAAATTACTCAAAAAATACAAATAAAAAACGAAAACCAATTGCAAATTATCTCAGATCATTCAGAAACATTCATTTGGTTCAAAAAGACTATTATTATTCACATGAACATGCTGCTGTGTAGCCATGGGGCAGTCAAAGGAGAAAAGGCACAGGTTACACAACAGATAACAGATAAAACACTGTTGTATTGGACGTGGTTTATCTGTTATGAGCTATGTAATCTGTGCCTTTTTCTTGTTTATATACACTATAGTAGTCTTTCTGAAGCAAACACGCAGCTTTTACCAGTGCATACTAACAGTATATTAATTACTTTAAAACGCTTTCATTATCTGGTGTTACTGTTCCTTTAAAGGGGTATTATCTGAAATAAAGAATACTGAGGGCGTCAGAAGGACACTGATAATTGTTCCCATTTAAAATATACTCTTTGTATGTACTGAACTAGTCTGAGATTCAGAACCCAGTGCACCAGTGACAATTAAATATTAATTTAGTGATGACTGCCACTTATAGAAGCAGGACTTGGAGCATAATTAAGGCTCATCCCTACATAGGAGCCCACTGGTCAATTTGACTATGCAGGGGATGTTATAGCTGGGGAGAGCAAAGGGTGTCCGATTTAGTATAAAGGTAGAACTACACAAACACTTTTACCTGATATAGCATCCGTTCCGAAGTGCTGAGATGAATCACAGGCATCATGTTGGATGCACCAAATCTAAGGTACGTAATAGGATGTTGTTGCTGTATGCATCCAACACGACACGACTGTTGCATCTTCATCCGACAGTTGTGTTGTGTCAGATGCACGCAGCGACAACGTCCAACATCATTATTACATTTGGTGCATCAGACATGATGTCTGCGATTCATCTCAGCAATGGATGCTATTGCAGGTACTTGCACTTGTGTAGTTCTACCCTTGGGGAGCATTAGCTTAACTACCATTTTAGGTGGGCAAGCAGAGAATAAAGGTTGCCTGCTCCATCGGTTGGGGGGTTGTTTTGTTGCTTTAATTATTTGTTTTGCTAGTTGTCACTTATGTTGCCTGTAGCACTGAGGTACAATATTTCATCAAAATCCTTTGAATTTTCAGAACTTTTTCAGAATTTTCTTGCCAAGTTTTGTGAGGTCCCCCATAGGCTAAAATGGCAATTCGGCAGCTCTAAGCAGGGGAATAGTTGAATTTGAAAGATTTTTAAAGGGCCAGTACTTTCCAATCGAATCGAATTTTGGGCTATTCTATAGTCAAAGTAGACCAAAATTACTTGGAAATTCAAATTTTTGAAATGCAATATTTTATTCATACATATGAATGGAAAATAAGTTGTAGCTCAGGAGTGGCCATGGTTGCCGCAAATTGGAGGCTGACTTTTTGTTATAAACAATTAGATTAGCTTGTCTTGAAGTTGAATTGCATATGTGGGGTCATAGATTTTATAAAAACTTTTTTTTTTTCAGATCAAATAAAGTAAGTGTGCTACAAGGCTTTAGAACAGATTACATACTTTTTTGAAGGATAAATATAATCTTTTAGTAATTAAAATTTGCAATGAATTTTGTAACATGAGCACAGCCTAAAATACATTTTGCCATGCTACAATTTATCAGTGATATGTTGCAGAACATTTTCTCACATGAAAGGATCAGCAATAATTGTCTCCCTAGAAATAATGCAATTATTCCTGTCATGCAACCATTTTGCTGTATTACAGGATTGAAGAAGAATTTAGAGGCCTTTCTGTGCTTCTATACTATTCCCTGGGTGTGCTAATGGTGTCTGATCCATTACTGCTGCCTACTCCGACTCTAGCCTGTTTTTTGGATTTGTGAATCCTGCTGCTATATCCTATTTATATCCTATTTTGACTTTATTTTACACTGAACTGTTCCTTTATCCGGGAGGCAAAACCTGAGTAGTTGTGTGTTCATCTCATAGCTAAAGGTAGATATATACAGTAGTTGAACTGTGCATTCAGTCATTTTTAGAGCTGAAAACCATGAGACAGCTGTCACTTCTGACTTGTTGACTTGCTATAGCTATTTGCATTGGCTTCCAAATTATTTAAATCCCTCCTCAATTACCTATTCAAGCAAAGATCCTTAACAATTCTAACCATTTATAAATTGATGTTATAAACAGTGTGGCACTTAGTATTCTGAACTTCTCCCAACTGACATACTCTGTGAGTGACTATATTACCCAGAGGCCAGGGGTGAAAAAAACCATCAGAAATCTATGGACTCTGCCTCATCCCTGTCTGGATTTGAACCCTGCACTTTGTAATTATTTGGGCACACTTCCTTGTCAAGCTTGTGGAGGCTTTTTGGAGCTCAGATTAGTTGTAATCCAGATAAGTATTCTCTGTCTCCTCTTCCTCTGCAGTTTCTGCATCAAATCTTGTTAGGATCAGGTGCAAATAATGTGTCCATCTATGGTGCATGTTCAATACACTCTCTAACAGTGATACAGTCTAGTGGTGATTTCCTTGGGCTTCTGTTATCCTGCCTGGTTCCTGAGTAATTTATGTGGATTTTCTATAGCCTACAACCTCTGCTTGACCCACTCTCCCCTCTGGCATATGTAGACGTTGAGTTCTGGCCTTTGTTTTGAACACAACCTCAGTCTGCTGTCCATTTGCGATAAGCAGGTTTTACTCTCTTCCTTTTTATCAGATTGCCTAGGGTTCTAGACACTGGTGTTACCCAGCATTCACATCAATAGTCAAATAGCATTTTGGGGGTACAGGTGCTAGGATTTTTACTTACCCTGTTTTTTGCCTTGATCAAGTCTTCAATGGCCTCTATTAATGGTAACTGGAACTGAGTGAAACAGCAGTAATGAGGTTTACCTGCATTACTATCCCTTTATCATTGATTTAGCATTAATTATGTTTTTTATTTATTGCTTTAACAAAACATGGAAATACATTGAAAAAAAAGTGTCTTACAACTGCAATAAGGTTTTGTATAAAACTACAAAACACAGGAAAGTGAGCTGTTAAGGTTGAGTGGCCCCTCGCCAAGAACTTGCTGACATCATTCATAAATTCACAAGACAGATGATGGCTTCAATGACATCATGCAGCAAATTCCAAAAAATTTTTTGTCCCTGATATAACCTATGATATAAATGAATATATCAGCTTTAATATTATTTATTATCCACGTTCTTGAAGTTGACTTACACACTGTAGTTTAATGCCAGAGGGGCAAAGACATTTCACAGATTTGTATGATTATACATTAATAATAAATAGCTTTTTAGAACAGAAACACAATCATATATGCACTAGATACTGTTTTATAGACTACTAAATGTTGTATATATATATATATATATATATATATATATATATATATATATATATATATATATATATATATATACAATACACAAGCCAGGAATATCTTGTAAATTATATCCTTATAAACAATGCTTAGTGATGTCATCGTTTATAATATGAGCTTTGTGATTTCTGTCACACAACTCACTGAAATGTATGTATTATAATAATAAAGTACAACCTGTAACAAAATAGCAGGATATTCAAAGTCACTTTGGAGTTCCATGACCTTTTGGCCTTGTGTTTTATATGGTCATGGAACTCCTTGGCAAATTTTAATATCCTTATATTTTACAAGGGGTTTACTTTATTCACTATATATCAAAAAATCCCATAGTGCCTTGAATATCTAATGACCAATGGACATTCAATATAGTCAAAAGTGCAGGAACATAAAGGATATACTAGGAGTTGTAGTTCCCCACAGATGGGACCCACTGAAAAAAGCAATGTATGCGTGGCCCTCTGATTACACATACTAATATCTATTTTGACCTCCACACATGGCTGCAGAATAGTTGGCTGCTTATTAATAAAACATATGATAGTATAAATAATACAAGTGAAATTCTACTACTAAAACTATTTCTTCTATGAATACTACCATATATTCCTAGTTAGATTTGAAGCTGTATTTTCCTTTGCAGGCTTTGCAAATGAGCAGCTAGCTTTTATATTTTGCCAGTCATGTATTTCATAAATGCTTATTTAACCCCCACACATACACACAATATAGTGGAACCCCCAAAAACAATGCTTATTTTTTATCTGCATCATATTAAATACATTATTTACTAATGTGTACATTTGGGCAGAAAGAATTACAATTTTTTGTGGTTCTGGGGGCAGAGTTACTGAGGGTCGAATTTTGAATAAAAAAATCCGAAATTCGACCATCAAATTTTTTTTAAAGGCTATCGAAAATGGATCAAATAAGTAATTTTTTGATCAAATTAAAATCGTTCAAATCAATGCATTGTTCGATTTGAATGATTCGAACGATTTTATCCAAAATCCTTCAATTTTCCAGAAAAAATCTCTGTAAAGGTTCTAGGAGGTCCCCCATAGGCTAAAATAGCAATTCAGTAGCTTTAAGGTGGCAAAGTGTCGAATTTGAAGTTTTTTGAGGAGAGAGTACTTCGAAATTCGAATTTTTTCGAGTTTTTTCATTTCTAATCGAATTTTGGGCTACTTGATAGTCAAAGTAGCCCAGAATTACTTCAAAATTCTAATTTTCACTTCAACCCTTTTTTAAATGTGCCCCTAAGTGTGTACCCCTGCAAAACAACTGTTTTTTTTTTTAAACAAAAAAAAAAAACGTATTTGCCTTCTCTACAGTTGTTTTGCAGATAGCGTAATTTGTCCATGGAGAGAACAAAAGTGGATTGTTTTTGTTTCTTTCCAGCAGGTGTCTCAGTTAGATAACCATACAGGAACATGAAATTGCTAAAACGGCATCAGTACCAAATCAAATTTTGTTAGTGACCTTTTACATTTATATTTTACAAAGATTAAATATGAATATTTATTATGTAGTTAAAGAGAAGGTTACTTTCACTTTACACTTGATATATTAGGCACTTTTAATTCAGTGTCTCACATGCATTTTTAAAGACATCTTTATTAAACTGCACTAACTTGACTGTAACTTTTTTACGTTATTATAGATAACTTTTGTACAATTATTGAACCATTGGCTTTAAAGCAATTGATGTATAAATCTAATGAGTTAATTTAGCTGTCAAAATGAGTTGATCTAAATCAAGTCACTGCTGATGATCAAACCAGTCAATTATGTGTTGACAGAAAATACAGTTATTTGTTATCCAGTTATACAGGATTTGTTATCCAGAATGCTCAAGACCTGGGGTTTTGTAATTTCGATCACCATGCCAAAAAATAACGAAAGGAGGTTACTAACTAAAATCGGAATTTTTAATAATTAAAATATAAAAAAGCTCGACCAAACTCCCATGCTTGATCAGGAAAAAAACAGTTAAAATCGAACAAAAACCCAAATCGTATGACTTCCGGAATTGCTAAATTTTTCCTGGTTTCTACCCAAAAAAAAAACAAATTTATCGGATTATCAGGCTAAACCCAGCCCAGACCATGATATCTTCAAATTGGGATGGGGACATCTCACATTGACTTCTCCCTCGACAGGTCTGAGATGGCGGATTTTTGGATTCTGGCTTTTTGCAGCATTGGGGTATAATACAATTGAGTTTTTGCCCGGAAAATGTATTATATCTTAGTTGGGATTAAGTACAACTACTGTTTTATTATTACAGAGGAAAAAAAAGTGAATTATTTTATTAAAATGGTCGTTGGGAGATGACCATCCCGCAAATCAGAGCTTTCTGGATAATGGGTTTTGAGATAATGGATCCCATACCTGTATAGTCACCTGTTTAGCACGTTATGCTAATCTTAATCTGCTTTTTTTTTTTACCATCGTCGATTCCCAAGTCACTCTTCATTTTACTTGTTCCCTGATATGTGAATGTGAAATATATGAAAGGCAAACATTATTGTCTTCCCTTTCCATTGTCTTCTAGTTTCCTTGATGGGGCTACTAACTCACATTGCAGTTGTCTTGCCTAAGCTGTCTCAGGCTGGCCACAATATTCTCTATCATCATCCATAGCCCTTCTTATGTGTTATAACTCTCTAAGAAGCTAACAATGGTTGTGCCTAGTTGCCCAGCGGGCATGATCTGACAGCATTAGGGATGTTTCTATATTAAAACCATCATAAATGGTTTCCACATACAATAAGGAATACCTTAGCTTTTTCATAGCCTGCACAAATAATTATTAATAAAACTATGCTAACCTGGATACTCTAATGTACTGTACTAACCACAACTCAGGCCATATAGTGGCCATTTACCTTATTAAGGAGTGAACCAAAGAGCATTATGGCATCTGCAGCAGAAGTTTAGATGCATAGATTTGGTTTGCAGAGATATATTATAACAAACATGTCTTTATAAAATATATCAGCAAAATGTCTCTACAAACCAGTTAAACTCTTGAGAAACATGTGATAGAGCAGCCACAGGGTAATTGTAAATGTAGTAAAAAAAAATTGCAGTGTAAAACAGATGGTAATATTGTGCGTGATCTTCATCAGTATTATATCAGCCTATCACAATTTCCTTTGCCAAAAAAAAAAAAAGAAAAGTTTAATGTCTCACATGAATGTTATGCTGTGTATATAACTTAATGGCACTCATCTGTTATTTTGGACAAATCTTACTAACGTACAAAATTACGTTTACATTTTACAGAACATCCTCGTTTGTGAAGCAGATCCTTCATAAGAAGACAAATATACATTTAATATCCATGTCACATGGTTCAGTTATATACGAAAAAAATCTGGGTAATAAACCTGTTCCTTTTATGTGGTAACCCAAGCACTAAATAGCAATGATGGGCAGATGAGTAATAGTAATGTCCTGCATTAGTAACTAACTACTAGTGTTCTTCCAGAACTTTTAAACCTATGTTTAAAACTATTTTACAATCACACAGATGTGTAGTCCACATGTCCATCTTGCAGTGTTATTCTCTGTTGCTCTTCCTCGATATGTTGAGCTGGTAACCTGAGAAGCAAATATTTCAGCATTATCAATGCATCATTTTATGGTTCATACAGCATATGTGTGCATTCAAAACCTCCATTAAAGCCAACCCCAAGATAAAAATTTGCTTAAAGAAAAACTATCCATCCAAAATGAATACTTAAGCAACAGATATTTTACATCATGTTAAGTGGCATATTAAAAGTGCTTACCAAACTGGAATATATATTTAAGTAAATATTGCAATTTTACATCTCTTGCCTTGAACTACCATTTCTCTGATGGTCTGTGTGCTTCCTCAGAGATCACCTGACCAGAAATTCTACAACTGTAACTGTAACTGGAAGAACTGTGGAAGCAAAAGACAGAACTCTGTCTGTTAATTGGCTCATGTGACCTAACTTTAAAATTTGTTTAGTATGTTTGTGTGCACTGTGAATCCTGCGATCCCAAGGGGGAGCCCTTATTTTTTGAAATGGCAATTTTCTATTTAGAATTACTAAATGGCACATACTGCTAAAAAAGCAAATAATTATGAAAATGTTTTTTTTACCTGAAGCAGGATTTTACATTGATGCCATGAGTTGAGAAACTCTGCTCAGGTGGCAGCAACCGGCAAGTTACCAGTGGTGGCAAAAAGCCTTTGCTGGTAACTCCAAGATACAAAAAAGCACTATTTATGCAATATCTTTTTATAGAGACCTACATTGTTTGAGGGGGTATAGTTTTCCTTTAATAAAAGAAAACATTATTCTAGTCAAATTTCCAATATATATTGAATAAAGTACCCCTTCTTGTAAAATATAAGGATATTATAAATAACTGAGGAGTTACATGACCATATAAAAACAGTTTTTATACAGGTCATGGAACTCAGAGGTAACGTCTAATATCCTCATATTTTGCAACGGGGGGGGACTTTATTATTATAAGATACAAGTCTCAGTGAGTCATGTGGCAGGAATGACCTGAAATTTTAATTGTATCCCTACAGCAGATGTGGCAATCCTTGTGTGCTCCTGTCAACAACCCAACTATTCAGCAACATAAAATAAAATTGGAGGAAGCAGAAGGGCAGAACTATGCTGCAAAATTCATTTAATTAGTATTGCACCAACACTACATGTTTCGGGCCAGCATGCCCACCGTGTCATGTGTACCTCACATTCCCAAACCAGTGTTTCAATCTACGTAAATTAAGCACTTAGTCCATGCCACACCTCCCATTGAATTCATTGGTCCAATTCCATCAGTCCAGTTGGTTTGAATTCCAAACTAATTAGTCCAATGTTTTTCTTTTGGGCAATTGCTCTCTGGCCAGTTAAGGGAAACCTGACGCAATCTTAATAAAGTCAAAATTTTTCATGCCCAATGGGAACTACCCATATAAACAAGATTCACTTAACACAAATAGCATGTTATACCCATAGGATTTCTCCCATCCACTATTTAAAAATCAGCTGCCTTCATATATGTTTACATATCAAACACCAAGTTGCCCTACAAAAAACATTTTATGCTCCATGCGTCATTCAAACTCAATGTTGCTAAGTTATTAAGTTTTTTTATCCAGATTGCTTCACGTTGAAAAACAGTTTCTGTAAGTCACCTCTCCTTGCTGGATATTTATTTAATAGCTTCCAAAACTTGCCAATGTAATTGGGCCTGATTGTGTCTAGCATCATGGATATGATGGAAAACCACTGTATCTGTACATGATTTTTCTTTAAAATTACGAATATCACCCTTAATCACTCATGAACAACACACACAGTTTAAACATGGTGCTGCACCAAACTTGAGTTTCCTCAAAAACATCCCTAAAAGTCAATTCTTATGGTCTCGAAGGATTGCCTCTGACAGTATATACAATACAGTGGTAAAGTCACTGGAAAAAAATTCCTAGGAAAAGGATATAATGCACATTACCTTGCCAAGATGAATGATGAAATTTCTAAAATTCCTAGGGAACAACTTTTAACTGAAAAAAAACAAAATCAACAGTAGAAATCAAGCTAATTGCCCAGTGTTTGTAAGTCAATATGGTGTTTCCAGCAAAAAAGTATAACGTGTGGTCAAACAATATTGGCCGATTTTACAAAGTGATAAAGACTATGGAAAACATTTTTTAGTTCCTCCTATGTTTAGCTATAAAAGAGGAACGATTCTCAAAATGAGCTATACCCTGCAGAACAAAAAAGGGACACTATGGTGCAAATTAAAGCAAACTAAAGCAAGAAGCTTCTAACACTAGCGCTAATTCACCAGCGAGATGTCAATTCGCAATTGAAAAAAAACTTTAAATTTTTTCAAAAAATGCCTTTTGTAGCGTGAAAAATAGTGAAAAATTTTTTGGGGTTACCCTCCTTCCCCTCTACATTTCCTAACATATGGCAACTCAACTATACAGTGGGCACATGTTTAGGGCAATAGGACAACTTTATTTTATTTATTAAAGGTTTCCTGTGTAATGTAATATAGTGGCTGTAACATACTACTATTATACATTTAACTTTGCGGCGTATGCAAATTAGGCATTGCTAGCGTAAATGCAATTTTTCTGGCGAAGTAACGGTAGCGCTACTTCACTATCATTCACCGCCCCGAGCGCAAATTCGCATCTTAGTGAATTTGCGTAGCACTGGCGAAAAGGCGGAGCTGTCGCTAGCGCATTTTCGAGCTTTAGTGAATTTGCCCTGTGTTTGTTGTTCAGGAGTGATTAATGGGGAAACAATTAAGCACCCCACCAAGGGCTATTAAATAGCGCTCAAATGTTTTGCTACATGTGATACAAAGCAAGTGATCTATTTGCTGAAATGCCCATGGGGCCTTGCATTTGTAGGCCAAACAATGAGATCAGTTAAAAATAGGATTAAGGAACAAAAGGGTGATAATCATAATTTTAAAGAAAAAACAGGTGCAGATACAGTGGTTTCCCATAATTTCCATGAAGCTAGACAAGATCTGGCCCAATTATGTTGGCAAGTTTTGTAAGTTGTTAAATATCCAGCAAGGGGAGGTGACTTATAAAAATGGTTATTATAATGTGAAGCAATCTGGATTAAAAAATGTAGTATTTTAGCACCACTGGGTTTGAATGACGAAAGGAGCATAAAATGCTTTTTGTAGTAGTATGTTTGTATATCTAATCTGCTGTTTTTCATCCACAGATAATCTTATGCTGCCCTAGTTATAAATGAAATTAACACTTGGTAAGATAAATAATATTTTGTACTGATATGAAGGCAGTTTATAACATGCTATTGTGTTAAGTGAATCTTGTATCTATGGGTAAGACCCTTGGTTACTATCGAGGTTCCCATTGGTCATGAAAAATTTTGACTTTATTCATTTAGGTCAGGTTTCACTTAACTGGCCAGAGACGAATTACACAAAAGAAAAACTTTGGACTAATTAGTTTGTTCAAACCAACTGGACTGATGGAATTGGACCAATGAACTCACTAGGAGGCATGGCATGGACTAAGTGCCTAATTAACATAGATTTATTTTGGGAATGTGATGTACACTTGAAAAAGGGCATGCTGGCCCGAAACATGTAGTGTTGGTGCATTACTAATGAAATGAATTTTGCAGCATAGTTCTGTCCCTCTGCTTCCTCCAATTTTATTTTTATGTCACTGAACAGGAATGACATCAATAAGCGCCAATTATAACTGATAACATAGTTGACATCAATAAGCCCCATTTATAATGACATCATTTATATGATATTAGTGGCTTTTGTGTATTATATAATATCTATTAAATAAACATTTTCAGTGCTTTTAAAGTTATTTGTAAAAACAGTTGCTATTAAAGGCTGCATTCACTTAAAGGGGACTCTTCATTATGATCCGAACATTGGGTCCTAGGGCCCACGATTGGATCATCCCAATATTGCCCACCTCAAGGTGGGCATATCGGGGAGAGATCCGCTTGTTTGACATCACCAAACAAGTGGATCTCTCCGTGTATGACCACCTTAAGGCATAGAGGAGTGGCAGACAATATTTGATTGACAGCTGACATTTTTAAATGAGTTTACAACAGCTATAAATGCTTTATTAAAAATAAAGAATTTGTATTTCATGTTTAATTTGAAAAGGACTTTTATTATAAAGCTTTTGACGTCTGGGTGACAGGTCCTTTTTAACTCCTGGTTCTTATTTTATAACCATGAGTTCCCAGCAAAGTCAAAAAACACTGCTTTCAATAGCAATACATATACAAACAGCTTAAAAACATAGACAAATTAAAATGAGTGTATATTTAAGTTGCTTAGAATTATGCTTTCTTTTATTAGGCAAAAAAAATATTTTTGGGGCTAACATCCCTTTTAACTTAAAGTAAAATCCCTTTGCTGTGTTGTTGAAGATAATGTAGGGACCCATAGATTTTATATGTTCCTATGGCTTTAATTCCCTTCCATCCTCCTTTTCCTTAGTTACTAGGCAGAAGCCATGTATCTAATTTAAGATCAGTGTAATGACCACTTCCTGCCACACTTCAATATAGTGTGTGGAAAGGGGTGGATCTTCCTCGTTTGCTGCTGGTCTCCTAACCATCTGGACATGCCAGTTGAGCCTGGGTACACCAAGGACCAGTAAAGCCATTGCCCTAAAGGGATCTGTACCTTTAGTGACTAAGTCGGGGACCAGGGAACCTGTGAATGAGGTATAGTTAGAACAGGTGATATCTGTAATAGTCTCTCTAGGAGAGAGAGAGCTTATATAGAAAGAGCATATTTGTGCTCAAACAAGGATCTGTAGCAGTTCTTGCTGATTGCCTTTAGTGAATGGACCATAGTGGACAGGGTGTCAGGCTAGACTCCTTCTCACTGACCACTCCGTTGGGTGGGATCCAGAACACTTAATGGTATATCTGACAGGGATTCCTATTGCTGCTTGACTACACACATTCTTCAGCTGTGTCATCCACCTGTAACCCTTGATGTTACATCTGCATGTACATTAGCACTTAGCAAAGGCCCTGATCCTGAAGTGTGAGTCCAATGTAACCCATGCTCCTATCACTAGCTGTACCTTAACTATCTTTGGACTGTATAGCCCAAATTAGCATTACAATAACATTATTTATTTATTATTTGTGTTTTTACATTTTTCTTCATTTTGCCTCTCTCCATTAACAACCAGAATGCAGTTATTTCCATATGTTCTTTATATAATTTAAAGTGGAGGTTCACCTTTAAGTTAACTTTTAGTATATTATAGAGTGGCTAATTCTAAGGAAGTTTTAAATTGGTCTTTATTGTTTATTTGTTATGGTTTTTAAATGATCTTGACTCTTCTTCTGACTGAGCATTAAAAAAGCGGTCACTGATCCCATAAATGCCCTGTAAACATGTAAACATTTAATGTACACATGTATTATTATTATTATTATTGCTACATTATTACTCATCTTTCTATTCAGACCCCCTCCTATTCATATGCCAGTCTCATATTCAAATTATGATGGTTGCTTGGGTAATTTGGACCCTAGCAACCAGATTACTGAAATTGCAAAGTAGGGAGTGTCTGAACAAAAAGCTAAGTAACTCAAAAACCCCAAATAATAAAAAATGAAAACCCATTGCAAATAGGGTTGCCACCTGGCTGGTATTTTACCGGCCTGGCTGGTATTTTTAATGGTAGATCCCAATGTTATTAATAGGAAAAAAAGCTAAATATATAGGAAGGTCACTCTCTATACCCTACTAAAGGTTAACTCAAAGATGAACAACCCCTTTAGATTAATTTTATAGGGTAAGATGCTTTTTGTTATATAGAAATCATTACCAATAAGAAATCATTTCAACTATCCGGATATGCCATATCATTTATAGCAATTTGTCATTGGAACTGGGAACAGGATGCATCTAATAAGGCTGTAATTGAAGAAGGCATTGAGTAATAAGGCATTGAATTAGGCTGTAATCCATAATTTGTTTCATCAGTTTGAAAACAAACTTATACATTTTACCATGATGATTGCCTTGTAATGGGCTTTGTGTATAAAATACCTATCATGCTCACCCATTAATTGTTCCATCAACACCTGTCAGTGTATTATCATTGGATTCCACATTGATTGTTTCACAAGCTTCACTGTCTTGATCACAGCTTTTTGATAAAATGGCTCTCCTAAAAGTATAAAAATTTTGAATATTAACAGTTTTCTTTGACTGTTATACTATATTAAATATCGTTTGGTCAGTCTGCCAAAATGAAATTTTGTGTCTATCATAATTCCCCATAATAATAATAATGATAATAATATGTATTACTGCCTTCGAATGGCAAAAGTCACCTGCCCCTATTATATATCATTAGCTACAGTTCCAACTTTTGTCAGCCTCTTTAAGAAGGCCACTTTTTGAATAAAGATACTAAAGAAATAATAGAAAAATCTGATATGTTATCAATCATGTTTGAAATCTATTAATCAACAGAACATACACCCAGAAGTGACATTATTTAATTTGCATCATTAATGTGATAAACCCTTTAAGCACAATTGCCTAATTAACTTTACACTTAAAAATATGTATCAGTATGTTTCACTGAAATTAGCCACTGTTAAAAACATACCTTCTTTTTCTACATACAAAGCAGTAGACAATCAGGACCACAGCTTCAACAGCAAAAAACACAGCTGCTGATATTAGACCAATCTTCCATGGCTCAAGTCTTAATCTTTTACTTTTTGTATCAATGCCTATAATTAAAAGAAAATATATACACATATATACATATACAAACAAATAGAGGATTTTAACCCTGGCTACAACCAGACAAGAGAAAGGAGGAGTATAGTAAGAGGGCAACTGCGGTCTTGCTAATTGTTTTAATGGCCATTTATTGTTTTGTGCGTGAAGTGATGGTCAAGATCCTCATGTGACTAGTTATAGGCAATTATAATACACCGGTTAGATGGGAAAGCAATAAAAAAAGAAAGCAATCAAGTTGTAGAATCCTGCACAATCATATGATATGCAGAGTTCCTCTGGTGCATGAGTACACCAATTACATTTTAAGGCCCTGGGCTTTCTATGACAAGTTCAATTCTATTCTAGCAAACCAGAGGAATGAAGTAGCAATTACAAAAAAAATAATGTATAGCAAAATCATAGCGACTCTCTGGCTGTAATATCATCATGTTGCATAGCACCTTAATCGAACTTAACACCTAACATGTTTTTGGTGCTATAAGCAAAGGGCCTTCTATAGCCCCAATTGCTGAAGTTTTCTTTATTGATTTTTTGTTCAGGTATTTGTTTGTTCATGGCTTACATTTGAGTGCAGCCTTCCCTAACCACTTGCCTGACTACAGCTTAATCTCTGGTATTGCATTTTAGCAGCTCCCATCTTCTGCAGTCAAAGAGTCAGAGTAAAGGGTTCCCACAGATATCAGAAACAAATAAACAGGACAAATAATCCAGGCAGGCAGCAAGAGCCAGTTGCGGAACAGGCTAAGATTAATATAAGAAAACAGCACACAAGAAATGGTGCTTAAGCAAGTATTGTAGTTCACCTTTAAGATTGTAAAATGCCAGGGAATTTCCTACCACTTTGTTAAACTGAAGAAATTATTCAGATGATTGGTGACACATTTTCAAGATTGCCCTGCAAGTCTTGGTGACACATTTTCAAGATTGCCCTGCAAGTCCAGTTGCTTTAGATGAGTTTGAGGAAGAGACAAAGATGTTCAGCATCATAATTATGGAAAGCTCTTGACTTTGCTCATGGGCAGTTACCTATAGCAACCAATCAGTGATTAGCATTTTTAAAGCCAGCTGCAAGCAAAGCCATTTGATTGTTTACTATGGGTTGCTGCCCATGGGCAAATTTTCCCAGTGTTGATAAATGACCCCCAGTAATATATGAACGTTGGGAACTTTTGTGCAGTGTTGATAAATGACCCCTAGTGTTGATAAATTACTGGGGGTCATTTATCAACACTGGCCAAATTTGCCCAGTGTTGATAAATGACCCCCACTAAGTTTATTTATGACCTTGCTCCTCTGGTTCTGACTCCCTGGTTAGACCTTGGCCTGCTATCTGCATTCCTGTTTATTTGCTGCTTGCCCTGAGCCTGTATGCCTGGACCTTGTGCCTGAACCTCGATATTGTTTATTGTTTGCTCATATACTCATTTCTGTTAGGATCTGTGTTTTTCAGTTTTCTTTCATTAAAGAACACAGTTTAGGTCAAGTCTCTGTATTTATACTAGAAGTTGCATAGCATATAGGTTCCTTGCAAACAGTACAGCCAGCATAATGTGGAACCAACTGCTTTATTAAACTTCATTGTGTTTCCTTTATTTTACTAATTACAGGTTTGTATTATTGAGTGTTCAGTTCTGCAAATCTTAATATTAGATTGCCTCATGATGATGAATTGGAGTTATACCCTAATGTAGTGGAAGGGTACCAGATTTGAAAGAACTTTAACATAGCATAACCTAAAATTGCATTGATTAATATTTGTTTCATCACAATCATAATATTTCTTTGTCTTACCTGCATGAGCACTGGAAGACTTTGTTGCTTCTAAGAATGCACCATTGTTTGTCTTACCAAATGTAGTCATTCTTGGCTCACTCAATGTCAGGGTTGGCATGGAGGTAAAATCTTTGACAATATTTTTCAGTTCTGGCAATATGGTTCCTTGGATATACAGTTTATCATCTTCAGTAAAAATTTCATTCAGGTTATTAGTCTCCTCAAGGTCAAAAGAGGTTTCCGAGTTAGTTTGTGGAAGCAGTGGCACCTGGGAAGCTTGCGTTATATCTGATAGAGATGATAAATAACTGCTTGGAAGTTCTGGACTGAGGCCTATAGGGATTAAAGACATTTGTTATTTAAGACTTTCCCAAACTCCATTTTCTCGATTTACTGTAAATAAGTACATACTGGTAGTGATGAGAGGTTTTTTTTGCCAGGCATTAATTCGCAGAGCAATTCCCCATTTCACAGAGACAAAAATGTTGCCACAAGACAAAAGGCCCATTGACTTTAATGTATTTTGCTTGAGAAATAACTTGAGAAATGCATTTGGTCAAAAAGGAGCTGAGATAAAAAAAGTAGCCAAGACAAAAAAAATTACTGCAAGAAAAAAAACACCCATTGACTTTATGTATTTGGAGGGAGAAAAATGCATAAAAAATGTGTAAGAATTTGTTGTGCATCAAAAATGTTTTTACTTCAATGCATTTTGTGAACTTTTCACCATTTCACAAATTGTTTCAAAAAGAAGGTATTTTTTTAGGAGTGTTAGCGCTACTTGCACACAAAACTTGCTGAAATATTTGTAGAGTCAATTTTTTATCTCTTACTGCACTAGGGATCTAAGTGGTATCTAAATGGATACAGTTGGATCCACTTTAATTTACAGTAATCTGTACTTTGCATAATAAATTTAGCTACAACAAGAAATGCTATTCAGTGGGGAAAGGGCAATAGATTAATGGGATGGTCATTTTCACTATATTAAGCATGGTAAGGCTCCTATTAGAAAATACAGTGCTTTGATAAGCAGCACTTAAAATATACTCTTTTTAAATAAAATGTCTAAAAAGAAGACCAACTAAGCTGTTAGCATTTATGGAAGAGGAAAAAACTAGACAAGTTGGAATTTTGTAGATTGAAAAAATGTGCACATCATAATTATATCGAAATGCACAATATTTTTTTTTGTTAGCTCTGCCAAGCAGGATCTTCAAAGGTGAGCAACCCGTCTAAGAGACAGCAGCTGTTGTTCACCTTTGAATTAACTTGTAGTATAATGTAGAGAGTTTTATTCTGAGACAATTTCCAGTTGTTTGTTTTTTATTTTTGTTCAGTAGCTTTCCAGCTGGTAATTTCAGCAGCTATCTAGTAGCAATGGTCCAGATAACCCTAATAACCAGTCAGAGACTAGATGATGAATAGGAGAGGATCTAAATATAAAAATAAGTAACAAAAAGTAACAATAAGAATTACAGAGCAATAACAGAGCTCTCAAAGGAATAGTTCCCCATTTGAAGCTAACGGGCACATTTACTAAAGGTCGAAGTGAAAATTCTAATACATTTTTGGCTATCGAATCAACTATCAATTAGCCCAAAATGCGATTAGAATTAAAAAAATTCAAAAATTCTAATTTTTGAACTTCCAAGTACTTGCCCTTTAAAAATCCTTTGACTATTCTCCAGCTTAAAGCTGCCGAATTGCCATTTTAGCCTATGGGGGCCCTCTTGGAACCTGTCCTGAAAAATTTTGTAAGTTTCAAGAATTCAAAGGATTCAAATTGTTCGATCGAATTGAAAAAATGTTTATTCAATCAAAACTGGGCCTATTCGATCGAATTTGGTCCATTTTCGATCAAAAAATCCCTTTAAAAATATTTTGAGGGTCGAATTTCGAAGTTTTTTCACTTCGAGAATTTGGCCCTTAATAAATCTGCCCCTTAGTGTTAAAAGAAGGCAAATCATTTGAAAAATATAAGTAAAAAAATGAAGACCAATTGAAAATTTGCTAAGAATTGGCCATTCTTCTCTGACAGAGCAAATAAACACATTTTACATATTGATTGGAGGAAAGCTGATGTCATCCCAATATTTAAAAAGGGATTACGACCGCAGCCTGGCAATTATAGGTCAGCAAGTTTGACATCGGTGGTGGGCAAATTATTTGAAGGCTTGTTAAGGGATCACATTCAACATTTTGTCCTAGTGAATGGCATTATGAGCAGCAATCAGCATGGCTTTATGAAGGATAGGTTATGCCAGACAAATTTGATTGCTTTTTATGATGAGGTAAGTAAGATACTGGACAGTGGGGGGGGGAGGGGCAGTAGATGTGATATATTTGGATTTTGCCAAAGCGTATGATACCGTGCCCCACAAACGACTGCTTTCTAAACTAAGGTCTTTTGGGCTTAATTAAGTAATTTGCACATGGATAGGGAACTGGCTACAGGATCGGGTACAGAGGGTGGTTGTTAATGGTACATTCTCAACTTGGAGTAAGGTTCTTAGTGGGGTCCCTCAGGGCTCGGTATTGGGTCCACTTTTATTTAACTTGTTCATTAATGACTTAGGGGAGGGTGTTGTAAGTAATGTATCAGTGTTTGCGGATGACACAAAACTATCCAGCCCAATTAATTCCATCCAGGATGTGGCATCCTTGCAACAGGATCTTGACAAACTCGCAATCTGGGCAGCTAAGTGGCAAATGAGATTCAATATTGATAAATGTAAAGTCATGTACCTGGGATGCAAAAATATTCAAGCCACTTATACCCTTAATGGGACTGCACTAGGCAAATCCATTATGGAAAAGGCTCTTGGAGTCCTTGTGATGATATACTTGGCTGTAGCAAGCATTGCCAGTCAGCAGCATCAAGGGCCAATAAGGTCTTGAGCTGTATTAAAAGGGACATAGAGTCACGGGAGGTGGGGGTCATTTTTCCACTTTATAGAGCACTTGTAAGGCCACATCTAGAATATGCCATACAGTTTTGGTCTCCCTCACTCAAACAGGACATTATTGTATTAGAGAGGGTACAGAGAAGGGCAACTAAGCTGGTAAAAGGTATGGAAAATCTTAGCTATGAGGAAAGACTGGCCAAATTGGGGATGTTCACGCTGGAGAAGAGGCGCTTAAGGGGTGATATGATAACTATGTATAAATATATAATAATCTCTCTAATGCTTTATTCACCAGTAGGTCTATCCAGATGACACGAGGTCACCCATTCCGTTTAGAAGAAAAGAGGTTCCGCCTAAATATTCGGAAGGGGTTTTATACAGTGAGAGCTGTGAAGATGTGGAATTCTCTCCCTGAAACTGTTGTACAGGCTGATACATTAGATAGCTTTAAGAAGGGGTTGGATGGCTTTTTAGCAAGTGAGGGAATACAGGGTTATGGAAGATAGCTCATTATACAAGTTGACCCAGGGACTAGTCCGATTGCCTTTTTGGAGGCAGGACGGAATTTTTTCCCCCTCTGAGGCAAATTGGAGAGGTTTGGATGGAGTGTTTTTGCCTTCCTCTGGATCAACTAGCAGTTAGGCAGTTAAAATAAATAAAAAAAAGTTAAAAAGGTTGAACTTGATGGACGTGAATCTTTTTTCAGCCTAACTTACTATGTTACTATGTTACTATGTATGTAATGACCAATAAAGAAATCTGTTTGGCAGGGCCGGATTTACATAGTGGGTGCCCCTAAGCCCACTGCCGTACGTCGCCCCCATACAATGGGAAATTTAAAAAACTATCATATCTCCAGTGTATCCCCAGTGTTTCTGAACCAGTATATCATTGTGTTTGTATTTACATGAAGTATCCTGCCTGTAATTTTACATTTCCCCAGAACAAAAGCCTTGTCAGACACCGGAAATGTTACAAGACGAATGTAAAGAAA
The DNA here is from genome assembly GCA_024363595.1 of Xenopus borealis. NCBI lineage: Eukaryota > Metazoa > Chordata > Amphibia > Anura > Pipidae > Xenopus > Xenopus borealis. The sequence goes on from CM044431.1 coordinate 134,890,353, forward strand.
TAATTTATAATTAATGGTATGTGATCAACAGGAGAGAAATTGAGCAATTAATTGTATTGTAGTCTTTGTAAAGGCTGTTAAAAATTTACATCAGTTCACTGAACCTTTTTAACAAACCAGTCTAAAAGAATTGCATGAAGCCTTGTGGCAAATTAAAAAGCTACAAATCAAACTCTTTAGCTTTGCATATAGGTCTTAAAATCATACTGAACAGAGTCATTTTAATTGAAAAGCCCAAGTGAATTGGGTCTGATAATTAAAAAGCTCTATTTCTCAAGACGCTGAAATTAAAATATACGTGAACAAGCTATTTGTCTTGTTTAATGGTTACTTAATGGTTGTTGTGTATTATAGTTTTCAAGATTTAAATACAACTAACAATAAAGTAAGCCGTAAAGCGATTGTAAATAGAAGTGTAAACCACAGCACTTTTGTGTGAGTATGCAGTTTTATTCAATTAAACACCTTCACAGGAATATAAAAAGCTTGGGAAAAATCCAAAGAAGCAGAGTACAAGCTTTTCTCATTAACTGCTCCATGTTCAGTTATTTATGATTGAGCACATTTTGCCCAGTATACAGTAAACTAAGTATATATATATATATATATATATATATATATATATATATATACACTCAGTAATAAATAGAATTTAAGTAAATGCACATGCAGTACTGTATTTGTAGTAGTCTTATCTTTCATATCTTTCATTTTAAATGAAAATATATATCATATAAGGGGTCTCGTATGCCTGCAAGTGCAGTTGTGTTCATACAAATTTCCCCCACATTCAGTTGTGTAAGACCCAATTCTGCCCCTATTAATGCGGAGAAAATCTGGAGCTACCATCAACCCTGGACCAGGCGCTAACTCCGGGGTTCCCTCAGTACCCTGTGTCAAATGGCACATCACACTTTTATTTAAAGAATCAGAAATGAATGCCACTTTCATACCAAATGACGCCAATCAGACTTGGACAATTTTCAGTTGCATCTGATATACACTGTTACATAGTTATATAGTTACATAGTTAAATTAGGTTGAAAAAAGACAAAATCCATCAAGTTAAACCCCTCCAAATTAAAACCCGGCACACACACACACACACACCTTCCACTCTTTCACACAAACCATATATGCCCATAGATATACTAACTGTAGAGTTTAGTATCAAAATAGCCTTTGATATTATGTCTGTCCAAAAAATCATCCAAGCCCCTTTTAAAAGGCACCTGGCAGTGCATTCCACAACCTCACTGTCCTCACTGTGAAAAACCAACTACGCTGCTTCAAATGAAAGTCCTTTTCTTCTAGTCTGAAGGGGTGGCCTCTGGTGTAGTGATCCTCTTTATGGGTAAAAAGTTCCCCTGATATTTGTCTATAATGTCCTCTAATGTACTTTTAAAGTGAAATTATGTCCCCTTGCAAGTGCCTTTTTTTCCAGAGAAAACAACCCCAACCTGGACAGTCTACCCCCACTCTACACAATCTCCAGCTCATTTATATCCCTCTTAAGGACTGGAGTCCAAAACTGCACTGCATACTCCAGATGAGGTCTTACTAGGGATCTATAAAGAGGTATAATTATGTCTTTTCTTGCCCACCTCAACACTTCTATTGAACCAAAAGGTTTTGCTTTGCAACAACGTTCCTTGCTTACAAGCGGAATATACTGATGTATATTTATTAAGCAGCATTTTAAAGAATTCCCATATTTGTTCTGTGTTTAACCCAGTGAAAAGCATTCCCCACTTAATATGTTGCAGAGATGCCCTTATACTGTCAAAGTTTGCACACCTGAAATTCAATGTTCTAGTTACTCCCTTATAGAATTGCCTGTGCAACAGAATCTCAAAGAAGACAATGTTATGATCACTATTCCTTAAATGCTCACCCACACAAATGCTTGAGATGAGCTCAGTATTATTAGTTATTACAAGATCCAAAAGAGAGTTATTCCTAGTAGGTTCTTGAACGAGCTGGGATAAAAAGTTGTCATTTAGTATATTTAAAAACCTACTAGCTTTTTCTGACTTGGCAGCCCCATTACCCCAGTCAGTGTCCAGATAAATGAAGTCACTCATAGTAATAACCTGACCTAGTTGTGAAGCCGCTTCTATTTGTAAGAGTAGCTGGGCTTCATACTCGTCACTTATACAAGGTGGTTTGTAGCATACACCAATGATAATTTTCTTTGCAACCTTTTGCCCAGTCAAAATCTCTACCCGGAGGGATTCCACACCCTCACCAGTGCCAGCAATTTGCTACTACAGTACATACTCTTCTAACAGGTTATGGGGCCCAGATATAGCTGCCATGTACAGCTCGCAGATAGAACCAGCAGAAGACACAGATACAGAGTGTGCCTTTCACTAAAAAACCAATACTAAGATTTTTTTTACTCAGCTTGATCAAAGCAAAGGATAAAGAGTTGCTACAGCTATTGGGGAATTTATGGTCTCTGGGATTGTGGTGGAAGGCTTTTGCTACTGCTCTGCTTCCAGTCACTAGAAAGATACCTGTCAAAAATGTCCTGTGCAGTATGTCCCAGCTCTTGAAAGCAACTTGTTAGCAGTGGAAGAAATAATATACAGGTGACAGCTGTTAAGTTGCATAATTGGAAAAGGAAATATCAGAGATGAATTATATCAGCCGGACTGTAAGGAAATGGATAAGGCTGACAATTGTGTACCTTTTTTTGTCCCTAAAAGGGTACATAATTCTCAATAAAAGCACCAATGAAGTAACAATTAGCAAGAGTGTGACTATTAATGAAAAGTGTCAGGAAGTGTCCATAAATTGTCCATTCTACAGAAAAGCCCCAACCAGTACTACAGAGCAATGAAACTGAAGTCTGCAAGAAGAAACATGTGCATCCTAGCTAAATGGTTGTCCAGTATGATTCATACAGCACCGTCTGAACCAGAATCATGGGAAGAAATGCAGAATTGCCTAAACTTGGGAGTTACCTCAATACAAACATACATCAGACAATATGATAGCAGATGCTATGATGAGTTGTGGGGGAATGGGGGTAGTGTGTAAATGTTAGCCAGCTGAAAGATGTTTGAACTCCCCTATAACACTGGGTTCCCTTCTCTAGTATGCATACCTTCAAAAATGAGTATTCTTCTATACTCATTGCAGCTGGGATAATGCCATGGACAAGAGACAAGTGTTTCCCATTAGCTACTATTAGTAAAGTGCTAGCATTTGTAAACACCTAATTTAGAGTTACAGCTGTTTGGTTAATGATCCCTGAGCATTAATACATTTATATAGATATTAACCTATAAAATATGCTATTTGCACAGCTTTTCACACAAAGGAGCAAAATATATACACTATTAAAGCTTAGGGGTACAGTGCTCTCTTAAACTACAATCTAATTTCCAAAAAGTTGAGACACTAAAATATAAATGAAAAGAGAATGGGATGATTTTCAAGTAGTTGAAATGCTATATTTTATTGCAATAGTACCAAGACAACAGTTCAAATGTCAAAACTGAGAAATTTTATTATTTTTGGAAAAAGAAACTGTGCTCATTCTTAATCTTAATGCCAGCAACACATTTCAAAAAAGTTGGGATGGGAAATGTTGTCCCATTATTGTATGTTATAGGATTTCAGCTGCTCAACCATGTGGGGGTCTCCTTTGTTGTATTTTTTCATAATGTGCCAAATGTTTTCAGTGGGTGACAGGTCTGGGGTGCAGACAGGCCAATTTAGTTCTTGTGCTGGATTTTACTATGGAGCCAGGCTGTTTTGATGTTTGAAGACTGTGGTTTTGTATTGTCTTGCTGAAATAAGCAAAGTCTTCCCTGAAAAAAACATTGTCTTGCTGATAGCATATTTTGCTCCAAAACCTGTATATTTTGTTTATCATTCAGCATTAATGGTGCATTCCCAAATTTGCAAGCAACCTATACCAAGTGCACTAACGCACCTGCATACCATGATAGATGCTGCCTTTTGTACTGTGCACTCATAACAAGCCAGATGATCCTCCTCCTCTTAATCCCATAAAATGCAGTGTTCATGATTTACAAAAAGAATTCCAAATTTAGATTGGTCTGACCACAGGACAGTTTTGCACTTTGCCTTAGTCCATCTTAAATGAGCGTTGGCCCACGGAAGGCATCTGTGTATCTGGGTCATGTTTATAGATGGTTTCTTCTTTGCATGGTATAGTTTTAACTTGTATTTGTGGATGAACTGTGAATGAATGTTGAACTGTGTTCACAAACAACTTTTTTTGGAAGTATTCCTGATCCCATGCAGTGATTTTCACTACAGAATCAGGTCTGTTTTTAAAAGTAACCCTGAGGGTCCAAAGATCACGGCCATCCAATATTGCCTTTCAATATTGTTCCTTGATTACAGAGATTTCTCTAGATGTTCTGACTCTTTTAATGATATTATGTACTGTAGATTATAAAATTCTCAAGTTCTTTTGAATAGAAAGTTTAGGAATGTTATTCTTAACCTGTTGACTTCTCAAAGACCCAGCCTCTCTGGGGTCCACTCTTTTTAACATTACACAACTTTTCCAGTCTTTTGTTGCTCATGTCCCAACTTTTTTAAACTTGTTGCTGATGTCAAATTTAAAGCAAGTATAAACATTTCAGAAAACAATAAAATTTCTCAGTTTCAACATTTGATACATTGGGGCAGATTCACTAAGTTCCGAAAATTCGCCAGCGTAGGCTTCGCTAGCGTTTGCTGCACTTCGCCAGGCAAATTTTCGCCAGCGCTACGCAAATCCACTAAAGTGTGAATTTACGCTCAGGTCAGCGAATGGTAGCGTATTTGTGCTAGTTTTACTTCGCTAGGCAGAGAGCTGTTACGCTAGCAAACCTAATTTGAATACGGCGGGAACTTTAACTTATAATAGAAGTATATGTTACAGCCACTACATTCCACTACACAAGCCCAGGAAACCTTTAATAAATTATATAAAGTTGTCCTATTGCCCTACATGTGCCCCCTGTATAGTTGAGTTGCCATATGTTAGGAAATGTAGGGGGGAAGAAGGGTAACCCCCCAAAAAATTATCGATCTTTTTCAGACTATCACCCTCCTATGCTAAAATACGCCAGCGTTTTTTTGGGACTTAGAAAAAAATTTGACTTTTTTTTCCCAACCTCCTATCTATTATATTGAACTTCGCTTGGTCTGACCAGGCGAAGTAACGTCTAGCGTAAGTGCTAATGTTCAGGAAAATGTTCATCTTAGTGAATTTGCGAAGTTACGATCCTTCGTTGGTGCGGAACTTCGCCTGGCATAAGGGTGTTAGCCGGTGTTAGTGAATTTTTGAAGTTGCGAAATGATGTCATGCTGGTGAATTAACGCTAGCGTTAGACGCTTCGCTCTTTAGTGAATCAGCAAAAATATTTTTGTAGTAACAGAAATTAAAGGGGAGCAATTGTAAAAATGAAAATTGTATATAAATTAAAAATTCTGCACTGTCTTTGAAAATATCAAGTTATTCTTTACTATCACCCCTCTCAGCATCTATCTCTCTCTGTTGTCTCTTTATGCAGGAGTCAGAGTCTGATATTAATTAACAATAATACAGCTTTTGAGAGGGGGCTCCATTTGTGTAGACCTATTAGCGATTGCTCCATAAAAATAACAAAAAATCCTGTCTCTCTACATGCAGACCTTATGCCATAGTCCTTTGTGTTTGTACTAATATATCTGCTAGGAAAGATGTATTAGACCTAATTGTAAACCTAAAACCTAAAACCTGCACGAAGCCAGATTAAAAGAGAAACAGATACAGAGAGGGGGAGAGTGAAGATAAGCTTTAGGGATGGTCCGAATCCACTATTTTGGATTCAGATTCGGCTGAATACCGGGGTAGGAAGGGGAAAACATTTTTTACTTCCTTGTTTTGTGCCAAAAAGTCACATGATTTCCCTCCCTGGCCCTAATTTGCATATGCAAATTAGGATTCGGATTCGGTTCGGCCAGGTAGAAGGATTCGCCCGAATCCTGGCCGAATCCCGAACTGAATCCTGGATTCAGTGCATCCCTAATAAGCTTGATTATTTCAAAAACAGTACAGAATGTTTATTTGATTTTATTTAGAACGTTTCTTAGTACAGTATGATAAAGATTATATATAATTTTCATTTTTGAGATGTTTCCCTTTAAAATCTTCACTCATGTGGCAGTTAATGCTTGGCATGGTAGAGTTTATTAGATTGTAGAAACATAATGAGTCCTGATGATGGTATTGTATGTATTTATTAAAAGTCGAGTTCTGTTTTCTCAAGGTTAGTTTCACAAAAAAAGTAAAACATTTTCAGAAAATCATGTATCATGCACCGAAGTGGCTAAAAGACTGAATCTGAAAATACTCCAGCTAAAACCTGTTTTTTGCGTCAAAAACGTGCCGCGACTCGTTTCGCGAATTTTTCGCAAATTTGCAAATTTCTCTGGAAATTCCCGGATTTTTCGTGAAGCGAAATGGGATAGATTCGCCCATTACTAATTATGACCCAAAGTTGCTAAAAGCCTGAATCCAAAAATACTCCATCTAAAACCTGTCAAGGTCATGTAGAAGTCAATGGCAGAGGTCCCTTTAAACATTTGAAGATGTTTTTGCCTTCAAGATTTTAGTTTTTTTTTTGCGGTGGATTTCGCTTGAAAACTCGATAAAGTTTTTACATTTGTATTTTTTTCAGAAATAAGCTCTTCAAATGAATTCCAGGCCCCCCAATTGCCAAATTACTTTCCTTTTCCTTTAATAAATAACCCCCCAAATGTCAACATCAAGATAATTTTCTATACTACACAGTACAATAATTCTTAAATAATAATTGAAACTCGAAATGTAAATGAGATTAGAAAATAAAACTAAGGTAATTGATTGTATCTGAAAATTGACTAGAAAAAAACGCAAGGGCAGCTAATCAGTTTCAAGTGTTTTCTTAAAAAATAACTTAACCCTAAACCTGAATATGGCTAAACATGTAATATTTTATATACTGAATTTATTGCACCAGCCTAAAGTTTCAGCTTGGCAATAGCAACAATGTCACAGGGGGTGACAAACTTGTCACAGGGGGTGACCATCTTGGATAATGTCTGCCACATACTCAGTGGGCTCTGAGCAGCTGTTGAGAAGTTAAGCTTAGGGGTCGTAGTAGCAAATTATAAAGCAGAAAAGGAGGTTTGTCTGTAATATAAGATGATGCTATCTGCACTGGTTTCTGAGCTGATGTAGTAATTATTTGCATTAATTACTAATCAGCCTTATATTGTGACATTTCTGTTCTATGGGGCAGATTTACTAAATTCACATGAAGAATTTGAAGTTTGATCGAATTTTCGAATGTTTTTGAAGACCACTTCGACCGGTGAATTTTGAAAATTTGATTGAATCGAACGATTCGAATAAAAATCTGTTTGAATATTCGACTATTCAACAGTTGAAGTACTTCCCCTTTAAATTTTTATTCGACTGCCTAGTTTGCCAGATCAAATCTACCGAATTGGGTTTCATTATTTTTGATAAAAAAATTCGATCGAATGGTTAAAATTGTTTGATTCAAATTTTTTCTATTTGATCGTGCCACCAATCGAATTGCAGTAAATTTTACTTCCCAGACTATTCCCAGTTATTCCCATGGTCAAATTCAAGGGTTTTTTAACCCTCGAATTCGACCCATAGTAAATCTTCCCCTATTTGTACTGTGAGTGGGCCCCTAAGCTCAGTAAGTGACAGCAGCACACAGCATGTGCAGTCAATCAGCAGAAAGAAGATGGGGAGTGACCGGGGCATCTTCAGCGGCACAGATCTTTCCTGCCAAAGGGCTGTGGTTGCCTTGGGCTGGTACAGAAGCCCAAAACACATTTCTAGCCCATTTCTTTAGTTCTGCTTTAGTTCTCTATTAAATAAGCTAGTGGTGGAAGAAAAAAAAAACAATGATCTTGAAAAAAAAGGTGTGTGCATTTGCCACTGACAGCAGCTCTCTCTGCAAGATTATTTTAAGAACCAAAATAATTCTGATTTTTAAATCATATTTTTGGCCCTTCTACTGCAGAGAGCACCATATTGCTGAGGCCCCTGCTCGATATGCTCTGAAGATTAAAAAGGAAGTGGGAGTGCAATCAGCAAAGCTACCTCAAAGCAGCCCAAAGGCCCTGAGTGAATTTCCTCCCCCAGTACTTTTGAGAATAGGGTTAATAATGTGTATGAAAAAATATACATTATTTTTCATTTATTTTCTCTGTACCTGTATCACTTGTGGGCATTGTTTCAGGTGTTTCTGTGGTTATTTCGTGTATATTTATCATCTGATCAAGCTGCCTCAGTTCAGGGCTCTCCTTTGTTATTGGAATAGGAATAGAAGGTGAAGAAGCAGATGACAAGGGGACTTGAAATGAAACAGTTTCTGTGAATAAAAACAAAAACAAATCAATATTCAAATGTTGAGTTCCTTGATTACTCATATATTCTTTTGCAGTGAATGGCAGAAGCTGGATTATATTTTTACAGGGCAAGAACCAGTCCGTGATTTGTGCTGCAAATGTGACGAATGGCAGATTTATCACACAATAAAAATTCAAAGCTAAATGGCTGTCCCTATAAACCATTTTCAGACACGTTTGCAGGTTATATATCTTATATGTGTTTATAGTGATATATATATTATTTGCCCAGCAGATACCTGAAATACACTTAACCAGCAAGTCTGGAGACTATATTGTCAATAATTTTATCACCCATCCAGAATATAATTTTCTTGCAATTGTACTGGCGAGAGAAAATTGTCAGCACTAGTTTATGACTTTACAGATATTTGTGATATTTCCTTTGCCAATGAAAGGTAAAACCTATTGAAAAATCAATATACACTTTATCAAGACAGCAACATTAAAAGTCCCCCTTAATTTTTTATAAGCAACAATAAAAAAAGGAGAAATATGTCTCTAAACTATAGTTATTATTAATGCTATGAAACAATGTGTGGAATAAGGCTAAGATATTGTTAAACTTTATATGTACAGTGCATAAATATAAAATGGAGAGCATATATAAATACATTGTGGAAATGCACTTACACTTTAGTAACAATACGTTTGGGTACATATTCTTTCTAAAACATTTCTGAAATTTCTTCAAATCCTCTACATAGCTTAGTGCAGCAACAGTTTGAAGGTAGGACAAATCAGTGTGGATGGTTAATTTGGAAGAACACTTGAAATTTTAAGAGCAAAGGTGATGTCTATATTCAGATTTAGGCAAAATCAGCCTATTTAGTTTAAATAATATTAAAGTCATTTTTAATAGACAAACTCTTAAGCAACTCTTAGACCACTGGTCCTGAGCTTTCTGAATAATAGGTTCCATATATATTAAATACTGTGATCACAGACCAATGTAATATATTAAATAAAGTTAAGAGTTAAAGGAGAAGGAAAGGCAATTTACATTTGGGTGCCAAAGGTTAGGCACCCCCAAGTGATTAAATTTACTTACGTTTATATTTAATTCTAGCAATCACCAAAGAGTGATCTTCCTGCTTCTTCAGTTTTCAAATTTCAGGGGGCAGATGAACGCGCAGTAGAATGAAATAGCCGTCTTTTCCGTTAATGTTTGGCTTTTCGTTCTCCTGCAGCTGTGAGACGAAAGATGAAGCAGGAAGACAATCGCTCTATGGTGATGCTGGAATAACCATATATTAAATATAATCACTTGGGGGTGCCTAACTTTTGGCACCCCCAAGTGTAATTTGCCATTCATTCTCCTTTAAAGACCTGTTTATCATCAGATCTATTTATTGATATGTTTATCAGTATAATTAATTGTTGACTTACATTATATATATTTTGCTGCTGAATTTATATATTTTGCTGCTGAATTTTGAAGCTTGTTCTACAGAAGACTGCGAAGATGAAAGTTTTGTTGCTCGTGGGCTTTGAATTGTATGAATTATTATTAATTACTGCAATCTATCCCCACAGTGCATAGTGGAAATTGACAAAAAAAATGTTTTTTGCAAAAACAACCAAGGAATGAGAATGTGAGGCTCAATAAAAATGGAAGGCTGGTTGCATCTTTCTTTTTTTTTTTTTAATTTGTGTTGTGAAGGTAAAGAAGAAACAGTTCAGTATATACACACACACAGATATATATATATATATATATATATAAACCTCCAACACAAAGTCAGCACTCTCGACACGTTGTATAAATATGCCTGGGTGCAGTGTCCACAAAAAAATTCTATCCAAAAAACACGGTCCGCACTCTCAGGTCTTAAGCAAAAATTTGTATTTATTTTATGGAAGACTAACGTTTCGGCATCCTGCGAGGCCTTTCTCACACTTTGAGAAAGGCCTCGGAGGAGGACGAAACGTTAGTCTTCCATAAAATAAATACAAATTTTTTTTTAAGACCTGAGAGTGCGAACTGTGTTTTTTGGATATATATATATATATATATATGAATCTAAATAACTGTCTAAATATGTATATATTGGCAATAAAAATATAAAAAAATGAATGGGGAAACAGGAAGGGAAAGGGTAGGGTAGGTAAAAACTTTGGACTGGGAAATGGGAAGAGGAGCACTGAGCTACTTGCTAGGGATATGTGAATTTTTTTGCTGCATTTTGCAGTGAAAAAATGCCCAGTGTCTCTAATGCATAGTTGAAAAAAAATGTTGCCTCGATTTGAAAAATGTTGAGCAGCAAACAGCCCATTGACTTAGGTGCATTTGGTGAATTTTCTGCTGTTTCCCAAATTTTAGGCGAAACAAAATGAGTCAGATTCAAACTTCCCTACTACTTACTTCTGAGCCCATAGTAGTGAAACATATTCAGACAACTAAAAAACATAAGGAAAACTGCCTTCCCTCATTCCTGCCAACCACAACCTTAGGGATTAGAATGGCACGTAAGTCGCTTTCTTACAAATCTACTACACTTACATTGAAGAAAAATACATAACAGGAACTCACCTTGTGTTTCACAGTTGACAAGTAAAACAATATTTAGAAGGTAATACAATCCTAATGATTTCATGGTATTTTTCTTATAAGTTCTTGTCTTCTGCAAAAACGAATCTCTTATCCAACTCAAAGGCAACAAGACTCACAACATAGAAAAGCAAATTCTGTGTTCACTATTTAGCTTGAACCGAACTGTGAAACCTGACTCTACTTCAAATAATATATTGCAGCATCACCCATACTGGAATACTCATTCCCAGAAACTCACAGATTGCTTCCAAATACCAAAGGCAGCAGCATTTTACATCGTCAGTTGTAATTGCCAGTATCTAACAAGCACCCATGAAATCTATTTATGGCAATGACACTAATTTAAGCCAATGTGATAATATTTGAAGAATGGAAATGACCAAATGAGCAAGTCTTGGAAAAACATTTCATTTAAAACTACAAAGTGAAAACTGGGCAGATTGACACATTTTAGTGGTTATATTTCTGGTTGGACATTTTGGAGAAAAAACATGAATTTTTTGTGAAAAAAACTAACTTTTTTCTAAATTTATTTATCCCCGAATGCTGAAAAAATCTAAAATCCAAACCTGTCGAAGTCATGTTTAAGACAGTGGCAGATGTCCCTATACCAATTTGTGCTGGGTTTAGCCTGATAATCTGACAAATTGGGGGTTTTCAGGCAATAGCACAAAAAATCAAGAGATTTGGGAGAAAAGTCTAAAAAAATTATATGACTTGGGTTTTCGAGTTTTCCCCCCAATCCCATTTATTTGAGTTATTTTAATAATAAATAAGGCAAATTAATGGATGGGAGTTTGGTCAAGCTTTTTAATTTAAAAAATCATGAAATCGGATTTTATTAAATAACCCTTTAGATGTTAGAATGAAGATAACAATCAGTAAATGTTACATTGTTAAAACTAATTTAACTAATAGTTCCTTTTACATATCAATCTATTAATTGTGAAACAATTATTAAACATTTATTGACCTCAGAGATACAGCATCACACATACAGTGTGATGTCTGAAACACTATGGGTGGCCCACTGTTTCTCTTACTATAATAGTATAAATGGAAAAACCAGCTACAGTATATGAACAGCTTTAATATATCTAAATGTTAATTAGGTTAACAAATGTTTATTAGGGCAATTTTATTATGTTTTGTGGAGCATTAACTACCATTTGGGATAGAAAAAGGAAGAGTACTGTGGATTTTCCCCTACTATGCAAAACTTATGCTGGTTGATGCATTTAATGGTTAACCACATTTTTTTTTGTATTCAAGGTTTTTATTTCGTGGTACAAAGCAGGACTGGACTGAGAATCAAAATAGGCCCTGGCATTTCAGGTACACAGAGGCCCAATCATCCCACATAGAGGCCCAAACAGTCCCCACCAGCCCACTAAATACTGACTTTCTATGGCACCTTATAGCAGCCCATCTGGCATTTGCCCTAACCCACAGATTGCCAGTCCGGGCCTGGTACAAAGTGTATGCAGTTTCTTTATAAATAAAGCATATGCTTTTACAATTAGTCATTTATGTCACATCTTTATACACATCGAAATATTAAAGTATTAAACATAGTATATAAAGGAAGGAAAGAAGAAAAGAATAAAATGCAAACAAAAACAAAGCATTGCCCTTTTCATTTAGTTTTCAACCTTTGTGTAGTGTCTATATACTGTCATGTTTTATCTACCTACTGCGTGTTATATTCCTATGTAAGTGTTCCCTTTTTTTTTTTTTTTTTAGGCCTCCTGACAGCCTATGGGTTCTTGAACTCTCCCACCTGTTTCTTTGCCGATAAACTCTTTCCACGGGTTAACCACATTTATTTTTTAACCCAAATGATCTATGTAACTATGTTGACCAGTTAATCAGATATAATAACTAGTTTTCCATGTATGGTCATCTTAAGAGAGGACTTAAGGGGTTATTTATCAAAGGTCCAGTTGTGTTTTTCTCCGGAGTCTTTCTAAGGCAGTTTCACTAAAAAAACATTTTTCGGGATTGAATTTTTTTTTTTTGAGAATTTTGTTTTTCGAGATTTATTATGCTAAAAGCTGGAATCCAAAAATACTCTAGAATCTGTCTAGGTCATGTAGAAGTCAATGGCAGAGGTCCCTTGAACCATTTGAAGATGTTTTTTGCATTCATCTAAAACTCAATCTATTCGAGATACTCAAGGTTTTCTCTCCAATAACTCGATCAAGTCCAGTATTCAAGATTTTTTCCCACGATTGCATTTAATCAGGTTTTTTACATTCAGGTTTTTTCATAAAGAAAACATTTCAGTTGTGAGTTAATTCAGGCAGAAAAACCAACACAAATCTCACAAACTTGATATTTGATAAATAACCCCCTTAATGTCCCCCCAATTCAGTAAGCAATTTTCCTTTTTTGCATTCATTTAAGAGAAATTACATACCTTAATGAAACCAGAAATGAGGTAAAATGGTCAGTGAATTTATTCACTTTTTATTAAATAAATAAGACCTTGCCAGCCTCCTGCCGTGCATGCCTGGCTCAGAGGGTAAGGTAAACCAACCACTTTTCCAACCTGTTCCCATAGCCCCTCATCCCTCATCCACTTTGTAGAGATCCCCCTCCTGCTGTACATGCCTCAGAGGATAAGGTCAAGCAAACAAGCCATGTTGCTGCAGAAGCATCCCATCCACTCTGTAGAGACCTCCTCCAGCTGTACATGCCCAACTCAGAGGGTGAGAGCTCAGAGTGTAAAGTCAACCAAACACTTTGCCATGCTGTTTCCATTGCAACCCATCCACTGTGTAGAGACCTCCCTTCAGCTGCACATGCCTCACTCATAAGGGCCCAGTTCAGAGGGTAAGGTCAACCAACCACATTTCCTTAAACTTTGATATTATTATTATTGATATTATGGTCACTATAGTGACAACTAGCCACAGAAAGAAATAATTGATAACCTTGTCATGACTGGGATTGGGTCTATTAGATTCTTGCTTGCTAGTACCCTTACTCCTCATCTGCCCTGTCATATAACTCAAGATTTCCCAATAAACTGTGAACACTATCTAGGTTTCCATAACCAGATTAGTAGTAACCGTACATTCAAAAGCATTCCGGCTAGTTAGATATTCGTTTTAGCAAGTTACCAACAATTTATTAGCTGTATGTTAGATGCAGTCTCTAAAAACTGTCTTACTATGTTATCCAGGCTAATGTAACATATGCAGGATCCATAATTACGCAGTTTAAAAAAACAGATTACCAACCCATTCTTAAATGAGAATTCAATCTCCTTTTAAAAAAAACCCCTACCCTACATAGACCCCACTCTCCCTCCTCCCCCACTGCCTAGTTCCAACTGCACATACGCTGTCTTCCTGAAAATTTCCAAAGAGAAGACGATGGCGTGAATTC
>CM044431.1:134910925-134926752 GCA_024363595.1 Xenopus borealis
TACTAAAAGTTAACCTGAAGGTGAACCACGCCTTTAAGTTAGAACAGTTTTGGGGGTCAGCGACCCCCCCCCTCCCAAAGCTGCTTTAGAAGGTGAAAAATGACACTTTACATTTCAATATTAGAAAAACAGTCACACATAGAAAATATAGGTGTTTGAAGGTGAACAACCCCTTTAAGAGAATACATGCGAGAATACATGAAAACATTTTTTCTGTAACATACCAGTGCAGCATCTTATAATATCTTTAGCTTTTAGCCCCCCTTAGGAAATAATGTTTGGTAAGTTCTGGAATGGAGTATATTGCATTACTCACTTGTCATTTGGTGACTTTATATATGCTGATATTACAAATGTGTGAAACATTAGAATTTAAAAAAAAATTGTTTTGAATATTGAAATGGAAAACAAACGGAAGGTTAGATTTTCCTATTGAGGATTTTTTTTTATAGCTAACCCCCCCCTTAGGTTTGAGTGTTTAATTTCAAATTCACAAGCATGCCCATTCAAACGGTTACATTTAGGAGCCTCTCTTGAAGATATTATGCACTTCTATATCACCACTATCATCAGCCAAGCTTATCAAGCTTCAACTTGCACACCTTTTGCCTATATTTTTTATTGACACTGAGTCATTTCTTTAATATCACATCTGCAGTTTTTAAATGTTTCTCTTTAACATTATCAAATCAAAGATTTCAGTAACAGGAAAAACAGACTGACAAAGCTGCCCCTTAGGAATCTACAGACATAAGGCATGAATGCTTTAGTTCACGTAAAGGTTAATTCTAATCCCTTTAGGGTCGTTTTTAAACCATGTGCATGTCCCACTTTCATGCCTTTGAAGAGCTGGTTATGCCTAATGAACTGCTGCTGTGCATATTCTGCATGTATTCCACTGTTTCAAGCAGTAGGCTCCATAATTAGGAATTTAGCTACTTTTCGCTTTATTACTTAGAGTATTGCCTTTTCAGCGTCCTAATGATTTATTATTAATAATGGCACAGCCATATGTAATCTATTTTTTTTTAATTCTCTTTAACTTAGTGATTATTCCATGCTGAGGTAAACCCATAGTTGTATTATTAAATAGCTGCATAAGTAAAGGGTAAGGTAAACATTTAAAATTAGAATTAAAACAATCTAGTAACAGAAAAGTCCTTCTGTGAAGTTTATTTTATTTTTTGTAATCATAGTCATTATTCATTCCCCTTCAACTGCTCTTACTTGAGAAAAAAAGGTTTCCCAGAAAAAGTGCATTAATACTACAAAAAATGCATTACTATGTATGCACATATAAATATTGTAATTAAAATAAATTAAGAAATTATGAGCAGGAGATATCCTCATGGATTTTGTTCATACTTTTTTGTGGAAGAGCATTAAAAGCATCGGACTGGTGGGCCCAGCATGTTGTGGCCCTGCTGTTTACCTGCTTTAGATATGGTTGCAGCAGACTCAGGCATCATTATGGCAGCACAGAAATGTTAGTTTTGGAGGGGTGTGTGGTGTGGAGGAATGTTTTTTTGGGGGGCTGCAACTGGAGGATTCATGACAATGTGGGGGCCTCCATGGCTGGGATTGCAGTCCCTCTGGGTTGAACCCTGGCAGGCCCTGCACAGTCCAGCCTGAAACTGAGTAGCAGCAAAAAACATGGGGAGTTGCATGCTATACAAGATAATTACTTGCATTTATAGATTCTTAATTTTGTAGGGAAAACCTGTGGTTACAAAATACTACACATGACTGAAAGAGTGTTTGTTAATACATAAAATATATAAGATGAAGACAAAATGAGTCCTACTTAGATGTTATTTTGTAGTAATGGCAATAAGGAACAAAAAAAACATCCCATGTCTAATGACTAGGACTGTCCATGTTAAATTCATGCATAGCTAAAAACACTTCTTAAAGGAGAATTAAAGCTTAACTAAAGAAGTAGGTTAGAAATCTAGTACATTATGTTTTGGGCTTTTCTACCAGCCCAATGCAACTTGTAACAGGGAAGGTCTTTGTCTCCAAAGATGCCCCAGTAGCTCCACATCTTCTTTTCTGCTGGTTCACTGCACATGCTCTGTGTTACTGTCACTTACTGAGCTTAGGGAACTGACTTTTTTAGCCATATTCATTTTTATGGTTTAGTAGGACTTAATTCTTTAAAGTACAGAATGCAGAAGAATCTAGCAATCAAACAAACATGCACCATGTACTTTTATCAGAGCAGACCATTGTGTCTATTCATCAAAATGCACCTGACTGCTTTAATTAGTTGAACACTATTCAGTGGAATTTTAGAGCTCAGAGGCAGTGCTGAGGTATATCTGGAGGCACAACAAAGCTTTAACAACACTCTGAAATGGAAAAAAAGCTTAGTTAATACAAAATCAACATTTTATTAAACCAAGGTATAACCAGTGTTACTATTTAGCACTGATTTGTAAATCACCCCTATATCCTTTTAAGCTAATTCTGAAGAATTATATTCTAACAACAAATAAGCAGAAAGCCATTTGATCTATGATATAAAGCAGGACAACAGACTAGACTTTATTGAAACATGCTAGCTCCCTGAAAGTAACAGAAGAATCCACGGGATAGAAAGTGCGTCAGCAGAGCTTAATCAACTGACAAGCCCCAGGCTTTCCTTTTACAATGTCACTATGAAGGAAAAAAATAAAACACTAACTCTTTGAATTCAGGTTAATTATACAATGATTTTTTGAATACTTTTAATCAGTTTAATCTAAAACTACATCTTAACTAATGTTTCAAAAATTATGTAATATTATTATGTAGATAAATCTGGATTATATAATTGCCTTCCCAAATAATCAGTATTATTGTTTATTCAAAATAAAATAGAATAATTAGAAAAAAATTTTTAGTTTAAGGCTTTATTAATCTTATTGACTTCTTTGACAATCAAATATTGACTTCTAAAATACTTATAAATTACTGTTGAGGACCAGTCTGATGTAGGGTTTTATTTACTTAACCTCAACCTCAAATCTGTATTTTTGGGGCAAAAACTCAAATTTTCTGTGAAAAAAAAATTTGATGCTGCAAAAAGTTTGAAACCAAAAACTCATCATCTCAAACCAGTCGAAGTCATGTATAAATATATGGCAGATGTCCCAATCCCAGTTTGAAGACATCATGGTTAGTGATGGGTGAATAAATTTGGCAGGGGCAAATTTGCAGCAAATTTCCATAAAATTGTTGCACATCAAAATTATTCAGATGCCCAAAGACTGTAATGCATCTGGACAAAATACGCATGAATAAATTGTCACGGGCATCAAAATAATATTGACACCCATAGACTTCAATGTGCTTCGCAAATTTTTCACCATTGAGTTGAATTTTGGGACAACGTGGCAAATTAGCTCATCTCTAATCATGGTTCGTGTGATAACCTGAACAATTTTGGGTTATTGATTCAGGAGTAAATCTGAATAATTTGTACAATACCCGTTTTTGCTCAATTTTTCTACGTTTTCACCAACCAAACTTTTTTTAAATTATTTTATTAATAAAAAAGATATAATCATGGATTGTAGTTTGCTCAAGCTTGGTTTAATAAATATATGAGATACATTTTAGTAAATAACCACCTAAGTCTACTAAAAATTAATGTAAATACCCAAAATGATTGTTTTCTCCCCAATAAGGAATTATAGCTTAGTTAAGATCAAATAAAAGGTACTGTTTGATTATTTAAGAGAAAAAGGAAATGAATAAAAAACATGACATTACTTTGATTGGGTCTATTTTCCTTCACACACACATGTGCTAAAGGTTTTACAAGGCAGTGGGATGGGGGCTGGGGCCCAGAAATATTTGCAAAAGGGGGCCCTTTGTATTGCCTGGTAATTATACAGATAATATGGCTATGCACAGTTGACAAGATCTATCTATCAGACTTAGATATAAAGATTAGACTCATTCAATGAATTTAGATGTAAGAAGTAGTTTCATTCCCAGGGGGACCATGTATTAGTATTAGCACCAACATATTCCAAATATATATATATATATATAAATCCTAATCCAACATGGATTTTTGACATGGAATAAATTCTATATTTTGCAACAAATCCCAGGAGTGCGCTTTTTATCTAATATTTTATATATATATATATATATAAATATATATATATAAAAACTTCATAGTTTGCCCCAATGCACAGTAAATGTCATAAAACTTCTTAAGAGTGTGCAAACAAATTCACAATGCGCAATTAAAATTCTCAATGCAATAACAGTTTAAGGAACAATATTACATTGCAAGATGTGGATTTTTATTCTTATTGGTGTGAAATATGACTATGAAGATTCTCAGTCATCCAGGTCATGGTATATCTAACACAAGTAACTCAAAACAACTGAACTTGCTGAGAAATTTTAATGAAGACATTTCACTGCTCATCCGAGCAGCTTCTATAGTGTATAGACTGGTGTAGGGGAGGTCTCGGGCATATATGCCGAGTCCAGTTGGACTAAAGAAGCTGCTCGGATGCGCAGCAAATCCAGCTGTTTTGCGTTTCTTGTGTTAGATATTGGTGTGAAAAGTTTTTTTCTTTGCAACCTTAATTACATTCCCTCCAATGTGTACTAAGGGATGCAAAAGTACACATGTGGCAGAGGGACAAGGGCCAGAACTAGGGGTAGGCGACAGAAGAGGTATGTCCCTAAAATGTTTCTCACCATTGTCCCCTGGCACATGCCTCTTCTGCCTACTCCTAGTTTTGGCCCTGGGATTGTACCCCCTTTTTTCACTTTGCATCCTGCCCTGCATATAGTAAATGACCTATAACCTCCTTTATATGATGTGGACAAACACATTCTAATATAATGTGCAGTTAGACTTATTACTGTAAGGTTAATTCTTACATTTACTTACCAGTCATACACCACTTTAAACTTTACTTTGGAAACATTTTTATAGATTAGACTTGTGCAGATAGGTGAGCACATCACATAAAATGTGTTTAAATTTATGTAAACATAGTACATTTAGTAACCCAGTGGGGATCCTTTGATTATGAACTATAAATAATGTCATTGAATAATTATTATATATAGTTATTAATAGAATGCTATTTGAGGGATTTCCTTAGATATTTTTCGTAATTTTTCAGGTAAAGAAATTTTATTAGCTTGGTAGAAAATTGATTGATGATTGCTTTATATCATGTGACTGGCCAATTAAGACACTGAAATTCTTGTAGGTATTAACAGAACCCAAGGCAGCATGTGTGACTACCAGTCATGAGATCACTCTGCAACGCACCAAATAACAGTGAGCTTTGCTTTGAATACAAGTACTTCTTTTTCATTAAAATGTTATCTTACATTGTGTAATCGACAATGTATTGCTGTGCTACTATACTGACAGATTAAAGTGGATGTCTATGTAAAAGCTACTTTTTGCATAATGAAAGAAAATGTATAATTCTAACATACATTCATTAAAGTGCAAATGGTTTTAAAATGTGAAAATCAGAGTGCTAGCAAAAACAGTATTCAAATATTTCTACAACTGAAGCAATATAGCAGAAGTCAGAGTAAAGGAGTGGTTCACCTTCAGATTAACTTTTTGTACAATGCAGAGATTAATATTGGTCTTCACTTTTTATTTTGTGTTTTTTTTATTTATTTAGCTTTATGTTTAGCAGCTCTACAGTTTGCAATTTCAGCAGCTAACTAGTTAATAGGGTGAAAATTACTCTAGCGAGCAGGCAGTTGTTTGAATGGGAGACTGGGATATGAATAGGAAAGGGATTTAATAGAAAGAAAAGAAATAAAAAGTAGCAATAACAATAAAGTTGTAGCTTCAGAGAACAACAACGTTTAGCTACTATCAAAAGTATCAGAAGGTGGAAAATAATTAGGCAACTATACAAAATAAAACATGAAGACCAATCAAAAAGTTGCAACTTTAACATGAAGGTGAACCCCTTCAACAGACGTTATTTTTGTTCACCTAGATAAACAAATAATCACAAACTACTTACCTACTGAACTGTTGACTGTATATTGAAAAGTTGCTTAGAATAACATTTATTACAGCCACAGAAAGTGTCAATTAATGTTTCAGGGGACAAGTCTCCCTTCATCAGTGTCACGGACGCCGCCCGGAGCATTCCCGCGTCCTCCCTGCGCGGCGGCGCATCCAAGATGGCGGCGCCCATGGCCGCCACGTGGTTTCGGCGCCGGCCGTGACGTCATCACGCCATGACAGAGGCGCAATGGCGCCAAATTCAAAGTTAAAAGGACGCCGGAGACCCAGGTTCAATGCCCGAGTATAGCTCTTCTAAGCTATTGTGTTCCTGGGTCTCCTAGCCTTGCTATTGATTCCTGTGATTCCTGTTATTGATCCTTGCCTGTTCCTGGACTTTGAAACCTTGCTGCCTGCCTATTGAACCCCTGCCTGGACCTGACCTTGTTATTGGATTTTCCCCCTGAACTGTACTTCGCCTGGACTCGCTGGAAAGGACTTCCTCCTTGATCCTGACTACAACCCCCCGTGGGTGCCAGAGGCCCCCGCTGACAATCAGATAGTGACAGTGGCGTAACTACCAGGGGTGCAGGGGGTGCAAATGCACCAGGGCCCCCATCCCCCTTGGGGCCCATCGGAGCCATGAAAATGGTTATGGCAAGCAGTTATCTAGCGGGAGATTATACATTACACATGCCATCAACACTCCAGCATGCGATTTATAGAGGTAAAGGCCCCACAGGGGGGCCCAGGTGCCTATCCTGTACCGGTGCCCACTAGGGAGTAGTTACGCCACTGGATAGTGAAACCTATTTGAAAACATAAAACAGCACCACCCCCTATTCTCTGCCTTTAACAGTACATTTACATATCATGGGTATTAAACGCAGTTTGTTCTTTTGAAAGTTAATTTAGTTTACCATGTAACAAGTGCCTGTAAAGTCTACATGCCAATCCAAATCAGGCTTTTGTGGTTGCTGACCATCAATCATACTCTGAAAAGATATGTTTGTTTGGCAACCTTAGCAAACAAGTCAATATTTAAGGTGCCAATTTATCAAAATTCAAGTTCATAAAAAAACTTTGACATAGAAAAAAACCCTCTAGCTTATTTATGAAAAAATCGTGACAAAGGGGCAGATTCACTAAGATCCGAAAATTCGCCAGCGTAGGCTGCGCTTGCGTTCGCCGCACTTCGCCAGGCGAATTTTCACCAGCGCTACGCAAATCCACTAAAGTACAAATTTATGCTCAGGTCGGCGAATGTTAGCATAGTTGCGCTAGTTTTACTTCACTAGGCAGAGCGCTGTTACGCTAGCGAACCTAATTTGCATACGGCGGGAACTTTAACTTATAATAGTATATATACATAAAAGTATATGTTACAGCCATTACATTACATACACAAGCCCAGGAAACCTTTAATAAATTATATAAAGTTGTCCTATTGCCCTACATGTGCCCCCTGTATAGTTGAGTTTCCATATGTTAGGAGAAGTAGGGGGGAGGAAGGGTAACCCCCCCAAAAATATTATCGATCTTTTTTAGACTATCACCCTCCTATGCTAAAATACGCCAGCGTTTTTTGGGCATTTTTTTTTTCAACCTCCTATCTATTGTTTTGAACTTCGCCTGGTAACGTCTAGTGTAAGTGCTAACATTGAGGAAAATGTTCATCTTAGTTAATTTGCGAAGTTACGATCCTTCGTCAGTGTGCAACTTCGCCTGGCGTAAGGGTGCGAAGTTGCGCAAGTCTATCTACTTCGCTAGCGAAAATTCACCAGAGCCGGTGTTAGTGAATTTAAGAAGTTACGAAATGTCACGCTGGAGAATTAGCTTCGCTCTTTAGTGAATCTGCTCCAAAATATTCCCATGGAAAAAAGTTGCATGTACATGTATTAAAAAATCTCAGCTATCAGGCATGGAGGCGGGGCAGACACTTAGGGGCTGATTTACTAAGGGTCGAATTAAAATTAGAATAAAATACCAATAAAATTCAAATTTCAAAAATTTGAATTTCAAAGTAAGTTTGGGCTACTTCGGCTATATAATAGCCCAAAATTTGATTCAATTTGAAAACATTCCAGTATTCGAGTATTTTGAATTTCGAGTACTGGCCTTTTAAAAATCCTTCAAATTCGACTATTCCCCAGCTTAAAGCTGCCAAATTGCCATTTTAGCCTATGTGGGACCTCACAGAACTTTTAGAAATGTTATCAAGTTCTGAGAAAATCGCTCAAATCTTTCCGTTGTAAGAGTCTACGATTTGAATGATTCCAACGATTTTCATTTGATCGACAGCCATTTTTCGATAGAAAATGCCCATATTCGATACATTTATATATAGTTATTGTATTTATTATATTTTTTGTCCTCCTTGTGTGTACTTTTCCATTGTAAGATTCTACGATTTGAACGATTCAAACGATTCAAACTATTTTAATTCGATCCAATACAGCCATTTTGCGATCGAAAATGATCCCCTAAAAAAATTTGACCCTTAGGAAATCAGCCCCTTATAGTCACTTTTCATTCTGTACTTCCTAGATGTCACTGCACTCCTCTCACACCCCCTGACTTTTCACTGTGCTTAGGCATGTGCATCATGTCCCCAATTCTGGTGCATAAACAAGATTTTGGGGTGATATAAAACTTGTCATAATAACAGTATCCACAATATTAATTGTGAATTCCAAGACTGAAGGCAACAAAGATTTAAATAATTTGTATAGTGTAAGTAAAGTTTATTTTGCCTAACAAACAAAATAAAAAAGAATTTTGGAATTATATTTAGGATGACAGGACCCTTTAATTTACAACATTACACATTGTCCTCTGGACAAATAGAAGCTTTGTTGTTGATGTGCCCATTTATAACTGAACACCTGCACCAACTGAATAAAATTTGTTTTGGTTTGTGCTGCAAATAAATGTTTAAAATGTAATCCCTTGTGTATAAAGTATTCATCAACTATTTCAGATCCTTACTGGAAGAAGCAAGATATCGCTACTGCACTCTGCAAATATAATTTTTTTTTTATCTCTTTTATTTTTTTTTGTTTCAAAAGGGTATGCAATTACAAAGCATTCAATATTTTGTGCATATTATCCATTAAAGGGAGGGGGGTGTTAGTATGGGAAAACAACATATTTCTATATTGTATATCTCTTGCCAGTACTGTCTTCTATTACATCTGATGTAATTTGCAAATATAATTTTATGTGCAACTTTGTATATTCTTATAGCATGCAAAACGGATAGCTAGGCTAACATGAATACATTTTTAGCTACAAGACTAAAAGGGCAATAAATCAAAGAGAAGACTAACTCCATATATGAGGCTGCTGTTTTTAAATACAGGTAGTAAAATGTGGTTGCTAATATTTACCTATAGAATATTGACCCACACAGAAGGTTTTGGTTGTACGCTTTATTAAACATATAGTAGAACTGCCTAGCCGGCTCCACATGGAAAGTGTCCTGACCATAGAATCCTAGGATATGCTAGGATACTCTCTGGACTACTGTAGAGGGTGCCCTCTAGCATCAGCAGTGCTGCATAGCAATCAACACAAACAAGGCATTATAAACAGATCCTTAAAAGGACTGTTACTAAACACTACACTACCAGTCAGCCCTTTTTTTTTTAAACTAAGTTAGCAAATGAAACTGAAGTCTATTTGTCTTACCACATGTGCTAAATCTGTCTATATTTATACATAGTTATTGTATTTATTATGTTTCTTGTCCTCCTTGTGTGTACTTTTCCATTGTAAGATTCTACAGTGTGGTGTATCCTTGCAGCACCATATATATAAACTACACGTGCAATTAAGCGCTATGTTTGTAAACAAGCCCTTATCTGTAGTAAAAGTACCTCACAGTAATATACTGGAAAACTATACACTTTTGGAAAGTTCCCCTTCTTACAGATCAGTGTAGGTAAATATGTCTTTTCACTACAAATTACCAAATTGCAAATTTTTATACTGTATGAAATGTCTGTAAAGCGTCTCAAAACTTACAGTTTGCAGCATTGTATTGCCCAGAGGATCTTATATAAAGAGATTAAACCTCATTAAATCTTATCTAAATGGTCTGATGGCCAGTATTTATAAGACTACTAAATGTGTGACATTCTTCCAAGCCTTTGCATTTTTTTCCTGATTATTTTACTTAATTCATACCACTTTAAAATTGTATGTATTCATAACATTGTTTATTAAGCACTGTAAGGATATGCAGCACCAGGACTGGACTGAGAATCAAAATAGGCCCTGGCATTTCAGGTACACAGAGGCCCAATCAGCTCACATAGAGGCCCAAACAGTCCCCACCAGCCCACTAAATACTGACTTTCTATGGGACCTTGTAGCAGCCCATCTGGCATTTGCCCTAACCCACATATTGCCAGTCTGGGCCTGTGCAGCACTGTACAATCTTACAATATATATAAAAGTACACACAGGGAGGACATGTAACACAATAGTTACAATAAATATAAATAAGTACACAGAATATAAGTACTAGGTGGGAAGAGAGATGACAGGAAGAAGGTCCCTGCCCATAGAGTTTAAAGTCTAAGGGGTTATTTACTAAAGTCTGAATTCCAAAAACTTGAAAAATTTCAGGTTTTTTTTACTTTAAAATACAAAATTTTAGTGGAAAAAAACCCTCAATTTTGAGATTTATTACACCCTGGGGCAGCAAAAACTTTTTATCCAAAAATCTGCCATATCCTGGTGAGGTTGTATATAAGTTAAAAGAAAACAAAACACCCCCCGAACAATGTAGGTCTCTATCAACAGATTTTGCATAAAACAACTCATTTGTAAAACCATGCTTCATGTAAATAAACCATTTTCACAATAATATACTTTTTTAGTAGCATGTGCCATTGGGTAATCATAAATAGAAAATAGCCATTTTAAAAAATAAGGACAGCCTCCTGGGATTGTATGATTCAATTGTGTACACAAACATACCAAACAAACTATAAAGTTAGGTCACATGAGCCAATTAACAGACAGAGTTGTGTCTTTTGCTTCCGCACTTCTTCCTGTTACAGTTAGAGTTGAAATATTTCTGGTCAGGTGATCTCTGAGGCAGCACACAGACCATCACGAAATGGTGGTTCAAGGCAAGAGATGTAAAAGTACAATGTTTACTTAAATATATATACCAGGTGGGTAAATGTCACTTAATTTGATATAATCTTTTGCTCAGGTTTTTGTTTTTGGGGTATAGTTTTCCTTTAATGGAGAGGTCCATATCCTACTGTATTTGGAAGTTTCTGTGGTCTGTGCTGAAATTAGCCCAGAAAATCCTACTATTTCGGATTTTTGCCCAAAAATACAAAAATTCTGACTTTTCAGGAAAAAGCCCCAAAAGTTTAGCAATTTGGGGAAAAAAATCCCCAAAAAATCATACAATTCAGACTTTTGCTCGACTTTATCGAGTTTTTCCCTGATCCAACAATTGTGTTTTTCTAATAGTTAATACAGATGCAGCCACTTTGATTTGTGTGTTAAATGTGTTGTGACTCAGGGCTAATTGAAGAAACTGTGTTATCTAAAGTCATCTTAACTCATTTAATGCATTTAACCTTTTCATTAGCATACCAAAGCACCATTGTTTTCAATGGTGAACTCTTTAATTGGATGGGATGCTGTGACACAATATCCTGTGCTAAGTGGGAAAAATGGGATAGATGAGTTAAGTTTTTCTGTGTCAAATGCACAATCCAAAGTGGTTTCATCTGTAAGGTCAAATCGTGGATTCTAGTTTGTTCAGACTTTTTAAATAAAATAATCAAAAAAATGTGGATTTTGGATTTTGCGCTAATTCTCCAGCGTGACGTCATTTTGCAAATTCACAAATTCACTAACACCAACTCTGACGAATTTTCGCTAGTGAAGTAGATAGACTTGCATAAATTTGCACCCTTACACCAGGTGAAGTTGCGCACTGACGAAGGATCATAATTACGCAAATTCAAATTTTTCCTGAACGTTACCACTAGACTTTACTTCACCTGGTCAGACCAGGCGAAGTTCAATAGAAGTTTGAAAACAAAAAGATGGAAAATTTTTCTAAGTCCCAAAAAAACGATGGCGTGTTTTACCATTGTAGGGTGATAGTGTGAAAATTAGCGATTTTTTTTGGGGGGGTTACCCTCCTTGCCCCATACATTTCCTAACATATGGCAACACAACTATACAGGGGGCACATGTAGGGCAATAGGACAACTTTACTTTTTTAATTAGAAGTTTCCTGGGCTTGTGTAGTGCAACGTAGTGGCTGTCACATATAGTACTTCTATTATTCTATTATCTTTGAAATTGGTGCCGTATGCAAATTAGGGATCGCTAGCGTATATGTGCTTTGCTTGGCGAACGAACGGTAGAGCTACTTCACTAACGTTCGCTGCCCTGAGCATAAATTTGCATCTTAGTAAATTTGCGTAGTGCTGGCAAAAATTAGCCTGGCGAAGTGCAGCGAACGCTAGCGAAGCCAAGGCTAGCGAATTTTAGCATTTTAGTGAATTTGCCCCTAAGTGTGTGGATAAAATCCAGGCACACATTGGGGGAAAATGTTGCAGGGGGAAAAAGGTTTGCAGTGCATTAGGCAGAGACTCTTTTAGTAATCTCCCTTTCAGTGCCTGGAGGAGTTGTTTGCATGAGTCTGAACCCGGCAGAACCGAGCTATGCTTAGAATGGGAGACAAGGAGAGCCAGGGACAGGTGGAAGGGAGGCAGAGTCTGAACCCGGCAGAACGGAGCTACTCTCTACTTGGCTGACCCCCTATACTATTGGGGACTGGGACAGACCCGCTGCTCTGTGCGCTAGCATCTGTTTTCCAGGCGAGCCGCCTTATCTGCTGCACACAGGAAACAAAAAGAAGACTGTTGCTCTGCTCCCTTCCCGGCCCTGCATGCTCCCTCAAGCACAGCAGCAGCGAGGATGGATTTCTTTAATGTCGAACACTTAGCCACTGGGCTGTGGAGCGTGACCTGCCTTGCATGTTTAGCCAGTGCATGATACTGGATAATTTTGCCGGCAGATCACGCCAGACATAGGGCGGCCAGGGAGATAACCAGGCAGAAAAAAATCAACTGCTTTAGGATGGATGGGTCGCCCTTTCACCTTTTTTCAAGAGGACAGGAAGTGGAGCTTCAGTAAGTAATTTTTTAATAAAGCCATTGTAATTTAAAAGTTTAATTTGTGCTGGTGTTTATTTTTTGATTTGTACAAAGAATTTTTTAAACATTTTTTTTGATGTTACTGTTCCTTTAACCTGGAGTTGAACAGGTTCCCTCTTAGGAGAAAGCAGGAGTAGCAGTGTTTAAGAGTCCATTTTAAGAAAAGAATTCTAATTTTTAAAAATGTTTTCATTTTTCTTTGTAATAATAAAACTTTATCTTATACTTAATCCAAACTAAGCTGCCTGAATCCATGTTGGTAGCAAAATAATCCTATTGGGTCTTTACTATTTTTCCTAAAAAGTTCTATATGGTTAAAGTTACAACTTTACAAGAGCACTGTATTTCATTTCATTCAGTTACAATAATAATTTCATTTCTTGAATTTGTCTTAAGAACATAGTATGTGATTATCTTTAAAACATTTTCTTACACACACAGGCACGCACACATCACATCAGAGTTAACATTAGATTATTTGATTAGAATTTCATGGCACAGAGCAATCATTCTTAACTGGGTTAAAGTATAGGTCAGACACATACGTGCTAGAAAAGGCATGTGATCACATAGCTTACAGATCTCAAAATGCCACACAGCCCTAAGGGAGGCCCACAAAAAGGAACAATAAAAGTTTTCAAAGAACATGGGAGAAAATAAAATCTAGTGATGTTGAACAGTAGAGTAGATTCTAATTAAGTCAATTTTGAAATCACACAAGTCTGTTTCCAAAGGAGCATATATAATAGGACTGATATATTTTACAACCTATTTGCCTTTCTATTTCATGGCAATTGCCAATTTCAATGTTAATTTGTCTTTATCAACTCAGCTTTTCTACAGCTTGCTTTTTTTTAAACCTTTTTCTCAAAGAAAGCATGCAAAGATGATCTTGACTAGTTTACATCTTGAGTTTCAAACTAGATTTTCATGTCTCCAAAACGTAAATTATACTTGAATTAATTGCATTCCCTTTGATTTAATCAAGGCCCCAATATGCAACAACTGTACATCAGTAGGTTTTCTTTAACAAAGCTAGATTTTCATGTCTCCAAAACGTGCACTTAAAATTATTTTTTGAATTTTCCTGCATTTGGCAGGTATGCTGCTTTTTCTTTCTGTAGAACATGTTCCTTTGATATGTGGACAGGTTTTTGGATCCGTTATAGGTTTTTGCCAATTTTTCACTAAAAAGACAATTCACAGCAACATCACCTATTTAATAAGTCTAGTGATGGGCAAATTTGCAGAAAATTCCTGTGATTCACGAAACGGCAGAAAAAATTTTACCTATCGAAAATTCGATGGCGTCTCGTTTTGGGACACGGGTGTCCGTATTTTGGATGCCTGTGCCCATTGCCCATCCAAAACAGATGGCGGTGTCCGATTTTTCGATGCCGGCAATGGCCACCAGTGTCCAAAAACGGATGCCTGTGTACACAGCAGCGTTTTGCGGATTTTTCACCATTTCACAAATTTCTACTAGAAATTCGCAAATTTTCGTCGAAGCGAAAAGCCCCAGATTCGCCCATCACTAAATAAGTCAAGTAACACACTTCGTTAGCAAAATACCTCAAAAGCCTGGAGAACTATCAATCAGTTTCACCATGCAAATTTTTGCTTTGGCAAACGATTGCAAACCCACTTATCTATCAAAGTTTGGAAGTTTCAATTCGTTACCCTTTTCACCAAAATCTATTTTTCAAGGTTCAGACTGGGGAAATAATACAATGAAGCTACCTCCTCAACATTATTATGTCAATGACATCATATCCTGTATTCCAACAAAGTCATAAGCAAGAGCCAAAATGTGGGAGTTTTGTCATATTTAAAGTTGTAACTGTTAAACATATTTTATTTATACTTTTTTAACCTCCTGTATTGCTAATGACTGTGCACTTAAAGAAACAGTGACACCAAAAAATTTAAGTGTTTTAAAGAAATGAAAATATCATGTAGTGTTGCCCTGCACTGGTAAAACTGATCTGTTTGCTTCAGAAACACTACTATAATTCATATAAACAAGCTGCTGTGTAGCAATGGTTTACATTGAAAAAAGGCTATATGGCACAGGATAAATAGTGGATAATATATAACATTATGTTCTACAGAACGTATCTGATATGTAACCTGAGCCTCTTCTCCTTTGAATGGCTGCCCCTATTGCTAAACAGCAGCTTGTTTATATAAACAATAGTCGTGTTTCTAAAGCAAACACAGTTGTTTTACCAGGGAAACACTGCATTATATGGGTATTAATTTAAAAAACTTTAATTTTTTTATGTTACTGTTCCTTTAACACATGTTTAAATAAACAATATAATCATAACCTCTTGATTGTTTGTGCTTCATCACCTATGTATATGGCTCGTCCATGCATTTAACCTCTGTCTTGCAATTTTTTTATAAATAGCTTATAAATGTTGTTGATGATGTATAACAATAATGATTTCTCTCAGGGCGTGACTTTGGTGTTACTGCAGATGACAAGAGAGTGTGTTCAATGAGATTTTTACAGGGCCAGAACTAGGGGTACATACTGTAGTGGCCAAACAGAGGCATTACCACATACAATTCAAAAAACAAATTTCCAAAGCGCATGCTTAATCAAGTAAAAAAAATAA
>CM044431.1:134929266-134945580 GCA_024363595.1 Xenopus borealis
TACAAAACTTTATTTAGGTAAAATATTTTACATTCTTGATCCAAATACTCATACAATATGTGGCCTTTACTGTATACCTAAAACAAACAAACAGCAGTTTACTCATTACATGTATTTTTCTCTTTCCTGTTAAAATAATAATTGTTTTTAAGCATAACAAAATAATCGAATCAGTGACCATTTCTAAATTAATTATAAAAATTATAAATTTTAGATACTTTGCATGCACTTCTGCTGTCCCTTCTCAATGAATCAGATTCCATTCTAGGGGCCTGACCAGGAAAAGTTCAGTCATGCTATATTTGCTGTGGCATATCCTAGTTACTAAAAGGTTAAGACATTAATCCTAAGTCTATGCTGTTATAACATGATTTGTTATGTTTCTCTAAATAATGCGCTTCTCTGGGAAATTTCATTATGAAGCAATTATATTAATGAGACATTTTTACAAAAGGAAATCCTGACCTCCAATTTAAGAACTAAATTCTTCATTTTGACATACTGTCAAATTCAGCTTGCACTTGCAAAATATAATAGAGCATACCACAATTTATTTTTAGGAGATGAAAAATGAGTTAAATCCAAGAAAAGAAAAAAAAAGAGAAAATATTCATCTATAAATAACATATTGTCCATAACCAGCTATAGAGCCGGTTATGCCTGGACAGCACCATGGAAAAAGAATAAGCATGAAGCAGCAGCAAGGTATCATGGGAACAAAGTAAATGAAAATGATCTGCTGCCCTCAGCTACACAAAGAAAAGAAGTATAACTATGGCAATTAAACTTACTCCCGTCTCGTATTTTTGAAGTTTATTTCCTTTCATCATAATGTTATGAATGACAAAAATGACTTCAAACACAAACTATCCATCAATACTTATACATTCAATATGAAATGCTTTATAACGTGCCGTTTTTGAAAAATTCATGGGTCAGTTCATATTTGTGATAGAGCCAGTAAATATAAAAAGAAAAAGGAAAAATGAAACCAGGCAAGCGAGTCTCATATTCATGCATTTGCTAACCTTTTCTGGAAAAACCTTCACTCCTATCTTCCTAAATGCATGAAAACACAGTTATTAATCTATTTCATATTCAGTCTTGGGTTTTCACGTTTCTTTAACAGCAGTTTAGGGCTGCCAAATACTGCAGTTGCTCTTATCAGTATTAAAAGCTAGCTTTACCTGAACTAACAAAATGGCAAAATATAACATTTGAAATAATGTGAGGTGTTTTTTTTTTGGATAGCGGAGCAATATATCACTCTGTCGTAGTCTGCCTCAGGAAGGAGCCATAAACATGTTGTTAGTCCTTTTAGAGATCCTTGTTGAAGTCATTAATATCAGTTTATAGAGGCAATGGCAGTGTTGCAAAATTTACCCTATAATAGGCATGACAGCTAGGACAAGTGTTCAAGAATGGAGACATATAGAGGGGAAATAGAAGTGAAAAGAAGAGTACAATAACCTCAAGACCAAGAATGACACAGGCAGGATTTCAGCGGGACAAAGCAGCAAAGCAGCAGCAAAGTCTATGGCTTCATATTGGAGTGTACATCCACTTTAAAGGAACAGTGACTCCATAAAGGAAAGTCTTTTAAAGTAATGCAAATATGATGTGCTGTTGTGCTGCACTGGTAAAGTAGTGTATTTGCTTCTGAAATTCTACAACAGCTGTTTAGCTATATTGGCAGCCATTCTAAGCTGAAATAGGAGAAAAGGCACAGGACACTGATAAGCTGTGCAGTATACAATGGGATTCCTCATAACTTATCTGTTATCTACCATTTATCCTGTGCTTGAATGGCTACACAGCAGTTTGTTTATATAAACTATAGTTGTGTTTCTAAAGCAAACACAAAAGTTTTACCAGAGCAGACCAACAGTATATTATATTGTCATTCCTTTAAAGGAGAATTCAACCCTACCCTACAAAAACCCTACCCCGTACCCTACATAGACCGCCCCCCCTCCATCCTCCCCCCCAGCCTAGCTGCTACCTTTGGCAAATCAACCTAAGTCTTCACTTACCCCTCAGTGCAGATTCTGTCCAGAGGAGTTCACGGCAGCCATCTTCTTCTCTTCAGTAATCTTTGGAATGAGAGCGGCGTATCGGCCAGGGGCAGTTGGAGCAATCTTCCACTTCGCAACAACTGTGCATGCGCTGAAGTTTACCAAAGAGCCGAAGATGGCTGCCGTGGACTCCACTTGACAGAATTTGCACAGAGGGGTAATTAAAGACATAGGGACATTTGCATGGGGTAGCAGCGAGGCTGGGGGGAGTAGGGAGGGGGCTCTATGTAGGGTAGGGTTTTTTTTTAATTTACGGTTGAATTCTCCTTTAAAACACTTTAATTTTTGTTGGTTTATTTAAACTATTTAGTGAAACAATGGTTGAGTCCAGACTTTAACAAGCCCAAATGAAATAACTAATTGTTGCAGGGACAAAGAGCACCTTCTAACGTTATGCTGTTGGGGTTAACAGTCTGTCAATAAAGTTCTTGCAATATACTCTGCAATGCAATATACCATTGTGCTTTTTGTTTTTATGGGGCTTCACACTTGGCATTCTCAGTCATTGCTATTCCTTTCAAGACAGGCAACTGCAAAATAGTGCTCCCAGAAAGTTCTGCCCAAACCTCTAGTAAGCTATTGTGCAGTCTACATTAACACTGAAAGGGCACCCATTTGCTTTACATCTCTGACATGTTTCTTGGCCTGCCTAGGATAATTTGGCACAAGTTCAATGCCTTACAACTCCCCCCACAATTCCTTAAAACTATCCATTATGGTATTGAATCAGTAAGATTGGATTTCCCAGCAGTCCATAGTATTATGGCAGTTACAGGGCACTACAGGGACAGCACTTGACAACATGTAGCTCCATGTAACTAAATATATAGTTTATGTAGCTTATGTTCTATACACACATTTAAATTCTTTGTCTGCCACACATGATAGGTCCTAGTGCATGTACACTGACCTGTGAAATCACATTTTGACACCAGATCTCCCAAAGTACATTGGTAAAGAATACACTGACCTTGTAACAGAAGTCTATAAATCTCAAAAAATGTTAGTAGTTTTTCCACTAAAAATCGTATGGTAAAAATTTTATGGTAATAAATAACCTCCTAAATGTTTTTACTACTAGCTGTGGGCTACTTAAGTGAATGCTCATACTGTACATACATAGTCAACATCTAAATTAGTCATATTAACATGCATTAATGACTACATACCAACTATGGTAACAACTGCTTATACAATATTGAAGTGTGGTGAAATAATTCTGCTAGACAAATTTACCTTTCTTTTCTGCAATATAAGTATCATTTCGACATTGTTTTATACAAAGGTTCCAATAATGTCTTTACCCTCATCTGTGTAATTAGAAACCTGGACCCTGCAACTAAATATTTCAAAAACCCCAGACCACCAATGGCTCTGCTTGTCTTCTGGAACCCCATAGGGTCTGCTTTTCATATTATTACATTCCTATGTGTTCATACATGCACTATGGAAGCTTCTCTTTCTTTGTTTCTTAGCTTCAGTAGAGATCCAAAGCTGCAGTTAGTAACAAAGATCAGCAGGAGTTAAAAAGAGAGCACTACTGTGTAATGGGGAACATGATATGAGATACACAGTAATCACTACAGTACCAGAAATCAAGAAAGAATTGTATACAGTAATTAGGAATGGGCGAATTTGACCAATTTCGGCAAAAATTTGCTGCGGGCGAAATGTCGCAAACCCCTATTAAAGTCTATAACGCTGTACGCCGTTGAAGCCTACGGGTGTCATTTTTACAGTGTAATTTTTGCGGCGCCCATCCCTAACAGTAATGATAAGATTGCATCCTATTGTTTACAAATAGCATTGAGACATGTGAAGCACATTCGTTATACTTACGGCAGATTTATCAAAGGTCGAGGTTAAAAAAATTTGAATTTAGAGCTATTTTTGTGTTCCTCGAATAGGGAATAGTCCAAATTCGATTAGAATTTGCAAAAAATTCTAATTTTGAAATGTATCATGTTCTGTCTCTTTAAAAATTCAAATTCGATCATTCACCATCTAAAACCTGCCAAATTGCTGTTTTAATCTATGGGGGACCTCCTAGAACCTAAATTGAGTATTTTGGTGGATTTGAAAAATCAAATTTTTTGTTGTGATCGAATGCGCAAAACATTTGATTCTATTGATTCAAATTCGATAAAAAATGGACCTATTCAATTGAAAGCAGACCTATTAAAATAAAACAAAATTCAATTTAATTTGGGTTGGTCTTTTTGAAATCAAATAAAAAAAATTTTTTAATTCGACCATTGATAAATCTGCCCCTAACTAATCTAATTTAGGAATACTAGAAGAATGAAAATTGTTTTTTTAAACAATGCCTTTGTGATTTTGATTAGATGCCATATATAATATATATATATATTTTTTGGATATATATATATATACCTGCTTTTTAAAAGATGAAAATCTAGGCTCAACATTCTTTTGATCCTTTTACTCAAAACATGATTTCTGACATGCCTAGTGGCATAGTATGAACTAAAATAATGTATTCCTCCAAGAAACTTGACAGTTATCCTGTGCAAATGGCATGAGAAAATAAGTACAAAAGGACAGAATTAAATTAGAACAGAATGTGTCACCTGATTTGCCTTGGACTTCCTCCTGAATAGCTTTAGGAATTTGCTCTTGTTTGCCGTCATTCAGGAGGAAAGTATCTCAGACATCCTTAGAGCTTCAAAAACCCAAATGTTTCATGCCAGGTCATGTGATGTGGAATAACAATGAATCTTACATTACTTTAATACTGCTTATCAAACCTAAGCAGCAACCCAAAATTTAATTTGCCTGGGCAGATGAAACTGTAAAGATTTGTGCTTTCATTATTATTTATGTTGATCCTTTGAATCTTTATTGGCCCTTATTACATTGACACATTTATCTAAGCTACAGTATGCTTAAAGTTTTGCCTCCAAATCAAAAAAATGTATAGGGCCTAAAACAATATTTTTTTTTTTAAAAAAAGCTTAGAACCCTGGGTACATTTTCTTGCAATTGCAATCCATAATTTATAGAACAAGGTTTAGATGTTCTCTTATCTATCACTTTACACGCAATTAGAAAAAAATAAAAACCAAGGGGATTGTATTGGAAAAAACACATTACCACACAATAATAAACTGCTCTGATTTATGATACCTTGAGGATTGTTGTCAGTTAAAATGATTGTAGAAAAGGCAAGTGACTTCATGAACTCACTAGCATTTCCTATTAATGACTTCAGCAGGAATCTTTAAAAGCTTTTGTGTTATGGACTGCAACTAAGATTCCTGGGACTGTGTAGAAAATCTCACTCTTAAAGGAATTGTTCAATAAAAAAATACAATCTGGGTAAATTGATAGGCTGTGCAAATTAAAAAATGTTTTTAATATAGTTATCCAAAATGTAATGTATAAAGGCTGGAGTGACTGGATGTGTAACATTATAGCCAGAACGTAACTTCCTTCTTTGCAGCTCTCTTGGTTGCCGCTTATTGGTTACCTGGCAGTAATCAATCAGTGACATTAGGGAGGAACATGGTCATAAATGTTTGCTTTTGAATCTGACCTGCAAGCTGAGGATCAATTGCAAACTCATTGAACAGTTATGTCCCATGTGGCTGCCCTTATAGTCACTAATTCAGAATTAGAGAGCTGAAAAGCAGGAAGTAGTGTTTTGTTCTCTTTGACATCCAGTCACTCCAGCCTTTATACATTACATTTTTACCTAATTAACTAAATTAGAAACATGTTTTATTTTGCACAGCCTATCTATTTAGTTTCTATTTTTACACTGGACTGTTCCTTTAAGTGAAATAGGAGACCATTGCCAACTCCGGTCTTCATTGACGGCCCCTTTTTCCTCTGTTCCCTGAACATGAATGAGAGAAAATTCATGTGTGTGGCACAATCAATGGTTCAGACAAAGTTGTGGACAAAAACAGGTAAGAGGTCAGCATTAGAGGAATAAGGCACATCAAAATACAGCTCAGAGCCATACTGGGCAATTAAAACAAAAAGCAACTGACCTTTAAAACCAAAAGGGCTCCAAAATTCAATTCACAGACAGGAAATGATGTCCAGACACAAAGGTAAAAAAGCACATTCCACCTTAAAAAGATATTGGACATGCATGATCAAAGATCAGAAGGAGCAGTGCCATGGTAAAGCTGGCCATAGACACAAAGAGGAAGTTAGACAATATGAGGGTTCGTATGATTTTTGGACTGCGTGTGGATTGTTTTATTTGTACCATGGAAGATTTCTATTGGATACTGATAAGATCAGTTGGTTGACTGTCACTACTATTTGTCCATTATAACTTTTATATGATGGCTGTCAGTCAATTCATGGTCACAGCATCATCTGAACTTCTTACAATTTAATCTGAATTATTCTTATGACTCTTCCCAAAATAAAGGTCACAGGAAACCAGTTCAACAGTGTTTCAACAAATCTTACTCAAGGCTTCCCTTTCTGGGGCTCTCACTGCGCAGGGTAGCTTTCACACTGTTGAACAATCTGGCCTCTCACTAAGCCCTGCTGGCTCACCTTCTGACAGCAACACACCCTATTCCAACACAAGGTGGACTGATGTCTAATCACACACCCAGGGCCGGAACTAGGGGTAGGCAGAGTAGGCGGCCGCCTAGGGCGCAGCCAAAGGGGGGGCGCACTTTAGAAGGAAAATTTTTTTTTTTTTTTAAATTTCTTTAAGTTTTAACTTTGCCCCTGTCTCCAGCAGCAGCGTTCTGCTTTACTCCAGTCCCTACCTCCCTCTTACTTGCCCTTTTCCTGGCACAGATCTGGGGCAATATTTTTGCTGCAGCTCTGGCACAGGCTGGTGGCACAGGTACAGACTTGGGGGGCAATGCTGGTACAGACTTGTGGCACAGGTAAATACGTAGGGGGCAATGCTGGTGGCACAGTTACAGACTTAGGGGGCAATGGTTGGTGGCACAGGTACAGACTTGGGAGGCAATGGCTGGTGGCACAGCTATAGATTTGGGGGGCAATGGCTGGTGTCACAGGTAGAGATTTGGGGGGCAATGGCTGGTGGCATAGGTACAGTCTTGGGGGGCAATGCTAGCGGCACAGGTACAGATTTGGGGCAATATTTTGGCTTGCTAGCACAGGTACAGATTGGGAGCAATATTTTTGGTGCTGCTGGCACAGATACAGATTGGGGAAAATATTTTGGGTGCTACTGGCTGGCAAAGGTACAGAACGATTCATTGATGTGTTTAAGGTTTCTCTATCTAAGAAAAAGGTGAATAAGTGGGAAATACAGAACGGGGGTGGGGTGCTGATTGTACCCCTTGCCTAGGGTGCCAAAATACCTTGGCCCAGCCCTGCACACACCTCTTATTTTCTGCTCATCTACAGCCTAATCAGGCAGCTACCTATAGCTGGGCAGCTGCAAACACTAAATAGAATACATAATGAAGGACCCATCCTGTTCTCCTCCATTCATTCCAGGGACCTGTTTATCTGGCTTTTTCTAAGCAGCAAAAGAATGTAGCCAAGCTTGCAGCAACACCAGACATTTTCTTTGAAGTTAATTGTGTACCACGTTTAACACTGGGGAAAAAATATAACAAAAAATTATCTTGCCCAATACATTTCTTACACTGGGTTATATTATTAGAAAGTTAAAATGTTCACTGCACAGTAACCAGAATAAGGGGCAATAACTAGAGGCCTCCATGGTTTTCCTTGCAAATGTTTTACCAGAATTTTTTACAGCACATAAATAAATGTTTTAAACAAAGAAATAAAGGTTTTCATCTAGTAGCATTTTCTAAAATAATTTTTGTTCAAATATATGATTATATAGTGATTGGCCTTAAATTAAACTTTCAACGTTTTTTTATAAATACCCACATCATACAATAGGGGTAATTGCAGCCATGCTCTGACATGCACCTGCTACAATTGCACAGTGATGTGTAAAGATAGACACACTTTTTTCACAAATTAGGCACAATTTATGTCTAGAATTCACACAGAAGGATATGTGTCACTTCTGGAGTGCACAACATGGAGACATTGGCAACCATGTGGAAGTTCAGGAGGCATATTAATGCAAGTAATGAATTGCATGCACTTTCTATTGCATCCATTACCCCACACATTCAGAAAGTGTGGTCCATGGGTTCATTGTCATGTCAAATGGAAAATTAAACCTTTATTAAACTTTTATTTTAGACAAACATAGCACTTACATGTTTCATGCACCAGGGATTAAGTATCAAAATGCCTAAGCCTGTTCAAAGACCTATGTTTCTCTTAAGGAATGCTTGCTGTTCTTTTGCTTTGCCTGTTCATAGGAACTGTGAGTGTATGTCATTCTTCTGTGGTATGATCCTTCTCTTTCAGGTGTAAGTCTGGGCCATGTGTAGTAAAGGTTGCCCTACATTGCCAGATCTGGGCATGATTTGGCCACCCATGCAGATTGGCCCTGGGGTCAACAGTTAGATCATCTGTTGGCACCCATAGAGGCCATTGGACAAGTACCAAATAAATGTGCATATGCCATCCTAGTATGACAGAATATTCAAACCTGCACAATTGATATCTGGATACTATTTGGTGAGATACAGGTCAGGCAGACCTGTTAGAGGACCATACACTGAACCATCAGCTGCCTACTCAGTCTAAAGTGCACACTAAACAGGATTCTTTAGCTATAATGTATGATGATACCATTGCCGACCCACTATACCTTATCACATTAAATGTGGTCCTGACTATTTAGTCTTATTTTTTAAAGGCTACCACCTCGTTGCTGTGATGCATTTCTTGAAAAAAAAAGATCTTCTGGCCAAAAGCATTGTTCATACAGGCAGGGCCAGATTTACATAGTGGGCGCCCCAGGCCCGCTGACTTTTGTTACCCCTGTCCCCTCCCTTTTATTTGCTTAAATTTTCATCATCTGGACGGAGCAATGGGAATTGGAACACAGGGAATTTACATTTCTGAACCAATGTGGGTGTGGTTGGGCAGCATACCACCCCCTAAAATCCTCCTGCCCTAGGCCTGGGCCTAGGTGGCCTCTCCACAGATCCAGACCTGTATACAGACTGATCTTTTCCTGCTTTACCTTTTATAGTGGACCTATCTCTAATACCTACAACCCATTTTTAAAGGTAAAAGACTGCAATTATCTAGACAAGTGTGCTACAATGACAGTTTGGACATTTTTTTATTACACAAAGTAGTTGTGTGTGTGTGAAAGCAAATTTATGATCATAACTTGATAATAAATATTTTACTTATTTTACTTCTTGGTAGAAGCTTGCCTTTTTGAGTGCCTGCTCTACATTTAATTGGTAGTAAAAAACACAGGCCAGGAAATGTAGGGACACTTATGAAATGCATACTAGTTTATACAAAATTCCATAAAGCCATAAAAACTTAAATAGTGAGACAAAGGAGGACACTTTGCTGGCATATTACAGAGACACAGGTAGGGAATTATTAGCATGCACTGTTAAAAGTGACACACTATTCTGCTTAAAAGTTGGATACTTTTTTGTGTTTATATCTCCTTTTAATACCATCTATCAGATGCTTATTGTGCCTGTAAACAGCACACTGTTTTTTTTTCATCTTTTCAAAATAGTTACATTGTTAAATTGGGTTGAAAAAAGACAAAGTCCATCAAGTTCAACCCCTCTAAATGAAAACCCAGCATCTATACACACACCCCTCCATACTTTTACATAAATTATATATATGTACACATATCTATACTGACTAAAGAGTTTTGTATCACAATTCAATATTCATTTTTTTGTGACCACAGAAATTGCTTAATGTAAGAAAAACTCAACATGCACAGAAAGCATTTTGCAGGTGCATGACATTTTTAGAAAACACTTGTTATACTAGGCATATTTTTAGCAGGCTTAAGGTCATAGCAGGAAAAAAATAATCATATACATTCCTTTTTAAATTATGAGACCTTTAGCGGTACTAATATCTGGGAGTGAAAGCTTCACATTTTGCTGTAAAAGTAGAAGTTTTCTAATATGTAGTGCTCACAATAGCAGTGAACAAAATACAAATTGGAGCACTAAAAACTAAATTATCTTTCCACCTAAACCTGGCATTTCTCCCCCTTTACCATTTATATTGATGGCATGCTCATTAACTAAATTAGCTTATTGTCTGGGGGTAATTTTTGACTCCTGCATTTCCTTCGCTGATCATATTTACTTCAAACCTAATTTCATAGATTCTATTCTCAAACAAAGGTGACATTGAACAAGAAAACTACCTTACTACACATTTTGTCACTATATGAAAGGTCAGCTGGGTTCTGTGACGTATGCATTGATAGTAACATAGTAACATAGTAAGTTAGGCTGAAAAAAGACTCGCGTCCATCAAGTTCAACCTTTTTTTTTTTTTTTTAATTTTAATTTTAACTGCCTAACTGCTAGTTGATCCAGAGGAAGGCAAAAACCCCATCCTAAGCCTCTCCAATTTGCCTCAGAGGGGGAAAAAATTCCTTCCTGACTCCAAAAAGGCAATCGGACTAGTCCCTGGATCAACTTGTATAATGAGCTATCTTCCATAACCCTGTATTCCCTCACTTGCTAAAAAGCCATCCAACCCCTTCTTAAAGCTATCTAATGTATCAGCCAGTACAACAGTTTCAGGGAGAGAATTCCACATCTTCACAGCTCTCACTGTAAAAAACCCCTTCCGAATATTTAAGCGAAACCTCTTTTCTTCTAAACGGAATGGGTGACCTCGTGTCATCTGGAAAGACCTACTTGTGAATAAAACATTAGAGAGATTATTATATGACCCCCTTATATATTTATACATAGTTATCATATCACCCCTTAAGCGCCTCTTCTCCAGCGTGAAAATCCCCAATTTGGCCAGTCTTTCCTCATAGCTAAGATTTTCAATACCTTTTACCAGCTTAGTTGCCCTTCTTTGTACCCTCTCTAATGCAATAATGTCCTGTTTGAGTGAGGGAGACCAACTTGAGTGAGGGAGACCAATATCAGTTGCTTAACTTAAGTTAAGTAGGTAAAACACTTACAAAAAAAACCAAACTTCTGTTTGCCTGAAATCCCTTCCACAGGGACATCACCAGAAAGAGACTATTGCTAGAGTAGTTTTGCTCCCTATCGCCAGGTGAATTTTCACTCAGGCAAATGATCGTTACTCTGCAAATTCACTGCTAGAATTTCCTTTACCACCTTAGACCTGGTGAACTGGTAAGATGAAGCTACATCCTCCTCAATCTTATGTCAGTGATATCATATCCTGTATGCCAGAAAGTCATAATAGTTCAAAAAAAGCTGGCGTTTTATTAAAGCGGGATTACCTTCAAAAGTCCTAGCTGTGGTGTTTGTGCAAGGAGCCTGTAGGTGTCACTGTGCACAAGCATATACTGTGCATACACTGTACTTTGTATACCGCTTAAAAGGGTTAGAGTTTAAGTTACTGTTGAAGTGTAATGGCTGCATGAACCTGCTTATAAAGCACTGTTATACTTTACTCATCCTCAGCTACCAAAACATAACACTAACTATTATTTGTGTTAACATTTTTTTTTGCTTGCAATGAAGAATTAACGATAGCAAAACTTCGCCCGTGTTTGACTACAGAGAAGCAACTTCGCATTTTAGTGAATTTACACCTGACGAGGAATTCCTATACTATACTTTATACAGGGGTGATTGCAAATAATTAGCACCTTATACTCAATGCAGCAATGTTTAGGAGTAACTCAGCACAAGAGAGGATGAATATTGTTTAGGTAAACAAGTACTCTGTCTGCATTGCTCAGGCAACTAGGAGGAATATTACATTACAAAATGATAATATTTGTTCTTATTTAAGAAATTTGTTTGGTTTACAACTTTTATTAGATTCTACATAAATCTGCTAACATTGAAATGGAAAGCAAAGGGAAATCATTTTCATACATTCCATTAGGTGGCAATGTAACATAATTTTCCTGCATTATGTTGGACTGTCATATGTTCAGTTACATTTCAAGTAATTGTAAATATGAATCTCATACTTGAAAAATTTGAATATAACTGAAAAATACCATACTTGTAAATACTGTATAACTAGTTAGTTTCCAGTTAGAAACAATATGACCTATGTCTGTTTATTCAATAATAAGACTAGTTCAACATGCAAACCCCAACAAATCAAGCAAATTGGTCGATTTTAATAATGCAGGAGGAACAATTTGTAAAAGAAATGTGTTATTTGCTTTCATTAACATTTTATAGTTAATTTCTAAAAGAAAAAATAGATTTTATTAATGTTATAAATGGAGGATTTGGTACTCATATAAAAAGGGTTTTTATGCTTGGCAAAATCTATATTAATAGCATGCTTGTTTCCACTCCTGTAAGTAATATGAATAAATAATCGTTGAAGTTCTGTATTCCTATATTTTAAGACTGGGCACATAATAGTGGTGCAAACTGCTTTATGGTTATCTACACACCCACTGGTACAGAAGCTAACAAAAAGCCATGACATTCAGATACTTCCCCTTCACACTGGGAATTCAGACAAGTGATCTCAATGTACTTAATGGAAACAGATACGCTGTGTGCATTGTTGATTAAAAGCCCTGATCACCAAAATGTAGCATTATATCTCGTTTTGTAGATGCCAAGCACTAAAGTGAACTGCTCAAGAGAAAGATATATATATATATATATATATATATATATATATATTTATATATATTTATTTAATACTTAACTACATTAACTACCAATCAGACTAACAGATTAGCAAACTGCTAACTAAATTGCCTAGACATTGAAATCAAGTGGCCGGCAATATATATAAAAGCA
This sequence comes from Xenopus borealis, assembly GCA_024363595.1. Taxonomy (NCBI): domain Eukaryota; kingdom Metazoa; phylum Chordata; class Amphibia; order Anura; family Pipidae; genus Xenopus; species Xenopus borealis. The sequence continues at coordinate 134,942,180 of CM044431.1, forward strand.
AAGAGATTTATAAGAAATGGTTCACCCTTGACAAACAAGTATGGGGATTCTCTGGTTCTATTCAGGTTATTTTAAGGAGTTGATTACAGATATCAGAGCTCATTTACATCCTCAGGTGCTTTTCCCTGAATTGTGTTGCACCACCATCAAAGTACTTGCAATCTTTGCACTTCCATATAGTTGCATTTGGTGCTGCTCAGTCCTTCCTGCCTTCCATTCCAAATTGGGTGTTGCCTTACCTATTTATGCAGGGGAACCCTGAAGCTACCACCCCCACCTAAACCGTGTCAGGGCCTAGTGACTCTAGTAGGTTGGAGTTGGGACCAAGGTGTGCAGGCTTGACAAGAAAAGTCCAATTTGCAGTACACTAAGTTAAGCAGCTATGGTCAAAGTTTAGGGAAAAAAATCAGGACAGGCAGTGAATCAACAAGGATCAGCAAATAAAAGAATTATAGCTCACCCTGTAACTCCTATAAGACCTATATTGGGGCTTAGAGCCTGGTCTTTGGAGTCCTTTTATTTAGAATTTGATGATGATGATGTCATGCACCTGCATCACTCACACAATGTATACCAGAAATGTTGTACTTGTACAATACTGTGCAATTATACAAAATGGTGCAGTTTCAAGGCTGGCAATGGAAGAAGTCTTTAAATATACTGCTGTGTATAGTAAAAAGGGGAAGAGGCAATATTTGAGGCGTCTTCCATTGCGAGCCTCGAAACTGCACCATTGTGTATAATTGCACAGTATTGTTCAAGTACAACAGTTCAGTGCATAATGAATATTTTGTATCCTATCACCATTCAATTTACAAAATATACTAAAATTAACCATTGGTGTTACACAATTGAACAACTTACACTTGTTCGGAACCTTAATAGGTCTTTTATATGTGTTTTACATTTACATTATAGTATACATATTTTTATTATAACTTATAGCCAGTAAATTATGTATATAAATGCTCCTTATGACTATTGCATTATAATATTGCATTTAATAACATTCTATCATGCCACAAAGGAGATTAATGTAACCTGAGGTAAATTCTTGAGATTTTTACCCTCTGGGTAAGTGATGACCTCTTTATAGTATATTACTAACATGTATTTATATAGCGCCAACATATTCCGTAGCATAGTTTTGGCACAAATGAAATGAAATGAAATGAAATCAAATGAATGAGCAGGATGAGGTGCGTTAGGCAGTAGCCAAGAAGACTGGAAAGAGGAGCCTAATTGGATAGTCAAATGTATAAGAGATTCAAGGTTTTTTCTTACTCTGACTCAAGCCAATTATTTTTTCAAAGATATGAAGAGTCCTAAATGGATTTGGTGTTTTTGTATCAGGGGTCCAATGCCTAAACTCTAATGTCTAATCCTCAAGTGTTTTTTCATCCCTGTCACTGAGAAAAAAAGAAAGCTTAATGGTAGCAGAGAGGGGCATCAGACCGAAGCTGCTGTTGGACAATGACAGCATTTAATGTACAAAACTGGAACAGAATAGAGAATAGGGTTTAAACACAAGAGTCGGAACATCAAACCAATTTGTTTTTAAATGGTGCAATATAAAAAAATTTTTTTTTATAAAAAGCCACTATTTGCGGTATAACATTTGAAAACAAAGCATCTTGTAAAGACAAACTGCCACTTTAGCACATTTATTTGGTTACATTAAGAATTTGAAGATTTAAAAACTTATTTTATTAGGACTATAATGATTTTATAAGGAAATATAATAAGGTTACAATGACAACAAATGTTTGCAGTTTTACTGTAGCTTGTAGCAGTGTTCTATTTTAAACCCCTAAAGAACTATTCAAAGGATAAAAGTTCAAGAAAAGTTGTCTAAGCATAATTGATATCGTGTTTTGGAATATTACTCTCAAATACTTTCAGGAAATGTCCTTACAATGCAAACAAAAGCTATAAAACCCAGCAATACAGAAAGTTTGGATTCCAGCTTATTGATTTGAGACTCATTTGTCTCAGCTACTTCAAGACATTAAGCTCATCCTCTACAGTCATCCTTGAAACTAATGGTACAATCTCTTGACAGCATTTTGATCAGTTAAACAGACTGTTTTTCAACCGCAAAGTAATTTACCCCTTCTTTTTCCAATTTTGCAAAGTGTCTCTTGAAGCAATAAGTGACTTTTTAACTTTTTGTGTATGATGAACATACTTATAGTTAGAAAAGTTCCTGCTCTCCTTCCTTTCTGCACAGAAGTTAGCTGGAAGAGTACTTCTGCCATGAATTGTTGGTATATTTAAAGACAACAGTGCTCTTTAAAAGTGATCATTGTGGGATGCACCAGGAAGAAAATCCAATGAGCAGAGTATATCATTTTTATATCTAGATCATTTAAACAAATAAAGAAAGACACGCTCAGCAAAATGGCAATTTGTTTATAATTTACTTTCTAGTTCCTGTAACAACTGTCAAATCAGGAATAATCATGAAAAGAGGGAATTGTCTGTACAATAGGTTTTGTACAGCAGAATAAAATAAATTATAGGAACAGAGCATGATACATTCACTAGCTGTTTGCTTTCAAAGTTAAAACCAAAGCCCTAGATAGGAAAAAGCAATTATTCCATCTGAGTATGATCAGGGTAATTTATCTATCTATCTATCTATCTATCTATCTATCTATCTATCTATCTATCTAGCTATCTATCCATCTATATCTATTAGTGAAGCAGTATTCAGTTATGTGATCAAATGTGAAAAACTAGCTGTGCAAAAATGTAGGTACCCTTGTAATATTGCTAATTTGAATGCATGTAACTGCTAAATAATGATTACTGGCAACCCCAAATTGGTTGGAGTAGCTTGTTAAGCCCTGAACTTCATATGCAGGTGTGTCCAATCATGAGAAAAGGTATTTAAGGTGACCAATTGCAAGTCATGCTTCTGTTTGACACTCCTCTTCTGTGCTTCTGTTTGACACTTCTGACAGCAGAGGATCCTCAAAGCAACTCTCAAAAGATCTGAAAATACAGGTTGTTTGGTATCATGTTTTAGGGGAAGGCTACAAAAATCTCAGATGTCTAAACTCTCAGTTTCAACTGCAAGAAATGTAATCAGGAAATAGTCACAGTTACTGTAAAAGCCAGGTCTGGCAGGCCAAGGAAAATATTCAGAGGATTATGAAAATGGTTACAGACAACCCAAACATCACCTCCAAAGACCTGTAATGCTGCAGATGGTGTATCTGTGCAAATTCTAAAATTCAGCACAATTAGCACAAAGAACATCAATATGTCAAGGTGATGAGAAAGAAGCCATTTCTGCACTCATGCCACAAACAGAGTCACTTGTCAGTTGTATGCCAAAACTCATTTAGACAAGGCACAGTCATTTTGGAACAAAGTACTTTGGACTGATGAGACAG
>CM044431.1:134958055-134968658 GCA_024363595.1 Xenopus borealis
AGGTAATAAAACTTATTTGCTTGATTTACAAATAAAAATGTGCAATTGTGGTAAGAAAAACCTCTAGTAACAGTAAATGCAATGCATATCAATGACCATAAAGATGACTAGTTCTGTTTTCCACTTTGCATTCTCCTTTTTAAGATTGCGTTCCTACTTGTACTGTGCAAAACATATGATGAAATGAAAAAGTATAATAAAAAAGTCCTTTCTCTGAAGTAACATGCTATTCATTTAACACAAAAAAATAGCTTTTTGTCACATTATACTTTAAGAGATTTATATTTTCTATATTTATGTCATAAAAATCCCTTCACCAACTTATCATTCCAAAACAGCACTTCAGACAATGACGAATACTGAATTCCATCAAAGTAGTTCAGTCACTTCTGAAGTTCTTTTGACTTTATTAATAATAACATTGTCAAGTGTCCTAGATGGAAGTTGCAAGAAAAATACAATAAGAAACACATTCTAGCACTAGACATATAAAGTATATTGAAGTGTCTGGGCACCAAGAGTGCTAACAGAGCTCCTAGCTTCTCTAAATATGAGACAAATACATTCAGAAATGACAAGGAAATTCTTGCTTAAAGGGGAAAATGTACCTTATTCATTTACTTGCCAAATCATTAAAATATCGTCTATGTAGCAACACCAAAAAAAAAAGCACTTACAGTATTGACTGTGTTTGTCTCTCAATCGCAGAGTAATCTATGCAATTCCAAAAAAATACTGTGCTTGATTTTGAATTACTAAACCTCCCCGCTTGTCTGCTGGTAAAATAACAATATATTTATCATTCTTAATTCTCTTTAGGGCTGCCTGTTGGTCTGTTGTCAAATTACTTCCCATTGAGGGTTAGTTCCTTAGACTACTAAAATCTTCCTCCACCAATTTTAAAAAAGTTTTTAGATATGGATCACATGGTGCATATGGGTAAAAAAATCACTTCGGTTTGAAACTAAAACCTGTTTCATCTAAATCCAATCCATCCTTAAGTAAAAAATGTATCTTTAAGGTTAGATTCCTAACAAATGCATTTAAATGCAGCCTAATTATATATACTGTATATACTATATATATATATATTTTTTTTTTTCTTTAATTAGCTCTTTTAGATAGCAAGTTGTAAAACGGGCAGAGACAGCTTTCAAGTTTGTGCATAGCTAAGAATCAATAATAAAATTACATAGTAAGGTAATAGAAGCATCATGCCTGTATTTGAACCAGGGACTCACTACTTGTTGTGCAGTCTCCTTATCTCTCACCTATTTGAGCCAGCTGCTAAGTTCCTGGTTCACTTTAATAATAGTCTGTGTTTTGCAAGCAGGACTGTTGGCTATAGGTAGTTTCAGGCCTGGACTGCAAGTCAAAATAGTCCCTGGAATTTCAGGTAAACAGAGGCCCACAGCCCACACATAGGCCCAAACAGCCCCCACCAGCCCACTAAATACTGAATTATAAACCCTATAAACCCCCTACCTCTCAGTTCCTCCCATGTCCATTATAGTTCTATCTAGTATAGTTCCTGTGAGTGATTCTGTTCTGCTAATCTGATTCTGTCCCATGCCTGTATTCTGACTTTGACTAAACTCTGCCTGGTTGCCCGCTTGATTTCTCTTCTGGATTCTGATTTTGTACCGTGTTTTTGATTGGTTTTGACCTGGCCTTCTTGACCCTGCTTCTTGTAAGCTACCTCAGTCCTCTTAGACAAACTGCTTCCCTTGCTTGCTCAGAACCTTTGCCCTGATCCTCTCCTTTTAAGACCTGGTGGCACCAGGAGCTGAGGGCTCCACCCAAAGCCAGAGGTGGCTGTTATAGGCAGAAGTGTGATCTGCAGTGGTTCTTGGTTTTGGGTTACTGATCATGATATTAATACAGTGACCAACATAAAATGGGTTCTATTGCTGAAACACAATTCACACTTCCAAACAAAATGAACACATGCTTCAGTGACAAGTAGTGATGGGCGAATCTACCCCTTCGCTTCGCCGAAAAATTAGCAAATTTCCAGCAAAATTCGCAAATTGCCAAAATAACTCACGAAATGAGTCGCGGCACATTTTTGACGCGCATCGCGTCAACTTTGTCGCGTTGCGTCGTTTTTGACGCACATCGCGTCATTTTCGTCGCAACTTGTTTTGTCCGCGAATTTTCGCCAGGTGAATTTTCGCTGGCGTTTCGCGAATCGCGGGAATTCGCCGCGAATTCGCCCATCACTAGTGACAAGTCAAATGGATTTTTGATTGTTATTTTTTGTCTTCATATATAGCAACAATAATCCCTTTACCACAAAATGCATATGTTGATTATGCAGTGGCTGAAATGATAGCCACTATTGTTCATACTGTATACACTACACTCATTTTAGGACTTGGAAATGCCACACACTTGGGTAAACTGAAACAGATTGGACAACTATTCAGTAGACCCCTGGAATTCATTTAAAGGATGTTTTTTTCTACATGAGGGTATGTAGGATTGTCTGATCTTGATTTGCACAAAAATGTATGGTATCCAGGGGAGAACCTAGTCAAATGTTTAAAGTATGTCGATTTCTGAAGATATGCTTAAGTTAATGTACTACTGGGAGCATTTGACCTTTACTATTAAGAAATCTCAATAACTGTACATATTTAGTATTGGCTTATCCAGGAGCTTTTAAATGGCGTATTTTTATGTATAAAGTATGTTTCTGATATATGTATCTGTATATTAAACTACTGCAGCCCTGAATATGGTGGTAGTTGCAGATCTATATGGTTGGCAGAGCAGAGGTAATATCATAGAAATGAAGGGACTGCTTTTTATATTTTATAAATGAAATTGCATACTGTAGTTCATAATAATTGGGTTTTGCAAACTATTCCCTATAAAAACCATCAGATGGATTTGGATATTACAAGTATCTTTAAAGTGCTCATAACTAGGTGAGGTCTCTTCTATGTTAAGTGTAAAGGAGTCAGATTTTAGTTTTCTTTTACAGCCCATTGCATTTTTATGACTTTACATTTCACACAATATTTCAACTTTATTATTCTTTTCACTTTGAATAAATTTCCTTCTACTCAAATTCCCCTTGATAAGGTCTCTTGATGCTACATTGTTTATTAAGGCCTCTTCCTTTTGCAGCATTTCTTTTCTTCTTGCAGTGCAAACTTTAACAAATAACATTAGCATTTAATGTCATGTCTGCTATCAATAAGATATTCAATTGGGGATATAAACTGAATTTATCATTTGCTAAAGTAGTGCCCATGGGCTCATTTTACTCCATATAAATTGTTATTTCTAGCTCTGTTGGCCAGCAATCGGATAAACATGTCTTATATCATAAACTGAATTTGATTTTCAGAGAGTTAGGTAAAATGTAAGATTTTACACCCTATCACATATTCATAACGTGTGATTGAAAATCTGAAGCTATCTTACTGAATATTCCTTGTATCAGAGCATAAACTAGCAATGCAGATTTTTGCAGTGGACAATTAGCAGATGATTTTTAATTAATTTAATCTTGGATGTTGACGTTTGAGAATTGTTTAAGTCTGAACACTTAGGGGCAGATTTACTAAATTCACCCAAAAAATATTTTTCCTCGATATTCGATTAGCATTCGATTTTCGAATGCTAAACGAATAGTTTTAGGCTACCCTTTTTTTCGATATTCGATCATTTGACGATCGAATAACGATCATTCGATCAGTCAAATGAATTATTCGATCATTCGAATAATTCGTACTATTCAAACGTTCGAAGACTTAGCCTCAGAAGCCTATGGGAGGGTTCCCATAATCTTCTATTACAATTCGGTAGATTCAATCTGGCGAAGTAGGCAGTCAAATAATTTTTAAATTTTAAGTCCTTCCATGATCGAATGATTGAATGATCGCATATTCGATGACCGAATAAGCCAAATTTGCATATTCGACCAATCGAATAAATCCTATGACCGTTATTCGATCGTATTTGATAGAACTTCGATCTTTTCACGTGAATTCAGTAAATCGGCCCCTTAGTTTAGATTAATTCAATTTAAATGGTGTACACATACCCTGAATTAGTTTGATTAATGTTGCCTTAAGAATCACTAGGGTGGTGTATTATGCAGTATTCAGTTATGTAGAACCATACACTTCAAAACCAGGTAGTTTATGTAAGATAAATATCATTTAAATTTTTACTGGAACACTGCAACCTCTTACCCCATATGTAATAAAAGTCACTAAGTTTGCCTAGCTACCTGATGATTGTTTGCTATGGGTTACCGCTCCTGGGCAAACTTAGCAACTTTTATTACATGACCCCATTTGAGTTTACATCTTTTTCATATAGGGAGATAAAAGGACTTCCCTGAAGAGCTGGGTGCACAGATCTCCCATACAGCCATACTGTTGTTCCATCGATCAGTTTGGTTAGACACAGTATTTATTATACTAGCTAATACAGGGCCAAGCAGGGTCTGACTGGGCTGGCGGGATACCAGAAAAAAACAAGAGGGTCCTGACTATCATGGGGCCCCCCTGGACCAGATCCACTCCCTAGAAAAGGAAGAACTTTCGCACACCTGTACTAACAATTAAATATAAAGATGCTTGGTGCCCAGTAATAGAAGTAACGGCAACCTCCATATATCCATAGAAAGCAAGCACACTGGCACACAAGAATGTTGTTTGCAGGTAAAGCCTACCAACGATTTTTTTTAGTTGCGAAATGGAACATTTCGGGGCATACTTGATAAAGGGGCTTGCCCTGAAACGTTGCATTTCCACAAATAAACAAAGCTTTGCACGGTTTTACCTGCAAACAACAGTCTTGTGTGCCAGATCTGCTCCCCCTGCCTGTGTGAAACTCACTGCCTGAAGCTTTCTGACTTCTCCCTGCCCAGACCAATAGAAGAAAAGAAAGTACATGCTGGTCCAGGGTGGGAGGAGGTGGATGATGGATTTTTATGACAGGTGAAGGGCACCCCAGAGTTTTGTGGATTGTGGAGGTCAGGGGCCCTGGGGTGGGTGTGTGTAGGCCCCTGATGTGGCAGCCCCAGTGGGCCTGGAATCCCCCATTTGCAACTAGTGCATTTTAATGCCATTTATTAAAGGTACTTTCATACAAACACTTTCCTTGTACATCCACATAGTTGCATTGTGTCTCTAGTGCCTCTTGTGATGAATCATGCACAAGTGCACCTACAGTATTTATGCCTAGAAACCCCCAAACTGCCACCACTCTAAATGTGGAGGTAATTCCAGGTTCCAACTGGGGGCTTTATCAATAGGAGCACCAGACATGTCCCAAAAGACTTACATTTTTTTAGCAGTGTACTCCACAAGTTACATAATCCCTGCTCTGAAAATGTTAGCTGCAATTTACGGCTGATTTGCTCAAACATGCTTACAACGGCATTTGAGCATAATTCCAGTGGACACAACTTCCCATGTGACAACTATTACACTGGAATTCTGGGGGAAAAACTCCATTCTGGTCAGAATAAAGGGTAACTGTTTGCACTGCATCTGGTTTGCTTGAAGAAAGAAATGGTAAGACTAGAGAAGAAATGGCATTGCCACTCTAATTTTCTTTTATATAAACATATTATGGTAAACAAAGGGGAGTAAGAAGGTGAAGTGAAGTATTCAAAAGTGCAAACAATGGACTGGATTAATAAAATAGCATTTACATGTGTAAAATCTACGTGGATGTATAACTTATTTGTTTCTGTGTTAACTATTTCCACCCTTCGGGTAGAGGATGCTAATTGCTTATACTTATACGATGCTGAATGCTTATACATAAATTGGTATGTAGCTGGGCGACATATTGAGTCTATAATTAAAGATGCATAACAAGATCTGACTGAAATCAAAATTCTATACAAATATGCAAATCTGTATCAAATATGCAATAATAATTGAAAAGTTGCAGGTGTATGGTATGAACATTGTTCTGCTTCATGGAGTCATTTCAAATATTCCAATCTGGATCTGATGAGCAAGACAGGTGATTTTAACAGTGCATATTAATGAGTATTTAAAACAGTAGCACATATTTAAATGTGTGTCTTTAGATAAATCAGTTTGACCTGTACAAAGGAAAATTGTTCATCAATATACACAGCATACACATGACTATACACTGAATTAAATCCATCATGAAATAGTTAAATAAAAATACATGTGTTTTCCCTACTGCAGGCCATAAGTAAACAACCAATCCTCCTCCCCCAAAGGGTATCACTGAATTAAAACAGAAAAAGGAGGTTGAATCAACTGACTTAGGATTCAGCAAGTCAATGTATATGCTAGCTCTGCATTCATCTAACAGAAATGTAAATGAGGAGGTAGCAGAACACACAGGATGTAAGAAAAGTAGCGCTTGTAACATATTTGGTATCAGGGAAAAATAAAATAAACTTGTAGGAAGAAGATTTTGCACAGATGGTAGCAAAATAACTAAGCATTAGCAGAATGTTCTGTTTTCAACTGTCTCTACTTTCCGTGTTTTCTTACTTTTAAATACTAGAAATAAAAATTGTATATTATTTACCCTTCTTTTTCTTCTATAAATAAGGCTACTACTGTACTGTACTTATTTATTTTAAGATTTTGTGTATCCCATATAGGAAGAGTGCAAACATTCTGCAGTGAACGACAAAAGCATGACACACTGGGCATCATTCATAAAATTTGCGCAGCTCATAGTTATTGGCAAATGGTTGTATTGCCCATGTTTTGTCTTGAATGCTAAAATATTGCACTATTGCACTAGTTTTGCAAATTTATATTGTAAAAAATATTTGTAAATGGTTCATAAATGAGACGGTTGTTTGCGACTGTGCATGGTCATTGTGCGTGAAAATAGACAGTAATTTAAATTCGCAATTTGCAAAAACTGTTTTGCGAATATTTTCTCCACCACCAAAGTTCTGGTGTAACTTAAACACAGAATAGAGCTCATTTATAAACTTTGCGTAGAGCAGAAGGATTTGCACAGTGAATATATTTGCTGTGTACACGGTTATATTTATAAAGCTGGATAAGTGTGTGCAAACAGAATTTTTTTAGCACTTCGAATGTCCCTAAGAGCTTTTTAAATATGGCAAAAATTTCAAATTGAGAATATTTATGGACACAACACCGCGAATTTGGTGGTGGAGAAAATATTCGAAAAACAGATTGTGAATTTGCATTACTGTCAATGCTATTTTTGTGCACAACAACCTCACACAGTGGTCACACCTGTCATTTGCAAGTTATTTGCGAAAATTTCTTCATAATGCAATTTGCAATATTTTAGCATTCAGGAAAAAACATGGGCAATACAACCATTTGCAAATAAAAATGCGCTGAGCAAACTTTATAAATGAGCCCCAGCGTGTTCATAAATATTTGCAATTTGCGATTATAATATATTTAAAAGCCCTTATAAACATGCACAGTGCGAATAAAAATTTGCAATTTTGTTTGCGCATTAAATATCCAGGTTTATAAATATAATCATATGCAGGTTAAATATTTCCACTGTGCAAATCATTCTGTGGTAGCAAAGTTTATAAAGGAGCCCCACTGTATACTTTATGTCATTATGTGGGGCATAGGTTGACATAAAACGTGTAAAAAATAGCCATCTGGGGGACAGACCATGATGTATGGGCAGCATGGTTTTATGCATTTGGTTCCATTGGCTCCACAGCCTCTAAGCTCAAGAGGCAAGATTTAACATTCATGAAAATAAGTTCATCATTACACTACACCAAGTGATTTTTACATACTAACAAGAATTAAGAACTTAAAGGGGACCTGTCAAATTTATAAATAATTCCATATTAATTTCTATCATGTTTATCAAAATAAACATTATTTACACTATATACATTATTTATATTGTGTTTCCTTCATTCTTAAAATTATACAAAGTAATGCAGGTAGCCAACATTTTGTGAATATTGTTAATTAAGGCAAGCTTGATGACTATGTCCATGTACTGGCTACAGAATTAGAGGGTGAGAAGGGAGGGGGAATGAGAAAAGTGCAGTGACAGCTAGGAAATGCAAAATGAAAAGTGAAAGTAGTTGCCTGACCCACCTCTATGTCTGAGGCATAGAGGTGGGGCAGGCAATATATGACTGACAGCTGACATTTAAAATGCTGACATTTAAAATGATGACATTTTTAAATACTTTCATAACAGGTATTGATGTTTTAATTAAAAAATAATTTGTGTTTCATACTTCATGTCAAAAAGGGCTTTTAATATACAGCTTTTTGTGTCTAGTTGACAAGTCTCCTTTAAGAAAAGTGTTGACTTTTGGATTGTATAATTAGCATTGTGCCCATCTGTTATAATTCAACTGGATAAGCTGGTAGCCATGAATGGATGCATAAAGCATTTGTGTTTAGATACCATTGTGGCAGCCTATAGCACTTACCCCTTTCAACAGCATATAGACCCAATCCTATTCTAAGATAGTTTCAATATTCACAATACATAAAAATACAATACATAAAAAGAGAAGCTTTTGGAGCACGCCAAGTCTAAGAAAAATATGTGACATCAATGTATAGTTATAACTTTGCAATAACAATAAAAAATTCCCAGCACTTGCATTGAAATTAAATTACTGAAGAAACAGGGGACAAGGGAATGTGCATTGTTCAATCCTACTCTTTTGTAGGCTAGTTTATATATACACAGTTACTGCAGTACACTGGACAAGTTGTATTGTAAAGTGCTTAATAGTGATTTGACAATGTTTCGGGCCTCACTAGGCACTTCAGCCTAAATACACGGCCATTTGCAAGTCATTAAGTGGGAGGAAAAGGGGAGGGAAAAGGAAGAGAATGTAACCATATTGCAACATATAATCTAATAGTATCAGTATTTACACTTTTTTACACATGGAATGATGCAATCTCATAAACACCAGTCCAACAATATTGTCTATTTAAGATAAATCAAAGAAGAATAAAATTTAAATACAGTGTTTATTAACCCCAAAGTACTGCCTTAAAAACAGACAGGTTAATAATATAAGTAAAATCTCTAAAACCTCATAATCCAATGAAAATCAGTCAGGCATACTGTATGTAGTAGGAACCTCTTTGAGGTCTGCATAGTAGAAGAGAGAAGGAGAGCTCAGGGGGTGTAGACAAGGAAGTAGCTAAAAAGGCTACAGTTCAGCTGCTTGTGATAGAGACAAAACTTGACCAAAGTGAGGGAGATATGTTTGTTATTCTGGAGGCTGTTTAGAGTCATTTTATTTATCCTTTAAGCACTGGAAATATATTTGCATAAAATCAAGTAATTTACATAATAAGCATTGGTTGAGTCCTTGTGCTTGGGAATTTTAGGTTTTAATAATGGGCTACAGCTCCATCTATACAACTGAAATATGTTTGTTCATATTTTGGAGTCATACTTTTGAAGAATATTGGAGGCTACTTCAAAATTAGTTTTATTTGTTTTTTAATTAGCTATGACACAAATAGGGATATTAACTCAATTCAGTTTTGCATCATAACATAATTTTTTAGATAAGGAACTGTTATGGAACACCAATCCAAGAAAACTGATGGATTTTTACTTCTTGACATTTGAAAATACAGAGAAGGATGTAGAATGTGCATGTCTTGCCCTGTTTAATATAATATATAATGTTGCAGTATATGCACATTTTACAGTTTTTCTTTTCTGTTGCAGCTGCCAGGCTTAAACACATTCTGTATCTTGTGGGATTTTAGTTAATACTCTGAAAAAAATGTCATTTTTTTCCTAGGGATTTGAAATATGAAATCTATACCCATCTTAGACACAGCTGTAGGATTCTGACAATGTGGATGTTCTACTTGAATAGTTCTTGTGTAAGATAATAACACAACTATAAAGGATTTGTATACAAGTCATTACACAAGATATTTGGAATTTGTGCCATACCGGGAAGTTTCTTTTGAACATTCTGACTTATTTAATTTTGTTATTCTATTTTAAGGTGCACATCTGAGACGTTATAATCTTATCTTCATCAAGCCAGTTTGCTCTTTTCTAGTTCCACAATCAAAGTTCCTTGATGGTTGGCTTTAGAATTCATCTCAAGGGAAATGAGAAGTGCCTGTGAAAAGCCTTATCGGGAAGCTACAGAACATCCTGCTTGTCTTTATCACATCTCATCTTATTTCTTAATGGCTGTCATTGGATTGCAGCAAATTAACTGATACTCTGATTTGCCATTATGGAAACAGAAGAAAAATCATGCCTAAAAAAGCAGGAATATCTTTTATGGTTATTATAAATATCTGAAACGTATATTAAATAACAGTTCACTTTATATATATATATATATATATATATACAGTGTATATAGTGTCCAATATTTCAGTAACAAAGGAATCAACAATATAAACAGTGTATTAATTTGAGGCTTCTTTTGTAATATACAGGTATGGAATATATTATCCCAAAAACCAGTTATCCAGAAAGCTCCAAATTATAGGAAGGCCATCTCCCATAGACTCCATTTAAATCATATAATATACATTTATTTAACAATTCTTTATTTGTCATTTTCAGTATTAGGGTAGGGTACAGAAAGAAAAAAAGGGGGGGG
>CM044431.1:134975812-135006638 GCA_024363595.1 Xenopus borealis
TTATATTATATAGTGAATCAATCAACCATTCTATATAAAACACAGGTATCGTTACTGGCAAATATATTGAAGAATGAATAACTAGCAGACAAACAAGACAGACTTTGTAACTAATTGAGTCCTGGTTGAAGATGAGAGATACAAAATGCATTCTGAAACACTAAACATATTGCAAAAGTCAGCATTTGGGGTTAGAGGTCTTCTTAGCTAACAATATTGCATAGGTCAGCATTTGGGGGTTGGTGGACTCTCTAGATCTTTGGTATTAAAGGACAGCCTCAGCTGTTTCATGTTGTGAATGGCAGCAGGTTTGGCATATTAACATACTCTATTGTTATATTCTCCATATGTTAGGTGGAAATGTTCATGAGTCTAAAAGGGTTTAGCTGTGTTATGCTAGGAAAGTACATTGCTAGTAGTAAATGTCCTTACTATTTATTTTACTACTATTTTTGAATAGTTTTTATTGACATTTATAAAAAATAAACCACCATGACAACAACAGCATTAATACATTTCAAAAACTCAACCTTCACATAACAAGGGTTATAGCCATTTACAATACATAACAAAAGTCAAAAGAAGTGCCACACTCACTGGCTCAATAAAGGGCTGGTATAGCCCAAATGTAATTTGCTGGTTGCACGAATAAAAGTTTGATTCACTGATTGGAGTGCTGATGGAGTTGTTATTCTTATGTGCAGTTACAATATAGAAATATGGCTCAGTTATGTAGTTTATACTTTGGTTCAAAATAGATGTGTGTGGAGTAATGATCATCTGTTTCATCCTAGTAAGATCATTTTAGGCCTTCATCTTATAAACGCTGGCATCCTCATTATGCCTACTGTATCTGTTTGTCTTCAGTTATGTTTCCTTCTGTAGCAGTGGGCACAACATGTTGACAGTTAATAAAGGTATACAATAATTATTATAATAATAATAACAATTAATTAATAAATAATGCCTTTATTTTGAGTAAAATGTATTTTGTTGTAATATGCAAATGACAGAAGAATTCAGTTCAATTAATCTGTATGCTGATTAATTATAAAAATGCTTGGAAGTTTTATGTGCTGTTATAAGAGTATATCTACTAGTATATTTAGTAATACATTCTTTTAAAATGTTTTAAATTCTTTGTAAAAAAAAAAAAGGACAAGTTTGTTTAGTTCATGTGACTGTTTGAGTGGGATAGCTGTTAAATGAATGCTCTCTATGTCACTATTAAATATGGATCTGGCCTGACCTAAATCCAAGCTCTAAATATAGCAAAGAGAAAATGCCTCACTGTGAAACTGAGAAAAAGAAAACTGTGTGCAGTCTGATGCCAATGAGTTATAGTTAAAAATACATTCAGCAATGGATAACCACATTGATCTGACAAGAAAAAAACCGGAAAATGTCAAATTAAATATCTAGTTGAAGCAAATGTAAAAATAGTACAATCACAAGACACTTCTTAAAGGGGATCCGTCACCCAATTCCTTAAAATCACCATCAATTTCTTTGTTAGCGATACATACTTTGTGCTTTAAGTCTATAAAAACTGGATTGCATGAGTTTTTAATGTGTTCAAAAAGAAATCTATTCTTTTGGCATGGTTTTGCTTTTGCAGGATTGGGATTGAGTATAATTCACTCTATTTAGCAAATACATAGGAATCAAATCTAAAGACTGGTTAATGGCCAAAGATGCAGTCTAGAAGAATGTGTTCATTTTAAACATTCCAAATATTTCTTGATTTAAAATGAAGTGAAAGGCTCTCTGTACACTGATACACATACATATAAATGTACAAATGCCAGTTATTATAAACATCAGATTTTTTTTAACCATTCTGATGATATCCGTAATGAAATTATCCGCGACAAATGCCAACCTGGTAATGGGTTGGCCTCTGGATGAGGAAATACTCATATTGACTGGCACAGAGCTAGATGCATTGCAATTTGTTGTACTGATACGCAATTTAAGATTTGCCAGTAAGATGAGAGACAGAGTATTGTAAGTATCTAAGTGGTTAGAACAGGCATCAGGGGTGGTGACTTCCATTGACTGTGTCAGGTCTGGCAACTGGAGAGTGTCTCTGGCAGGTACAGAAGGAGTAATATTGGATACTCCCATCAATGATTAGATAATGACCAAAGCCATGGTATGGTGAAGACAAATATTTAATGAACAAGAAAGGAAATTACCCAATATGAAGCATAACTGAGAAACAATAAGTCCCAATATAGGCCTGAGGTAGAATCCATTAACAAGCTGGGGGTTCAGGGATGGTGGAAAACAAGCAGAGTATGAAAGATAGGCTGTGGTCTGGGCACACAGCAGGCAAACAGAGTAAAGAAACAGGACAGAGGTCATACCAGATGGGGACTGAACAACTGGAACAAGGGACCAAGCAAGGACTGGCAGGGAATAAGGAACCAAGCTTGAAAAATGGCCTGTAATGCCCAAAAAATGTTGTGTGGATTACAATAAAATTGCACTGTGGCAGTAATCATGCATTCTGTCCCCATTATCTACATTACCAATTAGGTAGGAATAACAAGCCTTCAGAGTTTTAACAGGTTGGATAAGGCAGCTGGGAATGGCATGAAGCAGACTTATAAAGACTGTCAACATACAATAGGTGACAAGGTAGGAGAAGTGAACTGTGCTTAAAAGTCCAGTAACACTATTTTTTTTGTTTAAATATAAAAATCAATGAAGGACCCCTTCAGTAATAACTCCATTCTGCACAATGTCAGCTTTTTGACATTGTTTATTCAAAAATACCATGATAAATATCTGCTTCCGGTTGTGCAGTGTCTTCTGAAATAGGGTAATATCCTACGTGTGCATCTCCTCTCTTATGGCACTAGACCGGAAGTCACTTATTGCAGTGCTAAAGAGGATTTTCAGCCTCAGTCTGATTTATTTATGTGCTGCAAGCAGTGAAGGCAGCAACTAGCAGCAAGGAAGGCAGTGCCCAGGTCAGCTACAAATTTTGTAAGAATCACAGAATACCCCTATCATTCGAAATGAAAAAAAATTTGAAATTCGATCATATGAATAAAAGGGAAGTAAAATCCTTTGAATTCAAAGGATTTTACTGCAATTTAATAGATCAAACGATTGGATAAAAAAAATTTGATCAATCGATCAACCATTCGAATCGATCTAGCAAATTTTTTTTATTTGTAAAGTATTGATTCCCAATTTGGTAGCTTGGTTCTGGCGAAGTAGGTGGTTGATTAAAATTTAAAGGGGAAGTAATTTGCCCATCGAATAGTCGAATATGTGAATAAAATTTTATTTGAATATTCCAATTATTCAAATTCGAATATACGATGGTCGAATTTGCCTTATTTGCATATTCGAAGAAGAATTTGTATTAAATTCGATCGAACTTCGAATTATTCACGTGAATTTAGTAAATCTGCACCTAAGGGTATCATGATATGAATCCTTGTGGTGTCTGACTACTATACGTTTAATAAAAAAAACCCATAATTTTTAATTCATTGTTTTCCTGGACGATATATATTTTGACCTTAATACAAGGGAAAACCTGCCCATTCACAGGGCCTGGCTTCTACATAGATGCTTGGGTGCTTAGGCCATTATAATCGCTGGAGCTAGATTTATACTCTGCTTTTCTTGCAACATTTTTTCAACAACAGCCAAAGGCAACCTATTGAGCTGTCCTTTGCTCTCTGTTATTCTGTTATTCTGTAATGAACTTTGGCACAAAACCATTCAAACCATAAGGTTCTTGAAGGTAGTAGTGATAGATATACTAAAAGCAACAGATACTATAAGGAATAGTAGGTAACAGAAATGGAAGAAAGACACTTCAATATTATATGCATATAATGAGACACTATCTCTGTAGCTTTAATCTATGGATTACCAGCTTTTATCTTTCTTCCTTAAGGGTCACGTATCCTTATTACTGTAAATCATATCTCTGTCTGTCAGAATTGATGAATAAAATTGATGGTTTGGAAGTAAAATGGCCAAATATTTGTCAGCCTATAAGTCAGCACATCAAATGTGCTAGTTACAAATTGTGATCGGATAAGCAAAAGTGATAAAAAAATGTCAGCATAGCAAGATTTCCAAGGCAACCATAAAAAAGGCAGCTGCAACTAAATGTGACTATCCCTTTCTATCAAACATGATTAACATTTCTTTAATAAAATCTGAAATATGCATCCACTGCATGAAGGATTTTTGTGGGTTTAAGAAATACATGTAGAAACAAGTGTGATAGGGCCAAAGTATAACCCTCCAAAATGGAGGATAAGTCTATGGGGAGAATTCACAAAAGCGAGGACAGCATTTTCTTTTCAAGTATTTTTCATATTCACAAACAGCAAACAACCAAACTTTTGGTTCAACCTCCACTTTTCATTTTTTGTTGAAATAAAGACAATTTACAGACATTTTTGTGAATATGTTATTAAACAGAGAAAAAGAGTAATTGCTTTTTTTCAATCTCCATTGACCCCTATTATAGGGGCAGTATGGGGGACTCATTAGCATATTCATGCGGATTAGCAGCCTTATGTTATATGACCTGGTTTCTGGATAAACAGAATAAAATAGCAGTAGGTGTAAAACGGCTCAACGAAAGAAAATAAGTGCACTGTTTTATATATTTAAATACCTTCTACCAACAAAACACATAGGCAACACATTTCTTTATTTCAGTTTGCATTATTTTGCTATTTTGTCATAACAAATGAAGCACTGACATTTCACTTACACTTGGCCAAATTTATCTTGGCTCCTGCGATCTTGGGCTGAGATCCTTGAAGGGAATGGAAGGCACATGGCTAGAGATGGAGGCGTGGCTCTGCAGTTCTAAACATACTATGGGCCACAGTTCAGTTGGTGTAAGTGTAAATGATCTGGTTGGAGAGATGGGATTGTGGTTCTGTGAAGTAGCACTAAAACCTGCTAGGAGTGTTTACTTCTCCTTTGGCAGGAGATTACACCCAATGGATGTAAATCATGTGATACTGCATTCCTCAAATGAGAGATGAGAAATTAACTGATATTTTAGTTGATAAAGCATGTGTGCTACCATAATGGTCTTTAAAAGAGGAAAAGTGGCAACCCTAGATATAACTCATATGTGAAAGAAGTCAAATCCATATGCCTCCTCCTCCCCTGTGGATAACACAGCACTACCCCCCAGGACATGATTAAAGACCTTAGGGGCTCCTAACAATAATTTTTAAATACTAACAACCCCCCAGAACAAATACCAGGCTTATATTCCAAAGCAGAGTATGGCTAACACAGGTAGAGTATGGCACACACAGGCAGAATATTGGATACACAGGCAGAGTATGGCACACACGGGCAGAGTATGACACACACAAGGACAGGCACACAGGGAGTACAGGATGGTAGAGTATGGCACAAACAGGTATCATAGGACAGGCAAAGTATGGCACACACAGGAAGCATAGGTTGGACAGAGTACAGCACACAGTGAGCACAGGGCGGGCAGAATATGGCACACACAGGAAGCATAGGACAGGCAGAATATGGCACACACAGGTAGCATAGGGCAGGTAGAGTATGGCACACACATGAAGTAAAGGGAAGGCAGAATAGAGCAAGAGACAGGGAAATCTATCAGGACCACTCTTATGATGTACTACATACAGCGACACAGTGCTGGTGCCCCTTCAGGAGTTTGTATGAGTGTGAACATTTGAATAATGTTGGCAGTTTCGGTCTGGGTCTCAGGTGTGAACAATACAGGGCTTTAAGGTATGTGAACATTAAGGGGCTGATTTACTAAGGGTCGAATTGAAATTCAAATAAATTTTTAATTTCAAAAATTTGCATTTCAAATTCATTTTGACTACTTTGACTATAGACTAGCCCAAAATTTGTGTCGAATTGAAAACATTTGAATGTTCGAATTTTTGAATTTTGAAGTACTGGCCCTTTAAAAATCCTTCAAAATCGACTGTTCCCCATCTTAAAGCTGCTGAATGGCCATTTTAGCCTATAGGGGACCTCACAGAACTTGGCAAGAACATTTTACCAGATCAAATCGAACGATTAGAATGATTTTCATTTGATTTTCAATCGAAAATGACCTCCCCAAAAAAGTCGAAGGTCGAATTTTGAAGTATTTTCCACTTCGCAATTCGACCTTTAGGTGTGAACAATGCAGGGGGGATTACATGTGTAAACAATGCAGGGGCCAGTTAATCTCTGTAGACATACCTTTTAAAATTTGAACATGACCAGCAGACACAGCAGGTAGACTGTCATGTGGGGGGGCATGGGGGGGAGGGCAGGCCGCTAGTTGGACAGCCCTGGATTAGACCATACCTAATGCCACCATGCAGATTGTCTATAACCTAAAAGACTTTTTAAATGACTGCTAGAGGAACTCTCTAATGTGTCACAACAATTGTCTCCATATTCCCCATCATTCCCAACCCCAGCAAACTAGAAGCCTATTTATGGCTCTGCATTTACATTCATATTCAGTGTATCAGTGCTACGATTTATATTAAATTGTATTAATTTATATTTCATTTTTATTTAAAAAAGATATCTCCCTTTAATTTTTCATGAATGGTCTAATGTAATTTCTGATTTTGGGTGTCCTTGTGGCTTTCTTGCTTATATTTAAAAGTGCATGTAATTCTCTTGATTTTGAGCATTATTTTTTAGATAAAATCATTCTCAGCAGTCTTCCCAAATGTCATCAACAGCTTCATCCAAACCCGTCTATATGGCTTACAGAGTTCAAATAAGACCAGCAGAATGTTCAGCTATTACTTTATTATCTATCAATTTTGTTTCAGACAATCTATGACTTACCTCAACCTAAATTCAAATGGAAAATATTATTGAAGCTGACCACACACTTCTTTGAAGGCAGGTTTCTCAGAACTCACTCCATAGGGTACTGGAAGGGATCAGAAGCATCACAGATTATCTACAACATGTTAGTAAACTGATAAAAACCTGAGGTTCGAAAAAAAGACTTCCTTAAACTCAAACATAGACCTGCTTATAACCAGAAAACAGCTTCATCGTGGTAAACCTGTTGCTATCTCATAAAATCTAATAGACATCTAAGTACTACAATTTTTTTTTTATAAATTCTTACCTCTGACCCAATGATTGATATTGGTTGGTACTACCTGTATTTGTAATATTTTGGTCCAAAAGCTTGGGCAAAGAACAGGCCAACTGATGTCCTGACTAATGAGAAAATCTGTTTAAACCACAGTTAACTAGACCAAACAGATAACGCATAATAGTAAATGTAGATTAATTAGGGGAAATTTCATTCTACACATATCTTTGTAAACACCATCAGCTTCATTATTATATGCACTATTATTCATAAATATTCTAATTAATATTTAATTTTTTCCTCTATCAGGGCAGTTGAAGTTATGTTGGATTTGGTGTTATGTTGCTAAAAACCAATATGACTGATAATAATTGTAGAACTTCTCCCTTAAATAGTAAATGCCGAATTTTAGTGGTATTAGAGCTTTATGAAGTCATGATTAAAATCTCCTTCTTTAAAATCATAAATGCCATGAAAGTTATTAAAAGATCCCAAAAAACTGTACAATTGAAAATACAGGAGCAAAAAAATTAAACCCTGAATTTTTTGTGAATAAATGAACCTTTTGTACTAAAATTAACATTTTGATATATAAAAAACTCTTAAACCATGAAGGAAAGGCTGATATTTGCCATACTTTACTTGCCATACTTTTGTATTCATAGATTTTATGGTTTTTACACTTGATGAGTTATTAAAAAATTGTTGATTAAGTAACTACTAATTTGTTTGTGCTAGAAAGTACGATTCGGAGAAACATTCTATGAACTTTCATAGATCAACCCCTTTAAATATTCTTTTTTTTATTGTGAAAGTCTAAATTTTCAACTTTATCAGAACTATTTCATTGTGTCTGATACTCTTTCTTTGACAATTCATTGATCTAAGAGGGTTAAAAGAGCTTTCCATGAATAAATATTTGCTCATTTGTACAATTCTTTGTTTTATATATTTAGGTACTTTTGCTGGCTTTAATATTTTTTGTCTTCTTTTTGAAAATACCAGTACTCAAACAAATTGCTAAACAAATGCATGTTGTTGAGCTATCTGAATCCAAAGCCAAAATCAATAAAAAATAGGAATTTATGTGCATCTCTTCTATTTGGTTTGTTGTGCAATACTTTATCTAAAAAAGCATTATTAATAATAACATCTTCCTTTTTTCATAGCAGAGTATAACAGGATAATTCTTGTCTGATATTTCCATACCTTTCACTGTCAAAGGATCCTTTGTCAGAACAATGCCTGACATTTTGTAGTTAGTCATGTTCCATAGACTAGCTGACAAAGCCATTCTTACTTACTTTATAATAAGTCACAAATCTTGGCAAGCATTGCTCAGGAGTGCAACTCTGCATACATTACAACAGAGTTAAAGATATCTTGGTGCATGCAAAGCAAGATATTAAACATTATTGTTTGGGATTACAGTGCTATAGACAACATAATTATTTTTTAATTGCAACCTTCCTTCTCTTCCATGTAAGCCGCCACAGTTTTTTGGATGGCAAGTTATCATAAAAATACTTTACATATAGTATCCCCTCACTTTAATTACAGGATTTGAATTCTAAGGGTGGGTAACATAACCTACTACAAATAGAACATTACAATAAATGTGCGGGTGAATATTGAATATTTGAATTATTTAGTTCTGGAAATTACGGTGTTACCTTTTTAAGATAGGTAATAAAACACTCAATATTTACACACATGCAATACGTCATCGCAGCCAATAATATTGTTTTTAAACAATTTATGAGTAACTACTACCTGCTGATTGGTTGCAATGGCGATCAGACCTGTAACAAACTTTGCACCTTTTCTGCAACTGCATCTATTTTGTTGACTTCCCTTTGCTAGAAATTTAAGATGAAAACAGGTTGAGTTACTGTATATTTATCAAGTCGATTAAATTTGATGTAAAGTACAGGTATGGGATCAGTTATTTGGAAACCCATTATCCAGAAAGCTCTGTAATAATAAAATAGTATTTTTCTCTGTAATAATAAAACAATACCTTATACTAATCCAAACTAAGATATATTTATTCCTTATTGGGAGCAAAACCATCCAATTGGGTTTAATTAATGCTTACATGATTTTCTAGCAGACTTATGGTATGAAGATCCAAATTAGAGAAAGAAACATAATCCGGAAAACCCCATGTCCCGAGCATTCTGGATAATGGGTCCCAAGTCCCAAGTTTTTGTTCTTCTTTTGTCTTGACATTCCAGTACTGTGAGCTTTTTGCTACAATACATTTGCAAGATAGAACAAACTATACCTTTTTAATCTGTCTAAACTTATGCACAACACAGTGATACAATAATACTGTTTAGATTAGATTTTTACTCATTAACAAACTGGATGTTCTCACCATCAGCAAAATCAAAGTTAGAAGTCAAAATAGCGTGTTTTTGTATCTTAAATTGAATTTTTTAGTAATTTAATCCTTTGTATGCTGAACCACCAAGACCAACGCAAGAGTTGCCCTTGCATCTAAGGGCCCCTACACACGGGCGTTTTTACCTGCGCTCCCCTGCGTTCCATTTTGCTGCGTTCAGCCGCAGGGGAGCGCAGGTATAGACGCACTCAATTATTTTCAATGGGGCTGTACTCACACGAACGCATGTAGGCGCCGAACGCAGGAAAAATGCAGCATGTTGCGTCTGAATCTGCGTTCGGCGCTTACACGCGTCTCGTGGGTACAACCTCATTGAACAAAATGAGGTGCGTCTAGACCTGCGCTCCCCTGCGGCTGAGCGCAGCCAAACGCAACGCAGGGGAGCGCAGGTCCAAAACGCCCGTGTGTACCGGCCCTAAATCATGTTGTAGATGATGAGAGTTCTCTGTATGCCTGCTTGAGTGTAATCCTTTTGTTCCTTAGATGTTGCTCTTCTCTTGGTTCCTTGGTGCTATTGTTATCTCATATGCTTTAACTTTGGTTCCTGACTCAGTTTGTGACCTGACCACACCACTAGTTATTGATTCTGTTTCCTGTTACTGGTTCAGCACTCTTACAATGCATGCTGTTTCAATTCCCAGTAGCCCCAGTTACTTCTTATCAATTAGTAACTTCAACTGCTCCAACTTCTATTTTCCATGAAACCTCACCTACAACATAATATTGGTTATTATTGCCTAATGCCTTGAGTATTTAATTCTTACAATGGGCGTGTTACTGAAGTATAAGTGCTTATTTTCTTTCCACTTAAATATACTGTTATCTTCTATCTGGTTCCCTGCATTATTTATCCTGAAAATGTGTGCTCCCAGTACAGGTAAAGAAATAGAGAAAGACTTTTTATAATAGTATAATTCTTATAAGTTTATCTTGGAACACACTTTACTCACCTATTGTTATGTTTCCAGTATCCTCTGCAGAATTCTTCTTCTTCTAGACTCTGTATTTATCCTTCTTCCTGCAAAATAAATATATTTATACATTTAGGCTTAGTCCAGACGGGAAGATTCGGGGGCGATCCGTCGCCTGGCGACTTTTCGCCGCGACGGATCGCCCCGAATAGCTAGGCACTGGCGAGGCTTAAAAACGCCTGCACCAATTCACACGGAGCGGCGCGATTTTTAAAATTGCTCCAAATTGCCTTTTGCTTTGTATTATGCTATGAATAACCCAACAACAGCAACTTTATTTTAATGATTTTCCATAACTTGCTGCATTTACAGTTATTGCTTGCTTTAATTTTACATTTTTTTAACTTGGACTATTTTTTACTTGGACTATTGTTTGTTAGGTTTTCTTTAGTTTTTTACTCCCAATCTGGGTTTATATGGTAATTAATTGAATTTCTGTTTGGTGCCATGTTTTGCCCAGGGGGAGGGTTCTTATGGGTTTCACTGCTTACACTCTTGTTAGTTTTTTTTCCCTGAGGAAGATCACTATGATGTGATCGAAACATTGGAATATCTTTTGTTTTTCTATTAAATTCAGTTATCCTAACTGAGCCTGTTGAGTGCGGTGTTTTTTTGCAATTTTTTTTGCTTATATATATATATGTCCCTAAAGGTTTGTATTGTTATTTCTATGGCCACCTTACAAGTGGCCAATGATATGTCAACTTGAACCTGACATTGGAGAACTTTGATGACAGGTGTTGGAACTGAATTGAGCACTACTACAGGAACCCAAATCAGAATTCCAGATTCCAGTATAACACAAGAGTGAGGGTTGTCAATAAAAATGTTAATGCTCTGTCAGAGACTTGGACAATCAAAATGTTGTCTGACTGTAAACCTAAGACTGATTATTTATTTGGCTTTAAACAATTGTTTTAGTTGCAACAGGAACACAGTAAGAAAATTATTTTCCAATTCCAAAGTACAGGTTAACTACAGTTAATTATTATTATTGTTATTATTGTGATGGCATGCACCAACAGGCTCATGTGTTCCTTCGAAATAAATAGATGTTATACCATAAACTTATTATTACAATGGGATTTTGTACATAAAATAAATAATAAATGCATCACAAACGGCAAGAAATTATACAGCGTATTGAAGTGAATTTACTTTCATAACTATCAAAATGTTAATTACTGGTATGGAAACAAAAACAGAGCACATATGTTCTCTCTCTCTAGTTGACACGTTAATGATGAGCCAGTTATACTGTGCCTTACTATAACCAACAGAAAGTCAAAGAAGCCAAAGGCTTCAGAAAGATTAATAAATATAAATCAGACCAGTCAGAATAATTGTGCCTAAAATACTGTTAATGTGTCACATGTGCTTAATATGTTTAAAGTATATAATAGCTGTCTGTATCCTGTACCTTATTACCAAAACATGAAGCAGTGGATGTATATACTGTATATATATATATATATATATACTGTATATATACATATATATAAAAATAAATATATATATATCGTATATATATATATATATATATCTATATATATATATCTCGTATATATCCAGTGGCACTGGATTTATATTCTAGTTTACTAAAATGTTACTTCCTTTTCATTCTGATTCTTGTAAGTGAGTCTATTCGTCACTTAGGTTCTGTCTGTCTATCCCTGTCATTGTGATGTAAGGTACTTCTGGGTTATTTTGACAGGTGCATCATTCAACTAAGAATGGCCAACAAAAGTGTGGTCAGGTCATTTTTTAGGCTACTGATTTCATATTGTTTAAGCAGGATTCCTATGAATTGTTCACAATATGACTACATTTGAATGCCATTCATTTTAAAAATATACAACACAGTCAGAATGGAAGAATATCACAGTCGGGTCAACCTGTCTAATATATCATAAACCAGTAGGTAGTTCTGTATTACATTTTCTCTGCTGTGGTAATATATTTTCTCAGCCGGCTTTGACGAATATGGGAAAGTACTGTAGCTTTTTAATGAGCTGTGCTACTTGTATATATCTGCAGATTAAGGGGGCAAGCACAAATTTCCTCTGCTACCTAATAGATCATTACTATTGTCTTTTATTAATAACATTCTTGTTTACAAACAGACTACAAAGATAGCATGAGAATCTTCTAGAGATAAATCTTTTCAAAGTTCAGGAACACAACAATGATGTTTGTCATTCTGGTAATAATTGGACTATGAAAGAACACACAGCACAGATTTCAGGAGCTACATGGTGAGTAAGACAGATGCAATCACACTTTTGGACAACAAAATATGATTGGTAGCATCAAAATTAAAACTGGAGTAATTGATAATGGTTTTCACTTAGTAAAAGATGGCAAGGTGACTTTATTCCACATAATTCTTCATAAAATGTTGCCCCTATTCCAAGACATGAAAGATTCTATATTACTGGTTATACATGTTGTTCAAGTTTGATTTTTATTATGGTTATAATTGCCATCAAAGTTGTTGCAAATGAATTATAGATAGTCTTCTCCAGAATTCCTTGTTTGAGCTTTCAGGCTTCTCAATGGCATGTTTCTGGCTGTTGTAATTTTATCCAAATTGTTGTTAATTGTTTAATTTTAACCTTCATCTTTTCTATTGCAACTGATCTTCTCATAATGGGTCAGGGGACAATATTTTTTCATAATTCAATTCCAAATATCTTCATAGACTCTCATCATTCATGGAATTCCAAGTTTGATTTGATCAATCCATGTAATCCATGATTTTCAAATGCCTTGCAAGCATAAACAATGAAATGCATCTTTATCTTTAATTTAATTTTCCTTTTCCAGCTCTACATCCATCAAAAGGAACAGCAATTGTGAATGTGATTTAATGAACTATTTTGAAATAAGCATCAAATGAACCACCAGCATCTTATTTTAGAAAATGTAGCTGAGCCATCCTAAGAAATTACTTTTGTACAATACAGCAATAAATTGAAAATGTGTGTCCCTACTTATAGGTACCTACCTCTTTTTGGCTATATGGCAAACTATTTGGTATTGGTGTCTCATGGCACTAGCTAAATTGCAGTTGATCCAGAGAAAGACTCTATCTAGTTTTACTCAGAATTGAAGACATTTCTTTCCAAAAAGGCAATCAGACAAGCCTCTAGATCAACTATGTATGAAGAGTACAAGTAACTACATTCTATGTCTTTTGTATTGTATATCGATATACTGAGCAAAATACAAGATTTTTCTAATATAGTTAGTTAGTCAAAAAAATAGATAGGCTGTGCAAAATAAATAATAATTTCAATATACAGTAGTTATCTATAACTGTAACAGTATAATGTAATCTATAAAGGCTAGAATGACTGGATGTCTCACATAATAGTAAGAACACTACTTCTCTAACTCTTAGTTAGTTAGCGACTTTAAGGGGGGGGGCACATGGGACATAACTGTTCATTAAGTTTGCTTTTGATCCTTAGCATGCATGTCAGATTCAGTTATGACCCATGTGCCCCCTCTCAAGTCACTGATTCTTATTGACAGGTAATCAATCAGAGAGCTGAAAAGCAGGAAGTTGGGTTCTGACTGTTATGTCAGACACCTTGTCATTCTAGCCTTTATAGGTTACATTATACAGTTATATATAACTATATTGAAGACATTATAGCAATAAGCTCAGCTTATCTATTTACTCAGTTTTTATTTTTCACAAAACAATTCCATTAGAGGGGTTGCCTTGATAAGGTATTTTGCCATCCATGTTTAAAAATACATACTGGCTGCTTAAAAATTGTTTGCAAATAAGGTGCCCACTTTCTCACTGCCTCTCTGTTACGTGTGCCAGGCGCCTCTCCCACATAACCCTAGACAAGGAAGAAACCAAGCACCAGAATTGCAATTTAAAGCGGGGTAAACCCCCTGCAACTTTAATTGGCCAGATGCAATATTTCACAATGTTTGTTAGCACACAAAAACTGCTCAAATACACTCATCAACTTCATTGTAAAGTTTGCAATCAAATAACTTTTGCAAACATTCACTGTGTATGTTATAACATTTCACAAATGTAAAACATTTTTTGCAACAAAATATTTCATGAAACTCCAGAGCAGGTGTTAACACTATAAACCTTTGCTTACCGATAATGTGCATTACATTTTCACCATGAATGAATTTACATTGAGAGCAGTGCTAAATACTTTCAAAAACACAATTTTTAATAGCACTTGCAATTTTTATCAATTGTTACCCCTTAAAACTTTTTGCCCTTAATCGTCATGCTTGACTTGGGCTCTTTCATCCCAGGTCCTGGTTTGTTTCTGTTGGCTTCAATGATTTTCTTTCCCCTTGTGTACTATGCAGAGTTATGGAAAATACCAGCATTGTTTTCATAAATAAAGCTGAGATGTTGCTGCCAACCAGAATACGTATCATAGATTCTATCAAAGAGCCCTTATTTGCATTAATTTTGAAGTACATCTTCTGAGGCAGATATTCATGGTACACAGCTCCTACAATTAGAATTTACATGTCACATTTAATGTCACATTCCTGTGTTTCCCAGAAGAGCAATACTAGATATTCTGCAAGTCATTTTTAAAATGCCTATGGTTGGTTTTAATTAATCAGTTAAACGACTGTCAAAATTAAGATGTATTTTGCTGTAGATTATAGCCCTGAGGTTTTCTTACTTTCTTTTATGCAACTAAAAAGAAATTCCTATTTGTGGTATTCTTTGTGTTCAGCTTGAATGAAGGTCACTTCTGATTTACTTTTCATCTTCAAGCCGTCTGGCCAGTTTACAGATGTTTGCATTTTAATGAAGGGAAACCATTTGGAGGTTCCAAGCAACAACAGAAAGGGTTGGCTTTTTCATAGCTTTTTTCCATGACTTTGGCAATTACAAACCTGTGCTGAAATTTAGTTTCAAATACTATAGTCAGATTATGCAAATGTATTCACCAAGAAAGACAATAATTGGTGTAAAATGATGTCAATTAAAACCAGGGGAAACTATTTCCAGAATCATTGGGATTCAAGCCCTGTGAAACAAAACTGCTGCTTAGCAGTATGTATGGCAGCGACTCATCTGTTAAAAACAAATATGTAAATCTGGTATAATAATCAGATATGGGTATTTTTTCCAAAACTTCTGCCAAATAAAAAGAGTCTACATAATGTTGAATGTCATGTTTCCTGGTGCCAATATAATGTGCAGTCAAAAGCACAAAACAGAGAATGAACACAAAAGTTTTGATGTGTGTTTGAAACATAAATAGCATTCCCAATGTGTCACCTGTATGTTTATACTCCCATAAATATGTGCTATAGAAGTAGCCTCCCTGATTCTACACCAGTAGAACTGGTCCAAGATTTTATAGGTCTCTACCATCCCATAACGGTCATGCATGTTGTATACTTTGTGGTGTGTGTTTTTGTGATTGGAAAGCATTTCCAAATTGAGGATAAGGGGATCCATTAGGAAGCAAATAATGTATGTTTTGTCTTTTTGGAGTAATGCATTTTCTCAAGGAACAACAAATGAGTCCAGTGTGTCTAGATTAAGTTTCTCTTTTGTAAAATATGCAGTGATCAATCTTGATGTGTACTGGACAGATCTAAACAGTAGATTGTTGGGATGCAGTCAAGGGGGCAAATTCACTAAAGAAAGCAAATTTTCCAGCGACAGCTTCACAGCCATCGCAACACTTTGCCAGGCTTAAACTTGATGGGACAATGCTAAATGACTAAAGTGCGAAGTTGCGCCCATGGCGCTGAATGATGACAAATTCTCTAGTGTTAATTCAGTTAATTCAGTGAACAAATCAAAGCAAAGTTGCACTAGTGTTATGTCTAGCTCAACTTTGCTAGAGTACTTGTGCTCAGGCTAATTTGCATATGGCAGGAAAGATTAATGGAGATAGTTATGTTACATGGTGCATCTAATACATTACATTTACACTGATAACTAGACATGCCAAAGGAACCTTAATAAAGTCAATAGAGTTGTTTTAAAGTCCTGCACATAATACCACTGTTAAATAATGTGCCAAATGGTAGACAATGTATGGGGGAAACTGGATACCCACAAAAAATGTTATGCCTTTTGCAGCACAACACCCTGAAAAATGAAAAGATGCTAGCATTTTTTGTACTGAAAACATATTCCACTCAAAAATTCTGTAAGTGGCTGAAGATTGAGGATGTTCTATGTAGTGATGGGCGAATTTATTCGCCAGGGCCGAATTCGCAGCGAATTCCCGCGATTCGCCGCTGGTGAATAAATTTGCGAATCACCAGCGAAATTTCGCCTAGCGAAATTTCGGCAAAAAAAGAGTCGCGCGCCGTTTTCATATACTATAGCTCTTCATTTTAGTAATTTTGGGGTTTTTTTCGGTTTAAGCCTTTAGGTATAGGCTTATGTAATCCAAACCATTATTATGACTCTGGATTTGAGAAAGTTGTGGGATTAATTATTATTTTGATAACTGGTAAGCCGAAGTGCCTCGTGCCCTTCACATAGGGATTGCCTAATTATCACCTGCATCTTTCTCTTATATCCCTTTTGCAATGGAGTAGTTTCTCTCTATGCAATTCATAATCTCATACCTTACCTAAATGTTTTCATACATTGCATCTTTATTGGTCCCCATGCAATCTTTCTGTTTGCAGGGCCAAACAGGCAGCGACCCTTCAGTTTTGCTGGCAATATCGCCTGAAATTGTATTTTTAGTTGATGGACACATCGGACATTTAAACGATCGTTTTGAGACAATCGTGGTCTCACGATAGCCATTGGATCTTTAAAAAATCTTACGTCTATGGCCAGCTTTAGTCACACCCTATATTGGTCACCAACCCACTCTACTAGTCCTTTACAATCTACCTTTTGCATTTACAGTAACTGCCTTTACAGACACAGTTTGATAAATAGGTTTTTGGACATAAAGATTCTGCCTGGATCCATGGTGCTTTTACATTTTTTATGCAAATTTCCTATCAACACATTTAAGATGTACCTGGTAGGGATTTTCACATTGTATTAATTGCAACTCGAGCTGCTTCAGCATTCTGTGGTGTTACTGACACATACAATTGCAAAGAAGCTTGTTCTTTTTTAAGACTTGCTAATGTATTTCATGCAAATTAATTGGCACTGTTCAAGAGCTCATTGCAGAATCGTAATATCTGAATATCTTTATTAGCCAGAAATCCAGGTGCTAAACTTCTTTCAAATATATGTTTGTCTCCTCTGTGTTGGTGTAATGTGGGCAGATTCTCACTTGTTAATGTATAAAATGTGTGAAATTAAGATATACAGGGACAGGATAGAAATCCTCCTGATGCAATTAACTATAAATACCTAATTATTCTTTTGCAATTTTAACCTTTAAGTGGCAAAACAGAGTAGTTAGTTGAAATATGGTCTTAAACATATTTTTCCCATGCACAGAACTGTTTGCTGGGAAGCCGAACCAGAAGAGTTGAGAGTGCAAGCTGCTGCATTGAAAGATGTAAAGTCAAATAAGTCTGCTGAAAAAAACCCAAATGTTGTGTTATAGGACACATGTTTTTCTTTTTACTTTTTTAGCCCTGATCAATTATAAGGTTTCTATATAATTTGCTCCCTGAAATATATCAGCACAGTCATAACCATGTTATGTTATTTATTTATGTATGTATTTATTTATGACATTGCACTCAAAAGACACATGCTTCACAAAGACAAATAACACCATTATATCAGAAAAGAATAATACTTCTAATGATGTTTATGAAAATATAAATAGCTGGGGTCATGTAATTGCATGAATATTGTTTTATTATTACAGAGACAAAGGAAATATTTTTTTTAAATTGGAATTAATTGGATTAAATGGAATCCATGGGAGACAGCCATCCCATAATATATAATAAACCAATAGGCTGTTTTCGCTTCTAATAAGGATGAATTATACTGTATCTTAGTTGGGATCAAGTACAAGGTACTGTTTTATTATTACAGAGAAAAAGGAAACATTTTTTTTAAACTTGAATTATTTGGATTAAATGCAATCCACGGGAGACAGTCATCACGTAAATATTGAGCTGTCTGGATAACAGGTTTTGGGATAATGGATCATATATCTGTATTGTTACTCTGAGCCCTTACTATTGACTATTACTTATATAGTAATAACATATTCCACAGTACTTTACATTGATTATTCATCATTCCATGCCTCAAGTGGAGCAGCAGCAATCTAAGGTCCAATTAACCTTCCTCCATGTTTTTGGAAGAAAAACTCACATAAGCACAGGGAGAACATATTAACAACTTTCTGAATATAATTGCCAGGCTGGAATCAACAGCTGGAGTGGTCATACCTTTCATTGAAACAGTAGAACCCCTGCTAGCATCATTCTTCACCAATAAGCTTTTGGTGCTATAGAATTTTCTGCAGTGGAACGGACAGGACACTTCAAGAATCAACCCTTGCTGTTATCAACCTTTACTGTTATCAACCCTCAGAGTTGAGGGTATGAATTTATATAGTTTGAAATTGAAATAGTTCTTTTCTATACTGAATCTCTATTCTTTATGGTGTTCTTCAAGCAAGGAATTATTGGATGTAGAGGAAGCAAAGTCCTCCTTCTTGACTCTTGAATTCTTGTTCTGTTAAAGCTGCTTGATCAAAAATGTGTCTCTATATTAGCATTCTATTTGGGGGTGGGAACTGCAAGAGTGTCATCCTAAGAAGAATTTTACATAGGAAAACATATCATGTTGCCACATGCAACATTTAATACCTAGGAATGCCATGGCACATATTTCATAAGATAACTAATTTCAAGATCACTTGTACAAGTCATAAAGATTTATACTGTACACTGAAAACAGAAGGTAGTGTGTCCTACTAAGTCATTTCCACTATTGTTTGCTCTTCTGCAGCCCAATCAGGAACTGGAGGACAGACACAGATAAACTACTGAAAATGCAATGTTATTGGATTCCACACTCAAGTTCCTTTCTGCTTGTTAACTGCAAAGTCAGGCAATGTCTTTATTGTGTCTGCTGTTGAAATTCTCTGAAACTAACTTATGTCTCCAAAGATGAGAATGCAAAACATGAGCTGAAAGAGAAACCTCTGGGTATAAGCAACAGTTATTCTGCTTCTCAATTTTAAAAAGGTCTTTAAAGTTAAAATGTTAATTGTCATTTTCATGTTTTCCCCTTTAATAAAGTGACATTATAATCATCACACAATTTAATGAACTAAATGGAAAACCTACTCTTTGAGCACACACTTGTTCAATTTATGCTACATAAATATTTAGCTTAAGATATTCTTCAGAGCACATGCTAATTGAGCCTGTTATTCATTATTAAAATAACTATATTCCAATACAGCATGAAGTTTAATGAGGTCATAGTTTCATCCTAACTGGACAAGATTCTCCATTCAGAATTGGAAAATATGCTTAGGTAAAAATATCTACCAATTTTATTAAAATAATTGTTATATGTTAAAAAAAAAAAGAATAGTAAAAAAATATATATATGTACTGTATATATGTGTATGTTTGCAAAAATAAAAGAGGTGAGGTTGATCAATGTACATTCCCTGGTCCCTTGTTTCATAAGTAATTTAGTATCTATGCAGCTTAACAGGGGCTTTTAGTTACAAAGATATGATCATAAAATTATTGTCACCATACCATGTCACAGTAAATCCCATATGGTGGTCCTAACTATTTACCTCCAGTCATATTTTTCAAAGGCTGGCACCTCCTTGCATGGTAGCATTTCTGGAGATAAGTATCTCTGACATTGGTTTCAGTCAGAGGGCTTAATCCTCCCTTATTAGTTTTTATAGTCGAGTGATTGCCATGACCACAGTGTAGATTCCACAACCTTAAAGGGGTGGCTCACCTTAGTTAACTTATAGTATGTAATATAATGGGCAGTTCTAATCAACTAATCAACAATTTGTCTTAATTGTTTATATTTTATAGTTTTAGAATTATGTGCCTTCTTCTTCTGACTCTTTTCAGCTTCCAAATGGGGTCGCTGATCCCATCTGAAAACAAAATGTGTGGTAAGGTTACACATTTTTGTTATTGCTACTTTTTGTTACTCATCTATTCAGATCCTCTCCTATTTATATTCCAGTCCCTTATTCATATCAGTGCACGTTAGAGTAATTAAGGAAAATGCAATATGAAGAGCTGCTGAACAAAAAGCTAGATAACTCAAAAAAAATTTAAACCAATTCCAAATTGTCTCAGACTATCACTTCCTACATCATACTTAAAGCTTAAAGTTAACTCAAAGGTGACCAACCCCTTTAATCCTCCCCCACTTACAACTTTTAAGAGTCAAATTGCCCAAAACAATACCCATTTTTAAAGGCATAAGAAACATTTTAAATGTATAGTCATGGGAGGTGCTACAACCACATGGAAGGTTGGCCTGCAGAATAACTGCTAAACCTCCATCAGAATAACTACAGTACAAAAATACAGAAAGGGGAGTTGCGGAAGCACACCAGAGCTAAGTAAAAATCTATAAACAGAATAGAAGTGCAACTGATCAGGTCAAAATAACTACAAGCAAACAAAAGAGAGGGGATTGATCAATGCACATTCCCTGGTCCTGTTTTATTACCCACAGGGAATGTGCATTGATCAATCCCCTCTTTTTTGTTTGCTTGTAGCTAATTGGTTTGCAAGAATTACCTTTTATTTCATGTTGATTACTTGTAAAGCTAACTTGGGCTAGGCAGACCAAAACAGTGTTAATGTCCAGCTAGTTGTTTGAGCATGGGTTACATGCACTCAAACATTTCAGGCCTCTGCAGGGCCTTCACCAAATGGAACATTTCAGGAATGGTGTAGTTCAACTACAACTCTCAGGCTACTGTGCAACAAAACAGGAAAGACTGGGTGCCAGGATGTTCTTGTAATATAACATAATAACTTTTATTTGTCCAAGACAAATGATCCACAGGTTTTATTACAGTGGTACAGAGGCATTGGCAGTATATAGTCACACCCCACTCACACAGAGCTGTGGATACCAGGGACTTTCCTCCAGAGATCAGGAATTAACCGGAAAAATTATCTTTCTGTAATTTGGATTACCATACTGCTAAAAAACACTTAAACTTTAAACAAATCCAGTAGGATTATTTTGTTTCCACTAAGGATTCATTATATGTTAGTTTGGATCAAGTACAAGGCATTGTTTGATTATTACAGAGAAAATGGAAATCATTTTTTGTGTGAATTATATGATTAAAATGGAGTCTATGGGAGATGGCTTAGATTATTGCAATTCAATATTTGCGTGTTTAAGTCAAAAATCTCTCTCTCGGCTTTAGTTAGTCCAAATGCAGCGGCTCAGCTATTAACAAAACAAATCGTTTTGATTATATTATTCCTGTATTGGCTGATCTTCATTTGTTTCCGGTGAAGTTTAGGATTGATTTTAAAATGCTACTATTAACTTATCAAGCTTTACATCATAAGGTCCCAGAATATATTTCAGAATTGTTGACCGTTCATAATAGCAGTAGGTTGTTAAGGTCCTCTGGACAAGGATTATTGAAGATTCCTAGAAAAGGAAAGGTGATTGTGCCTTTACCGTATATGTGCCAAGACTGTGGAATAATTTGCCATTGGATATTCGTCATGCTAGTTCTGTGGATATTTTTAAAACACATTTTAAGACTTTTCTGTATACCTTTGCTTTTGAGCAGATTCAAGTGTAATGCAATGCATTTTTTTTATTATGGAGATGCAATGATTATTGGGTTGCAATGATGTTACTGTACATGTTCTTTTTTTCTTTTTAAGTCTGTTGTAAAGCACTTTGTAGCTTTACTTGGAAAGGTGCCATATAAATAAACTTTTACTTACTTACTTACTAACAATATCTTGAATGTTTTTACTTTCACAAAGACTCGGGGCCCAGAGGAAATATTAGTCTCACAAATTAGTGCACATTTAAAAGTATATAAACTGTAAGTGCAGTGTTGGAGCACACCTATGTATTTATATATGAATGAATATAAACATAACTGGATAGTAAAAAAGATGTTATTTTATTTGATTTGTTCTGTGATCTCAATGGGCATTTTTTCTTGTATTGCATTTCATTTTGGACAATAAATCTCTCACCTACTTTATATTCAGTATTAAATTGATATGGTTTTAGTTGACATATTTAAAATAATTTTCAATGTAGTTTGTTAGTTGTTTTTTTTAAAGTTTTGCAGCAGGTATTTTGGTATTTCTGCTTAAGTTATTAATCATAAATATGAAAAATCCCCTACAGTACCATTAAACAGGTTGAAAACTAAAGAGATTTGGATACTATCCACTATATACAGCATCTGGTCTATGATGATCTAATGTGGACACGGTTGGAATATAACTAATGCATGCTAAGATTAAATTGTCAGAGAGTTACTGCTATTAAGAGAACAGATTTTCTACTCTTGAAATGAGTTCTATCAGAATTGCCTTGAATTTGATAGTTCACTCTTTCTCAATTAACCACAGAGCCTTGTCTAGATTTTTAGTTTGTTAGTTGTTTTTTTTAATTTAGTAAAACAGAAAGTATTTTGTGTTTTAAAGATTGATATTAAAGTATAGCTTAAAGTAAGAATTTAGTGCATAAAATATCTGACACCAATTTCATATGTCTAAAAACCCAGAACTAACCCCAAAATCTTTGTCATGGCTCACACTTCTGCCTTTAACTGCCACCTTTCGCTTCAGGAGGAGCCCTCCCCTATTTGGACACCACCAGATTTTAAACTGAGAGGACCAAGGGAAGAGTTCTGGGCAGATAAGGGAACCGAACGTGGACGGAAAGGATCTAGAACATGGTGCGTAGTTGAATGTCATGCCAGGTACATACCAAAGAAGCAGAGCACATCAAAAACAGGAGTCAGGGATGTAGTTGAGGTCTCTCAGGATCCACAAGAATGGCCAGTAAACAAGCAGAGATCGGTACAGGCAGTGAATTAGCAACAGTAAGGGACAGGCAAGAGTCAAAGAACAAAGATCAGAGCAATAAGAGCACCCAGGAACTATTAGGAAACAGACCTATTTTGGGCAAGGCACAATTGCCCACGGGCTCTTAAATATTTAATTTTCACTCCAAGTGAGATGGCTTAGGCAAAAATGACTCTGAAGGACTTTGTGTATAAAAGATATATACTGTGAATGTATTGTGTTACTGTGAATTTAATGTGTTAATTTGTGATGACATCCCTTGATTGGAGTTTAGAATCCCCACCTATCCTTCCCTCCCCAATTCGTTCACTCTTTAAATACTGGTTCACGTGTATGCACCTATTAGGCTTGATAAAGGGTCCGGAGGGGCCCAAAACATTGACAATTTTTGTGAATGCTTATGGGCTAATAAACTACCTTTTTTCACTTTAAGCAACAAATTTTCTTGGTGTGCTTCCTGATTTTTGCCTAGATTGCCTCTGGTCCCCGTGCAAGGAGGAGGAGCACTCCACTATCGTGCATCCAAGTGCGATTACATCAAGCGCGGCATGCCAGATTGGGCATGTGTATATAAGGGGAGCAGGCGAGAGTCAGTAGGCATCACTCTATGGAACAAACTAACTAAAGGGCAAATGTTCGCCAGCAAACGATCCACCACACTTCACAAAAATTTGTCAGGCACAAATTGGTTATCACTAATTCACTAAAATGCAAAGTTGTGTCTCAGTTGCAGAACGCTGGCGAAGTTTCACTAGCATTAATTTGTCGGCATGAGCATTTAATAGTGATCTATCACTAGCGAGCAGTCAATTCTGCATAGTGACACTTCACTAGTACTCTTACACTTAGGTCACTTTGAATAGGGTGGGTACATATAGGTCATATATATGTCTTTAGTAGAGATGTTCATGCAAATGCTGAAGTGACCACTTATTATTACAAATGGCCAAGGAAGCAAAATGAAGACAAAAGTGATACTAGACATGAGACCCCCTAAAACAAATGTAGCATGCCCCTCAAATTTGTAAAAAAAAAAATTTTCATATTAAAATCTTTAATAGTTAGAACTTTTGAAGGCAATCCCACTTTAAAATATGTAGAAACACCAGTGTTTTTTTAAAGAACTTTTATGACTTTTGGGCATACAGGATATGATGTTACTGACGATTAAGAATCAAGTAGCTTCATCTTATCAGTTTGCCAGGACTAAGGAGGCAAAGAAAACTCTGGACAAAGATGTAATGATCTGTGAAATTTTCACTCTGATGAATTTGCGGAGTAACAATCATTCCCTGAGCAAAAATTTCCTACACTACCAATGGTCTGTTTCGCTAGCAAATCGTCCTCTAATCCTGTTTGCAATGTCGCTGTGGATGTTATTTCTCGGGAAATCTGCCCCATGTCCATTCAAGTCTGTTTTATCTTACAGTATCTTAGATCTTATCGTAGATTTT
The DNA here is from genome assembly GCA_024363595.1 of Xenopus borealis. Classification (NCBI taxonomy): domain Eukaryota; kingdom Metazoa; phylum Chordata; class Amphibia; order Anura; family Pipidae; genus Xenopus; species Xenopus borealis. The sequence goes on from CM044431.1 coordinate 135,000,752, forward strand.
TGAGTAGTAGATTGTTAGGTAACATTTACAAGTTTTAAAAAAAGGTAAAACTGTACAAGTTTATTTTTTTTTAATTAAGGTTGTGCATAGAAATCTACCTAATTGTCTTTTTTGATTAATTAGTGCATCACTTCCTATCAGTTCGATTCACACATTACTATTTTAAATTTGCACCTATTATTGGGAACCTGTCACCATTTATTTCAAATAAGGTCAGACGTTCTGCATTAGTATCTCCCAATGTGCTGAAAATAAATTCTGTGAATAGTTTAGGTGCTAGATAATTCATTTACATTATAGCAATCCCAGTAAAATTGGACTGTACTAAGTAGCCTTGGGACCATCCGTAAGGAATAGTGCAATAATCTCATTAAAATACTTCTGGCTTACTGTTAACTGACTCAGCACTAACTGTAGACTGTAATAACCAGATTAAAATACATGTGAACAATAGGATCCTATGTTTGAATAAGAATTTACAGTCACATTATAAGATGTATCTGATTTTAAAATGAGATTTATTCATTTATAAGATTTTACTCTTTTAAAATACTGCAGTATATAGAACAAACCTTTATAGTGACATTATTTGCTATACTGCTCTTTATTGCACAATATTGCTAATATAATAATATTAATATAAGTCTATACATACATAATGTGTGTTAATGAGCAGTATAGGATGCTGGTAAGGTAGATGTGGCTCTCCAAGAGATTTTTAGCACTTTTTAAATTGTATGATATTATTATTATAGAATAATCTGCCTTCTGATATAGATTATGGAGGATAATTTGTTTCAACAAATTAAAGGTGAGCAAGATTGTATTTGGAGCATAGCATACTACAGTATCGGGGTCCAATTTATCATGTTATGTAAAACACTGGAGAAAAATATCACAGTGATGTTGCCCATAGCAACCAATCAGCAATTAGATTTAAAACCCACAACATCACTGGGGATTTTTGTTTCCAATGTTTTACACAGGATAATAAATAGGCTCCTGCATGTCCTTTAGTTCTTGAGAAAGCTATAGAAGTTAACAGACCTCTGGTCCACAGTGAATAAATCTGATTATTAAGAGGCTGGTTCACCTTAAAAGGAACATTTCAATGTAAAAATAAAAATTGGGTAAATAGATAAAAAAAATGTTTCTAATATACAGTAGTTAGCCAAAAATGTAATGTATAAAGTCTGGAGTGACCAGATGTCTAACATAACATAACAGAACACTACTTCCTGCTTTTCAGGCTTTTTTTTAGTCAGTGATTTGAAGGGGGCCACATGGGCCATAACTGTTCATTGAGTTTGCAATTGATCCTCAGCATTCAGCTCATATTCAAAAGCAACAGTTATGACCCAAATGCCCCCCTCAAGTCACTGATTGGTTACTGCCTGTTAACCAATCAGTGGAAACCAAGAGAGCTGCAAAGCAGGAAGTAATGTTCTGGCTATTATGTTAGAGATCCAGTCACTCCAGCTTGTATACATTATATTACATTTTTAGCTATCTAACTATATTGAAAACATTTTTATTTTGCACAGCCTATCTATTTATACAGTTTTTATTTTTATACTGAAAAATTAATTTCAGTTAACTTCTATATATTATAGAATACGTTATATAATTCAAAGAAACATTTTCAACTGGCCTTCATTATTTCTTTTTTACAGTTTATAAATTATTTGTCCATATATGAATGTGGACCATGTGTCCAAACTGCAATATATGCAGTGTGCTAGAATTATGGCTCTGATTACTTACTGTACTATATGACCTGAATGTGTGATTCGTATGACATTTAGAATGGAAACAGGGAGATTGTGAAACTGCCTAAAAGTGACAATGTTATCCAGTGTTGTCCAATGTTATATTTGAAATCAACGTTGTCCAACTGTAAGCAAAGTGGCATGATTATAACTTTCTGTGACATTATTTGGCTGAGATAATTACTGATTCCATACTTCCACAAACCATGCATTTTTGAGTGGGCATGGCATGTGTCTATAGGACTTCAGTCTAGGAAACTATGCCAGGCAAAACCAGTTGCTTAGGAAGTATACTCATGGAAACGTGTACAGTTCCCACAGGAACTGAAAAAAACTATACAAGAAATCTGTGTGTGTGTGAGTGTGTGTGTATGGACTGCATAGAGTATATCATGCAGAGAATTACTAAACACTATATAAATGTCTTATACCAACCACCATGATTCACAGTCAAGGAGATCTTTCTGTACAATAGGTTCAGGTATTTACAAGTTTAGTATTTTAAAACAGCCTTTATTTTATAATATGTGTAAAAGTCCTACTTGGTATATAATATCAGGTATATAATATCAGGGAATGTTAAATATATAGGATTTTATAGAAATTATAATAACAGGAACGTAATCCCTTTTTCCAAACACTCAATTTTTTTTTTTCATCTTTATCTTTTTTATTCATTCTTTCACCCCTGGAGACATATATAAAGTGGTAAAATTTATGTTCTGCTGTTGATGTTCTTTATTATAAATACTGTACATAAATAATTTAGCGTATTTTTATAATGGCACAGAACCTATAATCTTAATTTCTTCTGTTGCTCGGGGTAAGAAAGGAAAGATTAATAAAATATGATAAAATTAAATTTGATTGTTTTTCATATGTATCACATGTAATCCAGTTTAACTATTGAACTACCATTTGGGGTTGGAAGAGGAAATAAGCCCAAAGCCCCAGTTACTTTCTATGACATGCTGAAAGACAACGTTGACTGAAATAAATCTTTACTCAGGATGAATGCATTGACTGGCATAATGTTACAATGTGTATGTGAAAAGTGAGTAGTCTATGGCCTACAATTATGGTAAAATGCAACAAGCTATAGGCTACTTATAGGGTCTCAGATTCACCCCTTTTCAACATAAACTGAATAATAGGGTTTGTGTTGAACATATTTTTACCTATTCTTTTAATTAAGAAATATCTATGGTTTCTTTTATTTTTCTGTAAACGCCAATATGAAACCAGCTTTACATTAACACTTCCTGTCCCTTCTGGTACTAGAGAACTTCAAAGAGCTGATATAATTAATTATCAGTCCACTGAGAAGCCCCTAATACTAAGCTGCTCAAAAGTTACTGCTTAAAAAAGGTAGATAGGGAGCTCTGCACATTTACAGGGAGGGGAATTCAGTGAACATAGTCCCATGTTAAAATGATTGACTTATAATGGCAAAGGTGTTACTGAAGGTGTTTTCAGGTGTATATTGTCCCTTTAATTTTAAGCTTGTAGTTAATGGGTAGGGATATTTGTCTTTTTGATCTAAACACATTGTTGAGCTGTTCACATAAATATCTAATTTTACTAAAAACATGCTCTCTTGTAACAAAGTCTGCCAGAAACAGTATACTCTACATACAAAGGTCAAATACAAATATTAATACAATGGCTTGTTGTGTGGCACTGATATTTGAACAGTTATGTCTCTATTTACATGTGGGGGCCGATCCAGTTGAACCTGGAAAACACAAATAAAAAATGATTTGTACTTTTCATGTGCATTTAACAGTTATTTTCCTTAATCAATATGTCCTTTTAGTGTTTGAAAATTAAAACAATATGTACTTCCTTAAGGTAGACAGTGCCCTTAATATTTGGTAACTATGGTAATAGTGATATTGACCATACTAAACATACTTCAATATGGTAATATTCAATACAGACATATTCAAAACCAATACATTATCATTTGGTTTGTGAGAGGGCAGAAAGGAGATCTTTCATAGTTATTGTGGAGAAGTAATATTCTTCAAAGGTATAGTTCAAGCAGAGAAAGGACTGTCCTAATAAAGAAAAAGAGAAAAATACCAAAAAAAAGACCATTCACCATGATTCATGGTCATGATCTTGGAATCCAAAATATTAAATAGCTCTGTTTAAGGGGAAATACCTAAGCTCATTTAGTGAGACGTCTGTAAAAATGGGCACATAGACATTGTCTAGACTGAAAAATATAAATATATTCATGTATTTTTTTACAGAGATACATGATTCCTCAGAATGTGAGGAAACCATGATTGTCTGTTTCTCACGCACACTGACCATTCCCCCCCCCCCATATTCTGGTAAAGGCACTAAGCCCCTTCATCATCTTTTTCCATTTTGAAGTGATAGATTTCTTCTAATTTCCATGGTGTGCCACACATCATATCTCCTCCGGCTTATATCCATCATTTCAGATTGGGAGCATGCGTCCTGACCATCCTCACTCTGTCCCCATATGTGGCTCATTTTTTCACATATCATTTGCTGAAATGGCTGAAAACATTCTTTTTGCTTGCTGTAAGCTGGAGGATATATGGTGGACAGGGCACAGATTATCTAGAAAGCAAATGGACTTCAACTCCCAAAGTTCATATTTTAAATATGAAGAAAGGATGAGGGAGGGATTCAGTCACTCTACCAGATTGAATGGGGTTGGGAAATGGTCCGTGGTAGTTAGACACAGGCAATCATGGCTTCCGCTCAATATGTATGTTTATATTTATTTTTGGCAGTGTCTTTGTGTAATGTGTATTTTTAAAAGTTTTTGCAGACAGGGTGTATTGGCATGACTATGACAAAAGTTGAGCACTAGGCAGCAATGGCTGAAGTAAAAGTAGATGTTTTTTCTGTAAGAATGTGACAAAGATTGTAGTAGCACATTGTGAATAGATGTTTATGCTACAGCTGGGGAGGTGAGCTAGGAGAACTACTGTAGTCAGTGCATTGGGGGAAACATCAGTAAAACATGATTTGGTTGGTTTGACTACTTTCTGCTTTGAAATACAAATGAGAAACTCACCAATACATACGTTTTTTCAGAGTAGGTGTAGGGTTGATTCTCTCATTGCAGTTCAGTAGATGGCACTCAGGTGTGACTAAAACTCAAAAAACAAGTTTCAATGTTAGGCCTTGCTGAGACAGAGCTGAGTATCATGAGTGTTTTCTTGTTCCAGTGTTTTCGAACTTCTAGAATTCAGAACTTTATAAATACTGATGCTGTGCTTTTTTTCTAGATGCTTCTCTCAGCATTTCTGTAGTTCATTCTCTTCTTACTTTTTGTGTTTAAAACGCAATGCTAAATTTAACAATGACAACTTTAAAGAGGGGTCAGACCAGGATATATAAATGTATGATATAGATGGCTTAATTTGGAGTTTGTAAATGTTCGAGTAATATGTGTAATAAAAATGGCAACGCAAGGAACTATTAACAAGGGTTTTAAAATGAAAAAACACACACACATATATGTTAGTAATTATTTAGACAAGCACATTGGTGTAAAAAATGGTCTGTACTTGGTAGGTTAAATTAAAGTAACTAATGCTCTTTATAAAGCATTTCTTTGCATACTGTACTTTCTTGCTAATTAGAACTTAGCACAGGTTAATGATTACTTTATGTATGACAAATGCCTGTGCTACTTAATTACACCAGCATCCGTATTTTTAAGACAATACAGCTTATTATAGATAAGACCGCTTCCTTAACATACAACATAAAAACAAAACATTGTAGCAAACAGTCTATTCAAAATTAATGGCATATAGTGTCCATATGTTCCATGTGCTTCTTGATAAGACCTCAAAGGAAAAAAGAGCAAATTACACAATTGTGTAGCAAGCTTCACAAGTTGGACAAACTTTTGCTGTGCTGTGTTGTTGTGAGGAATTGCATTTGGGAGACTGTAGGGTACCCAGTTTAAATATGAGTGCAAGTGGGTTTGCTGGTATTACTAAGTGTGTGTCTTGTCAAATGTACAGTATGTAGTGTTGCAGCAGCAGTTCCATGCAGTATTTACACTGAGAGCAGTGGCAAATGAGAGGGAGGAAAGGAGGCTCAAAGAGCAACCACTGGCA
>CM044431.1:135012753-135028685 GCA_024363595.1 Xenopus borealis
TGAATCGTGGGTATAAATTCGCCCATCCCTAGATGTGTGTCTTATTTACAGTATATGAACAAAAGTAGGATTTCTGAAGCAAACGCAGCAGTTTTATTAAAGCAGGGCAACACTGCATTATATTTTTGTTACTGTAAAACTTTCATTTTTTTCCTTTAAGGCACATTTGCTGTTAGTTTGGCACTTTGAGAAAGACCTTAGCGTAGGCTAGTCTTCAGTTTTGTAATTAAGATTTTTTAATTATCTTTAAGACCTGTGAGAGCAGATCATTGTAAACCATTAAGTGGGGGTGCAATGAGGCTGAAATCACAAGATTCATATTCACAAATAAAAAAGGCCATCTGGACTCATCAATATATTGAGGACATTGAGACTGTGTGCCTTACTAAAAATGCCTTACCCTTTAAACAAAACAGGCATTGTTTCTCCATGTATTGCAATATATTTAAGCTGGCCAACTATGTCAAAATCATCTCTGGTCTGGCCAGTCTTACCCTAAACTTTTATTTAAATCATTCAGAATGCCATTATTTCATTGTACATTTTACACAGGGACTAAGTTTTAGAAGTAACTGTCAAGGTTAAAACTCCCAAACTTAGGTGTCCTTTTATTGGCCGATCACATGAGTATAGCTGGGAAGGGTGGAAGCTACAATATGGTGCTGGCCACTGCTCCTGCATAAACCACAACAGACAAGGGAAAGTTGTGCTCATCACTAATTTTTAAACCCTTTAAATCCCTGTTGTGTTAAAAGGGTAATGCATTTTTAGTGGTACTCCCAATAGCCTTTGATATTCTGCACCACACTCACTAAAGCACTTAAAGGGATACTGTCAAGATTTTTATGATGTAGTTTTAATTCTAAATTACACTGTTTACACTGCAGATAATTCACTCTTCAATATAAAACTTAATTCCTGAAACAGCAAGTGTATTTTGGTTTAGTTGTAATATTGGTGTGTAGGCACCATCTCAGGTCATTTTGTCTGGTAATGTGCTTTCAGAAAGACACAGCACTTTAGGATGGAACTGCTTTCTGGCAGGCTGTTGTTTCTTCTGCTCAATGTAACTGAATATGTCACAGTAGGACCTGGCTTTTACTATTGAGTGCTGTTCTTAGATCTACCAGGCAGTTGTTATCTTTTGTTATCTTACCATTGTTCTGTTTATAGGCTGCTGGGGGTGTGTGATATCACTCCAACTTGCAGTGCAGCAATAAAGAGTGACTGAAGTTTAGCAAAGCACAAGTCACATTACTGTGGGCACCTGGGAAACTGACAATAGAGCTAGCCCCCTGTCAGATTTCAAAATGAAATATAAGAAAACGTGTTTGCTCTTTTGATAAATGGATTTCATATCAGAATTATGCTGGAGCAGCACTATTAACTGGTGTGTTCCCATGACAACTCATATAGTATGTACTTGCATGGTATAAACCAGAATAGAAGTTACCTTCACTGTAGTCTTTCTGATCTGCATTGTTCACTGATGCTCTTTTGTGTCCCAACTCTTTTCAGATCAACAGACAGGAGAACCAGTGAAAGAGCAGAAGAATAGAACTGTAAAATTGTTACTATGCCACCCTGCATATTGGAAAAATAATTTGCTCCACTAGACCAAACAATACAAAATATAATACAAAATATAAAGTAAAATATCTTCTCTTATACTCAAGAACTGAATTAAGAAATACTGCAGAAATCCTGAAAGATTTCCAACAGAATGCATTTTTCTAATTTGACAAAACTTTCCATTTCTCATTTTAACGATTTGATAGATTTATCAACTTTGATAACTGTGTCAGTTCAGCAGAATGTCAGTAGCTGAGTGTCTTTCTGCTCTATTAGAAGATAATGCACAGTGCTGCTGAAATATAAATCCCATGGGGGGGGAAAAAAGAACTGGAACTGAAAAATTCTGTGGTTCCAACACAAAAAATAAATTGTTAAATGCTCTGTAAAGCATTCATAGATTAGCCATTTGTTCTTAATACCACAATGAACTGGGTTATGAATCTGTTTGTAGAGGTTAGCAAAATTTTTAAATGGCTGTTGGGAGTTGTTGGATGCTGTTAGTATTTGGTTTGGTTAGTATCTATTCTAATTATCCAAACAAACTCTGCTAATATAAAGATATTTTTTAGTCTTGCCATACAGTTGGAACAGTTTGACGAAACACAGGCTTTATATATATATATGTGATTGTTAACATGTATGTTTGGCCATGGATTCTCAGGCATTTTTTCTGAGGTGAGACCAGCAGTGTATTAGCAGAGAAACACTTTATTTTTGTGTTAGCCAGGAGGCTGGATATTTCTGTTCAAACTGTTGTTTTCTTCCTCCTGCAAGGGGAAATTTCTGTAGCCGCTGAAAAATAAATGCAGACAGGAAACCCTTACACTGGTCCTTGTGTGTGAAGTTGCCTCATATGCAGCCTACCAGCTGTGTTATATATTTCTTTGTCTATATAGTGTTGCCTTTAGCTTTGTTTCTCCTATTGGTAACTTATGCTATAACTTTGTTTTTAATTCTGATCAGTGACTCCCATATTAACAGGATTAGCCCCCTGTTCTTGAGCCAGATCGGACTCGATGCACATATTGGTCCACATGTCTCCATACCCACAGTTTGGTTGTGTATGTGGTGAGCGGAGTCAAGTGCAGTGAAAATAATAGCCCTATGAATGTTTCCGCGTGAACGGTGGGGTGCCTTGTCCTATGTAACAAAAATCCTGAATGGAGTGTAGTGTAGGCTCGGTTTATTTCCGACCCTGCGCTCTAGCTAAGGTTGTGGTGTTATCCTTGGCATAACATGGCGGAGTGTTGTGTTGCTAAGGACACCTCTACAGGGCAATCAGAAGACGTGACCGGTGGGCGTTGCAATTCACCTGACAGCACCAGCTCTCCCAGCCCTTGTGGCTACTCCCACCTCTACTGAACATTGGACGGGTGGTTAGACACGCTTCCCAGATGTCTAACTTTACGGTTGGGGGAAGACTTGTGCGCTATTTGCTGGTTCCGTACGTGGCTGGGGTGAGTTTGTGAGTAGGTCTTCTCACGGGTTGTTTGGGGTGCTTGTAGGTGGTCACATAACCCGTTTTTCACTTTTAAAAGATCGACACACACTTTTGCGCCTGTTGCTTAGCAACCACCATTGGCGCCAAAACTTTAGTTTAAGCCTTCACTTTTGCACTGTTCTGTTTCCCTGATGAAAGTTCCGGACTGGAACTGAAACGTTGGATTAAATAAACCTTTTTTTGCCACATATTGTGACGTGCTGTAAGTCCTTGGAGTGCTGTCACCTGTGCAGTTTTTATTTTCATATTTTGACTAGCACCCAGGCTATCGCTTTGATTGAAGGAGTGCGTTCCATTTGCATTTATATATATATATATATATATATATAATTCCAAACAGAGCAAAAGTCGGCACTCACGAATAAGTAATTAAGTACGCCTGGGTGCAGCTCCAAAATTATTCATACGAAACAACCACAAAGGGATCCGCACTCTCAGGACTTATAAAATAAAAAATAAAAAATTTATTAGCGAAAAATGACTATATATATATAAATTCATGACCAGACATCAGTTCCACTTGGAATGTTTGCTAATACATCTGCCTATGTAAAGATGTAATTTTGTAGTCTTGTCATATAGTATATCTATTTTCTTTCACTCATGGTTAGTGGTTGGCTGAAGCCATTTATTGTCGAACAGCTGTGTTTAATCATTTTAAATCATAATCACGACTCAAACTACCCAAATGACTCTGATCAAAATTTAACATACCCCAGTTCTTAATAACACGTATTGCCCCCTTTAACGTAAATGACAGCTTGAAGTCTTTTGTGGTAGTTGTGGATGAAGCTCTTTATTTTCTCAAATGGTAAAGCTGCCCATTCATCCTGACTTCCATTCTTTCCCTTGACTTCCAAAAAACATCAGTGCAGCACTGGATGAAAGATGCAAGGGTCTGTCAGGAGTCCAGAAAGTCATTGATCTTTTATACACACCCACTAATTACAAGCAAACAGATCACAGGTGAAGATTGTTACCTTTAATAGCCATTCTAACCTTTTGTGTCAAGCTGTGTGCATGTTATAAGTCAATTCACTAGGCTTTGTAAACTTTTGATCAGGGTCATTTGGGTAGTTTGTGTAGTGATTATGATTTAAAAAGAGTAAACACAGTTGTTTGACAATAAATGGCTGCAGCCAACCACTAACCATGAGTGAAAGAAATGTTTTTGTGTTATCATTCATATTGTCTGAAAAATTCTTTCTTCCTGCAATGAATCAAAAGACAACTGTGTCTTTTTCCTTTATTATGTATGCTACATTGGAAGTTAATGAAGCATTGCGTCTGAGCTGAAAGTTTTAAGGATGAAAGAGACTTCATGTCAAATATTTTATTTATTTCATCAAATCCTTCTCTGCTAACACAAAACACAATGATTGCTTTGCATTTCATCTCTGACAGATGATGGACAGTCTTGCTGATACTCAGTTTAATAGTTCCTTAGTCTTTTCATAACAATGTACACGAGAAGCAGATACAATGTACTCTGAAATAAAGATACGTCTAATTAAAAATCCATTTGTTAGTATTCATTATGATTTATATTGCTGCTACTTATTATGCAAGTACTTTACAAATGGCATTTATTCACTCATTGACGCATATATGGAAATTCCCTATTGCAGGTACATACATTATACACAAATGGGTGTTGGCGTGTAAATATAAATCTAACACTTTTCAGACTGTGGGAGAAAATCCAAACTAGCCACAGGAAGATCCTACAAACTAAAGAGACAGGCAAACCAAAGAGACAGGGAGCAGCACTGCAAAGCAGCATTGCTAACCATATGTAGATATAAATTATTGGGCTACATTTTGGAAAATGTATTCAAAATCTGGATACTGCAAAAGAATGCACATTCCTGTCTAGAAGCTATATAGACAGGTTCAGTAAACTGTGGGTTCTTCAGATTGAACTTCTGATGGGAATAAAATATAACCTGTTATTGTTTTTGTATCAAAATCAATACAAAAAGAACCATACATAAATGTAATTCCATTGTTGATGATTTGGCTCCAACTCCAGCATCAATAAGATGAATAAAAGGGAGCAAAATGGTACAGCTTCACCCTTATTTTGCAAAAAGGGCTCTTTTTGTGCCAGAAAAATTACATAGGAAAAATGTCATTATTAAAAGTTCTCCATGCATTTTGTGTTGAGGAGAGGTTTTTTTTTGCACTGGAAAGAATGCAGAAAGAACTATATTCAAGTAACAGTTACTCATAATATAATAATATTTTTACATTGGTAATTCAGCATGTAGGAGGATGCCACAGCCTGGAGCTTAGTTATTCTGTGTCAAACACACAATCCAAAGTGGCTTCATCTGTATGACGACGTTCTTCTTCAGATTGCCCTAACTAATGCTAATTGGACATTAGAATTTCTTTTTTTTTTTTTTTTAAATGACAGCACATTTTTGTTTTTTTGTCAGTGATGGGTGAATTTGTTCCAAATTTGTTTCTCCAAAAATTCACAAAATGGCAAAAATCTGCAAAACACTTGTCACTTCGCTACTTAGCAGTGATTCACACTCTAACGCCAGGTGACTTTTCACTCTGGCGAATGGATGTTACTCTGCAAATTCACTAAGATGTGGATTTTATTGAACATTACCTCTTTTGACAGACTTGTCTTCGCCAGCTCAGACCAGGTGAAGTGCAATCAAGTGCATAGAACTTCCTCAATCTTCAGTTACTTACATGATATTCTGAGTGGAAATTCATCCACTCAGAAGTTCAAAAAACACTGGCTACTTTTCATTGTTTTCGGGTTTATAGGCTGCAAAAGGCATTACATTACCCATACATTTTCTAACATATGGAACATTAATTTACCATGGATTTGTATGTAGGGCATTAAAACAACTCTATTGACTTTATAAGCATTCCCTGGGCATGTGTAGTTATCAGTGTAAATATAATGTATTAGATGCAACATGTAACATAAACAGCTCCATTCAACTTAGAATTTCTCACTGTATGCAAATTAGCCTGAGCGAAGACCTCTTCACTTTAATTTTATCACATTGCCAAAGTAACGCTAACGAAAATTCACCATGACGAAACTTAATATTTTAGTAAATTTGCATTGTCTAGTCCTGCATCGGGTCGGGTACCCATAGGTTACCAGCAAAAACTGGCGGTACCATGCGGATTGCATGTAGGGGTTTCAAGATCGGGTATGGACATGGGTCGGTGGTTTTCCAGGTTTGCAGGTGGAGGATCGGGTCGCGGATCTTCTCAAAAGCAGATTTTACTCTTTTTTCTGATGTTGTCTACTTCCACCTACATCTGATGATGTTACTTCCGGGTTTACGGCAGGACTTCCTCCTTTTTTTCCTGAACATGCCTACTTCTGCCCACTTCCGATGATGTCACGGGTCGTGGATCGGGTCGCGGATAAGGTACTTGCGGGTCGGGTAGCGGATCCAAGCGGGTCAGAAAGCGGGTAGCAGGTCCAGGTTGCAGTTTGCGGATTGCGGATATGGGTCGGGTACAGGTCCCAAAAAATTGACCCACGCAGTACTCTAGCATTGTCCCAGCAAATTTTCACCTGGTGAAGTGTAGCAATGTGTGCAAAGCCATCGTTGGTGAATTTTCACGCTTAATAAATTTACAAATTTTGAAGTCAATGGGTGTTTTCACAATTTTTTTTTACTATACATTACAATATTAGTTTGCAGTGAAAACTGGTGAAAAACAACGGTCAGTGAAAAACTGATAAACATAGCTATTCTTAAATCTAATTAATAGTGATGGGCGAATTCGCGGCGAATTCCTGCGATTCGCCGCTGGCGAATAAATTCGCGAAACTGCCAAAAAAATTTGCCCAAAAAATTCGCCGCGCAAAAACGAGTTGCGCGTCGTTTTTGACGCGACGCGCACCGAAAACGACGCACCGCGCGCCGAAAATGACGCGACGCATCAAAAGCGACGCGCGTCAAAAACGATGCGCGACTCGTTTCGCGAATCGGCGAAAAATTCGCGAATTTCTCTGGAAATTCGCAAATTTTTCGGTGAAGCAAAACGCGGCCGTTTCGCCCATCACTACTAATTAATTTTGAGTTATATAATAATGTGTTGGCCAATTCACAGAGAGCAAGCATACATGTTGATCTATGGCATTAGTATTTGAGAGCCAGTGCTGTGGTTTTTACAGTATGTGCAAGGCAAGCATTTAAAGTACATTTATTAAATCCTCAGTTTAAATTGCACACATATAACATACTGACTAGATCACCAATAAAGTAAAATACATGCTGTTGTGATACAGTCTATTAATTACTTTCATAATAGATACCCTGTTACTATACAGTAAATGCTATTGTATTGTGTTTACTGCTAAATACCTATTATAAAAAACACACTCCTTATTGATTTAGCAGTCTAATGTATGCAAATTTAACTGACTTCTGCAACATGCAGCCAAGTTGAATGCATCTGATTAATCAACCATTCAGCAGATTTATAACAGTTATTCATTGGGAACCAAACATCTACAATATCTACATGCTATTCACCATGCAGCATAACGTTTTTAAGATAATTTCTAACAGATGAGGTAAAAACCCCAAAGAAGCAGATTTATTTCCAGGTTAAACCATCCTCATGTAAGGAAAATTATAAATTACATTTATTATTACGTATATATATAAACTTTTTCATAGTGGATTATAGGCTAATTGTTTTTCTCTCCTAGCTGTACAAAATAAAACTGTCAATTTATCAATCATTTATGATCCTCATTGGCAGGCATGTCCTGCTAATATCTGGCCAAAATTCAACCAGATTTAAGGCAGATTTACAAATTGCATTGAGCAAGGACCAGATGATCACTATGCTAAGCAGCAGTTTGCCAGTTCTGCAACATTACATACTTTCCAGGCATGGTCCAGAAATAAAAATGTGACACATTTTCACAATGAAGAGTGTTCATTGCTGGACTCAGCTTTTCTTTGATTTACCAAACTTTGCCCCCCTTTGATTTTTTTAAATATAACTAAGCCTTGCAACAATATCAGTATGTAAATTGGTAGAAGCAGAATTGTAATCTTCTTACCATGTGGGGCTGTTTCTAATACTGTTTTTTCCATTTCCCAAAAAGTTGTACATGTGGGGAATCCTAGACTGTCTTGAAATATTTCACACAGGTGGTATCTTCTGGAACTCCATCAAGTTCAACCCCTCCAAATTAAAACCCAGCATACACACACACCCCTCCACGCTTTTACACAAACCATATATGCCCATAGTTATACTAACTGTAGAGTTTAGTATCAAAATAGCCTTTGAAATTATGTCTGTCCAAAAAAAGCTCTTAAAAGCATCAACAGAATCAGCCATCACAACATCACTGGGCACTGCATTCCACAACCTTGCATCGAGCCATGCTCCCCCCCTGTCTGCTTCATCCTATGGACTTTGATTTTAACCTGATGTTTCAATAAATTGGATTCAATCTATTTCACACACTCTTCCCTATCAGTTATGCCGCCATTATGTACCGATTGGACGTGACCAGAGTGGTTACGGCCATTTCTTTCAGGCATCGCATTTCTGCTCTCCTTCCCGGCTCTGAAGCTCTCCCTTCAACGTGAGTCTATTGTTGCTTTCATTCCACAACCTCACTGTCCTCACTGTGAAGAACCGCCTACCCTGCTTCAAATGAAAGTCCTTTTCTTCTAGTCAGAAGGGATGGCCTCTGGTGCGGTGATAGATTGTCACCCTGTTGTCTTTGCTGAAGAGGAGCACATTGGATTTTCAGTAAGTTATAAAAAAGTTTCCTATAAAAATGGCAGATATTTTTTAATTAAAGTATATTGGAGATCAGTTTCTTTTCTACAGATATCTCTTCTCTATTCCACAGGCAAATAATTTATTAAGACTCTGATAGGATCTTAGTTGTAGAATATTAAAATAAAAGTTACAAGAAAAAGAAGTGCCAAGTCTTACATGTTAGAAGGTATAATTAGAAAATGTATAGTGATAGGTGAAATTTTTCAGGTTTTTCCACAAAAAGAAAATTATCTATAGATTGAAATGTCTTGTGGACTGAAAAAGTCACTGAAAAAAAGTTGTGCTGTTTAGAAAAAGTCACCATGAAAAAATTCCAATTGAAAATTACCACATTTATTGGGAAAGCAAATTGGGATAGATTCAGCCATCAATAAAAATAGAGTTTGCAAACTTTCAGAATTTGCATAATAGCAACATGCTGTCATATTGTATACCTTTCAGGAAACGATACTGTAGATACTGAAGTTGAGTAGAATGTCCATTTATATGTAACTTATTATAATATGATTTAAGTCTAGTTTTTAACCATATAGCCAGTATTTTAAGCAATAACTGACAAACTTGTTTGAAATATGATAGCTTTAAGAAACAACAAAGTCCTGAACATCAACTTATGATCATTTAATATGTTTAGATGTGTTTTGAAAAACTTTGGATAATGCCCAGAAAAAGATCTTGTCAAGGAAAGCAAAATATAATGGATATTTGAAAAAAGTTAACAGCAGGGGGTCGTGCTTTTTGCTAAAGTGTTTTCTGTAAAGATCAGAATAACTTGCATTTAATTCAGTCTAAAATTTGCTAAGATCTTTTTTCTATGTAGAAACTCTGACAAAAGCAATTCACAATATAATAGCTTTTTTGTGTTTCATGAATATAACTCAGAGACAGTTACTTTAGGGTTTATATATATATATATATATATATATATATATATATATATATATATATATATATATATATATATATATTTAACTGCATTTTAGGTTGTGTTCCTAAATGTATGGTTTTAATTCAGCTGTTGGAGTTTTGTGGTTACAGATGTTTGTTGAACAGCAACAGTGTTAAAACAGCAGGGAGTAAATGTTTTTGTATAGAACACAGTATGCTTTATATCTAATACCTACTTTTGGATGGGTTGTAAATATGTACTATTTACAGCCAAAAGCTTGCCTCTACATATTTTAGTACCAGAAGCAGCTAGTGTTGAAAGTACTAATAGTTTATTGTTTTCCTTTTAAATAAAGGTGCTTTCAATTTCACTGTTCTGTTTAGTACAAAAAAGACATTTTTATTAAAAAAATTAAAATAATGGATAGGATGCATGTGCAACACAAGACATGTTTATATAACTCCTAATAAACAGGTAAATATTCCTCTTTGAAGATTCCTTTTTGGGAAAGGCTCTCGAGTAGCTATCCTTGCTGACATGAAATACTAAAACATGCAAGTAAATGCCTACCTTCTACCATCCATCCCATGCTCAAGGAAAGGCTGTCAGACAGTTAGCCTTGCTGAAAGGAAATTTTACAACAATTTAAAAAATGTTCATGCATATGTACATGTCTACCTATAACCATCCATCCAATGCTCAAGGAAAAGCTGTCAAGCAGCTAGCTTTGCTGAAAGGAAATATTAAAACAATTTTAAAGATTTATATGCGTGCACATGTCTACCAACCATGATCCACCAATGCTGGTAATTTAAAAAATCAAGTTAACCTGTCTCCCCATAAAAAACATCATACCTAATTCTTAATGTATAAGGAAAGGCAGAAATAATTCCTGATTTATATTACTTAGTCAAGGATGGCCAGAAGACTAGTGATGGGCGAATCTCCCGAGTTTCGCTTCGCCGAAAAACTGGTTGAAAAATTTGCTAAACGCGTCGCGTCATTTCCGTCGTGTCACGTCGTTTTCGGCACGTCGCGTCAGAAACGACACGCGACTCATTTTTTTCTGCGAAATTTTGCTGGTGTTTCGCGAATCGTGGGAATTCGCCCCTGGCGAATAAATTCGCCCATCACTACAGAAGACTTAATTTATTGAGCTTAAAGGGGTTGTTCACCTTTGAGATAACTTTTATTATGTACAGAGTAATAAGCTGAGACAATTTGCAATTTGTTTAAATTTTTTATTATTTAAGGTTTTTGAGTTATTTAGCTTTTTATTCAGCATCTCTTCAATTTGCGTCTTGGACAATCTGGTAACTAGGGTCCAAATTACCCTAGCAACTATGCATTGACTTGAATAAGAGACTGGAATATGAATTGGAGAGGGCCAGAATAGAAGGATCAGTAATAAAACGTAACAATACATTTGTAGTCTTACAGAGCATTTTTTTTTTAGACAGGAGTCAGCGACGCCCATTTGAAATCTGCAAAGAGAAGAAAAAGGCAAATAACTATAAAAAATAAATAATGAAAACCAATTGAAAAGTTACTTAGAATTGTCTGTTCTATGACATAATAAAAATCAACTTAAAGGAGAATTGAACCTGTTAGAAAAAAACCCTGGCCCCCACCCCACATAGACCCCCTCCCTCCTCCTCCCCCCAGCCTAATTGCCTTCTGGGTAAATGCCCCAAAATTTTTACTCACCCCTCTGCGCATATTCTGTCCTTGGGGTTCACGGGTGGCATCTTCTTTCTTCCTTATCATTGGCAGCAAGGGAAGTGTTACCATGCAAGGATAATTGTCACCCCAAAATACATGGGTGATAATGTGAACTGTTTTACAACAATGAGAAACTGTCATAATGCTTAACAAGTAGAGCACATTAATAGATGTGTATCGGTCAATGAACTTTTCTAAATTGTGACAGCAATGTGAACTAGTCCCATAAACTTAAACTTGCACTGTTATTTTAAACTTCTCTTAAAAAAAATATACCCCTTAGCAGCAAATGATTTATATGAAGTGTTCCTTAATTCATTTCAGTTGACAAATTAAGTAAGGACCTGCTCTGTTTAAAATACTTTATGGAAAATTGTAAAGGGCTCAAATTACAGAAAACTTAATGAGAAGCTTGTAAAAGTAATTTGGTGGAGATCAGGCTGCATATCACTTTACAGTTTATAATTAAACAATGTATTATAATCAGTGCAATTTAACAAGAAAATTAAAAGTCCAATTTAGATAGCTGAAATATATTGTGGATTGGTTTTCAGATACTGTATAAGGTTTTTGCTCTTAATGCTTGTACCATATATTTCATTTTTATGGGACAATTAATATTAAGTTGCTTCTGAAAAAATTGCCAACATTTCTTTGTGAATGTTAAGGCTATTGGATTCGGGTTCCTGGCCAGATAAATTGGGCCATGATTACAGCTGGGAGGGGCTCCTTATCAGTTCAGTCTTTGACAAAAGGAAAGGAAAGATAAGTAATAATCCCCCACTTGGATCTTTGATATATTACTGTTAAATATAACTTTATTAGTTGAAAGGGACTAACTGTCTATATTAAAAAGGTTTCCAATTCCTGTGTCCTGATGATTGGTTCTTAAAAATTCAGATGGTTTCAATAAAGTGCTGATGCTCAATTAAGATAAGTGAAAAAAGTGCTAGTGCTTAAATTAGTGTCTTGTCTTTATAGTTCATCCATAAAAATTGAATTAATTAACCCACCAATTATAATAATGATATATAACTTAATTCATAAATATAGCTCAATTCATCAATTAAAATTCATTGAAGGAGAATTCATTAAGGAGAATCAATTATAGTGACAAGAATTAATTGTAAAAATTCAGTTGATAGTTCACTCAATTTGAACTGAGGAAAATTAGTTGTGCCCTACCATGTAGGTGCATTTAAGTGCCCTTAATAAATATGATAATTCATTTTAATTTAAAAAAAATATCAAATGTACGCAATTCATGAAACAAAGGTTAGAAATTTGAAAATAGAAGAATAGAGGTGGAGAAGCACCTTGCCGGGACCCCACACGGGGAGAAAGGCAGAACATTGGGGACTGCGGTCTCAATGATTTAACTACACTTTTCGCTTGGAGAACTATCTAAAAAAACGCAAATCCCCAGTGCCTTGGAGTAAAAGAGATAAAAGAATGAATTGCCTTCAAAGCTGGAACACCTAAGATCACAGGAATTGTAAGGATGATAATCGCCACAATTAATTAAAAAGTCCGGACGAAGATTCTTGCCGACGCGCGTTTCGCATATGCTTTTTCAAGGCAGTTCAGTCTTTGGTCATGGAGTGTTAGGTTTCCTCTAGTTTATATAAAGGGAAGCTCACATTTGCTCACTCTTTTTTGGTCTACCCACTTGCTGAAGTAGGAGGTGTTCCAGTAGGAGAATGTTTTTGTAACAGCTGACAAAAGGAGCAAAAGTCAGAATCTCCAAAAAGGAGGCTAGTATGGTTTAGTGGTGTCAATGTTGCCAGTAGAGGGACCCAAGCGGTCAGGTTTAGAAATAGATTCCTTGAGTTTTATACCACTGTGAGCATTGCCTAGAACTGGTGATTTTCACCAAGGCAAGCAGTGCTAAATCTGGGTGTAGTGAGACACTATGACTGCAATTGTGTGACAACTGATTGAGAAGTGATTGAAGCATATAATGATTTCATACTGTACCATCAAAGTCAGCACCCACCATTTCATGTTGTGAGTCATCTGTTAAATACATAATTATCATTTGTTTTTAAGGAACTACTGGCACCCAAGTTATCTGAAGAATCTGTTTCATGGTGCAGCTACAGTGTTTAACATTTCCTTTAACAGTACAGTGAGGGCCCATCTGAGAAGAGTCCATGTAACAAGTGGCCTACGGGGAGCAGCTACTTCCCTGAAACCAGCCTTGGCAAGTTACATTACAGTTTTCAATGGATAGAAGGAAAAAATTAAGAGGGATAGTTAGGAATAGTAACAAATAAAGCTTTGAAAATAGATCTAGGTACAATGCAATGTAGGCTTTCCGATTTGGGTAGTCTGGAGAGAGTCCTCTGGGATTTGCTCAAAGAACCCAAAGTGATCAGTAGTCCCTGGTGTGGGGGTTTCCCTTCCTCAACCTGTCTGGGACTGAAACTTGAAATTAATATAATTAAGTGCAGACGTTGTGCACCTCTCAGACTGTGTCCCTGGTGGAGGTTTATGTTGCTGTGGAAGTGGAGCAACAAAAATGTTGTGATTCAAATATACTTTGTCCCCTTAGATGTTTTAATGGGTAGCCCAATTATAGCAAATGTTGTGATTGTGGAGCAATGTAGTTAGACTGTTCAGTGTAAAGTATATCTTTTATGGTATGGATTGCACTACAGTATATCAGGATCTAGCTGAATGGTTTGTTTTCCACTCCAACCTCTCACATTGGTTTTTACTTGCTCGGTAATTGCTGCTTGTGCTAGTTCAGTTATTGTGTAGTCATATGATGACATCATAAAGGGGTTCTGTTGGTGTAGGTTTTGGTCTGAAAGTGCGTGTGCTGCTCTGTCAATTGCCAGATATGACATAGAGCTATCTGAAAACATTTAAGTTAGTAGAAGTTTGAGGTTTGTCATTGTTTGGGTATTCCTTTGAGTCTGTCTTGTCTAGTTCTATTGTCATAGTCTTCTTGTTGATAAATTAGAAATTTTTACCCAAATATAACACTACAATAGGTTTGACAACACATCCATGTTGATAAGGCATGGTTCTCCACATTACAGAAAATTACATTATCTGGTCTCTAGCACTGAAGAATGCTAATAGATACCATACCTGTATTCTTAAAAATAACACCAACAATTATAACAATAAAATGACTTATGACTGTAGAATTCCAAATATTAAAAGCTCCTCAAATGTAATACTCTATAGAATATGAATTTCCTCTCTGACACCTGAAACTAAATTAACTAATGGAATGTAATATGATAATGTTAGCTAATGGATACTGGTAAGTCACACAAAGATGTACACATGAGATAGTCAGCTGTTAATAAGGGTTTCTGTAAATTGATTAGCAGTATAATGTTCTCGTAGCTATTTCAGGTTCAGTGAAAATTAGATATTTTAGAGGATGTGACCTGCAGATACTTTTCTTTTGTAAAAGAAAGGGTAATATATATATCTCTTGTTCATAAATAACATCACTGAAATATTTTCCTTTAACACTTAAAAATTAAGAGAACATTTCTAGATCGAATTACTGTAGGTTACAGGATAGCTGATAGTTCTGTGCATTGTATTCACAATTATTACCAAGTACTACTACTAGAAAAACAGGTAAGTGGTAGTACGCCAAGCACAGAAAATAACCACATTTTACCTAAGTTGCAACCAATAACATTTACTTGTGTATGCAATGATATAGCACAGACTTGAGTAAAAGTAGAAAACTGGGTGGTACAAGGAAATGCATGGCTGCTCGCCTCTACATACACAACTAATACCTTAGTTTGAGCTTTTGTGTATGCTAGCCACCAATGTATGTATAAAAAATAATGCAAATATCCAAACATAAGTAACATTCTCACTAGAAGGAAAAGGATAGGAAGGACAACTCCCATCTTGGTGGACTTGCTAAACCAGCAAAAAAAACGATTAGCAACAATAAAAATTCGGAATAAATAGAAAATCTCTGAACCTACACTATGGTACATTTGGCAGGGGAAAAGTATCAGCAACCTTAATTGTCTTTTTGCTAAGAATATTAGTGTGAAGAGCCCCAAATTTGTAAACAGATATATCTAACATATAAAGAAAAGCAGTTTTAGCTTACAGAATGAGCCACCCTCAAAAAACAGCATGATAGCACAAGTTACCTGTTTATACAAAAGCCATATATTCAAGTTTATTATAATAATCATATATTCTTATAAATGGTTCTTAGTGATGTCATTGGTTATAATCTGTGCTTAATGATGTAATTCTGTCACATGACTTACTTAAACTTATATATTATAATAAATAAAGTACCCCCCTGTTGTAACATATGATGACCACAGGAAGGGTAGAGAGGGGACAGGTGCTGGGGTGTCACGGGGAGTGTGTCCTGGGGGTAGGAAGAAGAAAGCAGATCGTGGGGGTCCCATAGAGGGGGGGTGATAGTTGGTCGGG
>CM044431.1:135040517-135063566 GCA_024363595.1 Xenopus borealis
ATATATATATATATATATATATATATATATGCACCAAAATGTGATATATCCCTTTACTGCCATTGGAGCTTGTATTCTAAGGTCCCTATTGTATTTACATAATACGCATAGTTGCATTACTATGTTGGTATGATTTTGGAATTCAGGAGGAGCCCACTCAGAGACCCACGGTTAAACATTCAAACTCCTTGCAGAGAATATATAGGTTAGAGTTGAACATATGTTGAAGCAGCGTAGGTGGTTCTTCACAGTGAGGACAGTGAGGTTATGGAATGCACTGCCGGGTGATGTTGTGATGGCTGTTTCTGTTGATTCTTTTAAAAGGGGCCTGGATCATTTTTCAGACAGACATAATATCAAAGGCTATTTTAATACTAAACTCTACAGTTAGGGGCAAATTTACTATTATTCCCCCAAAACAAAAAATGTATTTCTATTGGATATTCTATTAGCATTCGATTTTCGAATGTTAATCAAATAGTTCTAGGCTACCTTTTATTCGATATTCGATCATTCGACGATCAAATACAAACCTATTCGATCAGTCGAATAAATCATTCGACTGAACGAATAAATCATTCGATCGTTCGAATGATTCGTACGATTAGAACGATCGAACACTTCGATCGTAGGAATCCTATTCGATCAGGACTTAGTCTCAGAAGCCTATGGGAGTGCTCCATTGGCTTCTATTGCAATTCGGTAGGTCCAATCTGCAGAAGTAGGCAATCGAAGAAACTTAAAAAACAAAATCCTTCGCTGATCAATGAGCGAATGATTGAATATTCGTCCATTCGACTCTATTCAAATGTATTCGATCGTTTGACCATTCCCTATTCCATGATCGAATAGGCCAAAATTCACATATTCGACCAAACGAAGAAATCCTACATTCGAACTTCAATCAAACTTCGAATCCTTCACATGAATTTAGTACATCGGCCCCTTAGTATAGCTATGGGCATATATGGTTTGTGTGAAAGAGTGGAGGGTGTGTGTGTGTATACTGGGTTGTAATTTGGAGGGGTTGAACTTGATGGACGTTGTCTTTTTTTCAACCCTATTTAACTATGAATTATACAGCTCTCAAAACACTAGTTTACCTGTGTCAAGGCACTCCAAACAGTATATGATGGCAATTTAGACAGTGCTATACAGAGATTGTTCATTACCTTTTCCCAGTATTGCTCACAAACTTGCCTCCATATGTAATAAAAAGAAATAAGATTTCCCAGGCACAGTAACCGATAGAGACCAATAAGATGAACTGTAAATGTTACCTGCTGATTGTTATCTAGGGGTTACTACATCTGGGAAAATTTTGTAGATGATATTACATAATCCCAAATGGTCCCTATCATATTTAAAGAAGGCTCCTTTTCAAGTAACTTGTTTTCGATTGGGGAAGGAAACCAGAGAACCCAAAACACCTTGTGAACAGTGCTCAGGTTGGAATTGAACATCACATTGGACCATAACCTTACAGTAATTAAAAAAATCATGTTTGTTTTTTTTTTTTTAATAGTTGTAAGTAAATGTGTGGATCAATACCATTGATGAGGCTGCTTGCAGCTGTCAACATAATTTATTCCACAATTGCTCCAAATAGCAATAATTGTTCCTTTTTCTAAAATGTAAAACCTCAGATTAAGGGTATTTTAGTTTACGCAGAATTATGTATTCTGCAACATCAGCACTGAGTACAATCCATTTTAGGGTATGTAAAACAGAAAAATTAATTTAAAGTTCTACTATAATAGGCAAAAAAGGCCATATTTATATGTTAGCAATTTAGGAATAGGTTTTGCAACATCTACATGCTGTGAAGGGGAATTACAATCCAGCAATTGATGTCTCTAGAAACGTCGCTCCCCTGTAATTAACATTATTTCTCTAATTTGAGTTTAACACTTGGAAATGCAAAAATAAGGAGATCTAACTAACTGTGATTCTGCTCATTAGTTTAGGAGTAAAAAATATTGATAAAGAGTTAGCTTTTGTTTCTGTTTGCAGAAAACACTGAACATCAATGAATATGGGCCTTTCTTTCTGGCCCCAGAGATCTACAGTATGCTGGACAATTATCAGTGTGCAATTTACTCTAGGAATAAATATACACATTTTGTGAGTTATCAGCAGAAATCTACAGTGAAAATGAATTCAAAATAAAAATATAACAGCTGTATAGGAGTAGGCATGCATTCATTCAAGGTGTGTACTGTACATTTGTACATTAAGGGTTATACTGTCTTTTAAATGAAGAAAGAACATATTATTTATTATACATTTTTCATCCAATTGAAACTGTGTTAGGTCGCATTTCATTAAAAATAAATCTGTCAATTAAAGCTGATTTTGTCTTAGTCACTATGTTGTGCAAAGTTACAAATACACATTACCCATTTTGCACTACAAATATTTTTCTATTAACAACCCCCCCCCATAGCATATACATTATAACTATAAGATACAAAAAAAAAATTAAGCACATTGGTCTCTGGATTCCTTTCCCGTCATACAATGAAAATATGTATGTATATATGTAATTGGTAGTTTAGAATTGTAGAACATGATACATATGTTTTATATAAAATTACAGAGAAAAGCAATAGCTATATGAAAAGTAAACTGTTGCACTCTAGTGATCTGTGTTCAGAAAACATCCAAATCTGATCATAACTGCCTCTTTATATCTTTATATTTGGAGCCTGAATTATGCAGCCCTAAATGTGAGCTAACCCTGAACCCTCTACTCAAGCAACAGTGGGAAGGAAACACGGATTAATGACTAAGGGTGTAAGGCATGTAAGGCCCTATGGATATTTCAACAGATCATTATGTAATTGCATTTGTTACTGGTATGGAGAAACTAGCATTAACATGCTGTGTGTAACGACTCACCCTGGTGGTCTAGTGGGGGGTCGGCAGGGATGCCTTCCGCCCCCTCGGCGGGGACGCCCGCCTCTTTCGTCGGAATCGCTCCATCCTTGCCGGCTTCTATAGTGTGCGCGCGGCGTGCACTCCTGTAGTTTAAAGGCGCATGCCAGCGCGCAACGGCACCAAATTCAAAATATTTAAAGGGGCTCTGGTATACTTTTCGTTGCCTGTGATAGGTTTAATCCTGGTGCCTTGTACCTGTGCTATATAGCTTCTGTTTGTTCCTGAATACCTGTTTTGACCCTGCCTGGCTTTGACTACTCTGATAATCCTGTATCCTGACCTGTGCCTGTATTTGACTACCGATTCTGCCTCATCCTTGTCTGATTGATTACCCAGTTTTGACCCTTTGCCTGCCTGACGTTCCGTGCTGTCTGCCTGCCTCGACCCAGCCTGCCTAACTTCGCTGTTGCCATATCCTACTATACTGTGACCTTCGGCCTAACTGACTCTATCAACAGTCATGCCCCTTTGCTTGCCAGAACTCCTCGCCTTGCTCCTCTCGTTAAGTCCAGGTGGCATCCGAGTAAGCTGAGGGCTCCTCCCGAAGCCAAAGGCGGTCACACTACTGGTGAAGCCGAGCTGAGACCAGGGAACTTGGCATCTGTTCTGGTTTAGGGTGCCGACAGTGACACTGTGTCTGTGAAACCATCTTTGTAAAGCATAAATATAGGACAGGGGTACCGCAAGTGAGTTCACTTTTCTTATGTTTGCACAGAAATCATGACTCAAGTATGATTTCTGTTATGCCAATGGCACAGAGTGTATTTGCTACTAGTGATGGGCGAATTTATTCGCCAGGGGTGAATTTGCGGCGAATTCCCGCGATTCGCGAAACAGCAGCAAAAATTTGCCGCTGAAAAAATTTGCCTAAATGGCGCGACGTGTCGGAAACGACGTGACGCGACACGCGTCGGAAATGACGCGACGCGCGTCGGAAATGACGCGCCGCGTTTGACGCGACGCGCGTCAAAAAACACGCGAGACTCGTTTCGCGAATTTTTCGCCAATTCGATAATTTCTCTGGAAATTCACGAATTTTTCGGCGAAGCGAAACGCGGGAGATTCGCCCATCACTATTTGCTACCTAAAAGAAGCTGTGTAGCTTGTCATTTTCTTCAATCAGTTACACTTGTCACTAGCCATGAAGGCATTTTTGACAGAAAACATTTTCTGATATCACCGGGCTGCGACACAATGCATGTGATTAGTAATAGACAAATCTTTCCCAATTTTTTGTCTTTGCCGAAAAATTTGCAAAACAACGAAAAAAAATTGCAAAATGTTGAAAAATCTACGAAAACGCATTGAAATCACTTGGCATCAAAATTATTTTGATGCAGGTCAGTTTTGATGCAAGCAGCAATTTTTATACACTCAACTATTTACAAATACATTACAAGTACGTTAGAGTACATTATAGACAAATAGCAGGGGACCTTTTTACCCATAAAGAAGATCACCGCACCAGAGGCCACCCCTTCAGACTAGAAGAAAAGGACTTTCATTTGAAGCAGCGTAGGTGGTTCTTCACAGTGAGGACAGTGAGGTTGTGGAATGCACTGCCAGGTGATGTTGTGATGGTGGATTCTGTTGAAGCATTTAGGAGTAGCTTGGATGATTTCTTGGATAGACAAAATATCAAAGGCTATTGTGATAATGAACTCTATAGTTAGTATAGATATGAACATATATAGAGTAGCAAGGAACAAGGCAGGGCAATGAATATGCTAATAATAATTCACCCTTGTAACCAGGTCTGATTTTAAAGCTATTAAGATTAAGATGATGTCAGCTTTGTTGGTTAATACTAGTGATGGGTGAATCTGTCCACTTTTCACTTTGTGGAAAAATTTGCGAAATCCTGAAATTAGTGAAACATCGAAATATGCGCGATTTCACAAGCACAAATATTTTGTCCAAATGGATTAAAGTCAACAGATGTCAAAATAATTTTGACACACAACAATTTTTATGCACGCTACAATTTTTTCACATGCAACTCTTTTTGCCAAATGGAAGTCAAAAATATTTTTTTGTTGCAGCCAATTTTAGCAGCTGTTTTGCAAAAACGATTGCAGGTGGCGAAGTGTGAAAATTCACAGCAAATCCATGCCTGGCGAATAAATTTGCCTATCACTAGTTAATACAATCAACCTCCCAATTGTCCCATTTTTCACAAGATATTCCTGATTTTAACAGCTTAGCCCACAGTCCTGTAATTAAATAAAAGGCTTTTGGCAGAGAACCCATAATACCTGGTGCCTGCACTTAGATACATTTGTAACTATTTAAGATTAGAAAAGATGCTATTGTATTTAAGATAACCAAGTCTCTTGGGGAAACTGTGACTTGTAGCTTAAATTCACCTTAATTTACAAAACTGTAATAAAACATAAAAACCCCCAGAAATGTGTTCAAACATTCCATAACCAAATTTTGTAAAATGGTTGTGGTATTTAGGGGGTGTGGCCATAAAATGGGCATGGTCAAACAATGTTGTTAATGTTAATCACTGGTGTCAGTCTCTTTACGGCTGCTTAAAAATATT
Source organism: Xenopus borealis (assembly GCA_024363595.1). NCBI lineage: Eukaryota > Metazoa > Chordata > Amphibia > Anura > Pipidae > Xenopus > Xenopus borealis. The sequence continues at coordinate 135,046,006 of CM044431.1, forward strand.
TCAGCATTAAAAAACATTATTATAGAAAAAATGTTAACTTTTCATAACTCTGTATTTGGAGTTAATGTTTTTGTTTTTTTACGTCTTTTTTTTTCCCATAAAGTCAAAAAGACACTTTTCTGAACATAGAAAGAATTCAGCAATAGTGAAAATAATTTTATTGTAACATTTGCACTTTAGATTTTATTCTCCAGTTTGTAAAAATGGCAAAGTGTAAATTTTAACACTGTAATACATTGTGTTATATTTTAGTTAGGTTCTCTCCACTGTATATATTAGAAATGTCAATTTTCAAAAAAGTATTCTTGAATAGTTACTTATGTTATAACATAAGTATGGGATAGGTTATAAGAAATAGAATGAAACCACAGGTTTTCTTAATAAGGGGTCTTTCTGAAATATAAAGCACCATACCTTAAAGCTGATACAGTTGATTCAACTCTTTATGCCATAGAAAACAGATACTACTTCAAACCTAATTAGGGTTGTTATCCTTACTGTAGAAGAAAATAGACAAAGGGGAGGCAGGTCAGTATCAGTGGGTGTGTCAATGTCACTTAGGGGTAGGTTCTATGAGATTTTATACAGTACATTTGTATATATGAATAAACAGATGTACGTATGTAAATAAATATAACCTTTGGTAAATTGGTAATAACTTTCACTAGCCCTATTGCTTTCTTCTTGTCAGCAGGATTCCTTTTTAACACTTTAAATGACAGAAAAGATAATGAAAACTTTGGCATATGCCGGGCTGAATATGGACTGATTCACATGTCCTTCTTGGAATATACAATATACAATTTACGTTTACAGATGCAGTCACTTGGATTTGTAAGTTAAATGCGTCATGACTCAGGGCTAATTGAAGAAACTGTGTTATCCAAAGTTATCTTAACTCATTTAACGCGTGTAACCTTTTCATTAGCATACCAAAGCACCATTGTTTTCAATGGTGAACTCTTTAATTGGATGGGATGCTGTGACACAATATTCTGTGCTAAGTGGGATAAATGGGTTAGATGAGTTAAGTCACGACGCATTTAACTTACAAATCCAAGTGACTGCATCTGTAGGTCCTGTCAAATCTGAATGTGTGGCCTACTGTGTTGATCCATTTCTTCTTTATCAATTATTTTTGTCTTATTGTTTGCTGATGGACTCTATATAGTTGTGTATACTTTATTTGTCATGCATGACACCTCTGACAATCTTTTTTTTAAAGAGGTAACAGTAAGGGGCTGATTTATTAAGGATCAAGCTATTTTTTCCACAAAAATTTTAGTTTTTTCCAGGTTTAATAATATTTCTAGATTTATTATATACTGACTATGGAAATAGCACTAAAACTTGTCGATGGCAGAGATCCCTTGAACCATTTAAAGATTTTTTTTTCTGAGGGTTTTGCCAAAACTTGAGAGATTTGTGTTTCCCCCCCTGAAACGTGATTTTCCATTCAATTTTTCAGTTGTTAACCCCAAATTTGCTGATTCAAGTTTTTTCCATTCAAGTTTTTTCTTAAATAAAAAAATATTTGAGATGTGAGTTAATTTAAGGTATAGTAAATTCTAAAATGTGACCTTTGATAAATAACCCCTAACTATTGCTAAATATAGTATTTAAAACAAGTAATCTTTGTTCTTCTTGCAGCATATGAGCAGTGAATATGATATATAAGCATCTTATCTGATACCACCAAACCACAAGAGAGTCAATAAACTACATTTGAAGATTAAAGTGATTTTGGGTGAAAAAGTTAGTCAGAGTTGCTAAATCACTAAAGTCTGAATGAGTTCAATTAATGATGATGGCTCCTGACTTGGGCAAGTCTAAACTTTACATGATAACCAATTTTATCTCTCCATGTTAAAATTCATTCAACTTGAAAAACTCTCAAGAGAGATTTTCTTTACAAATATATGTATTTATGTTATTTTTAATTTGCATACTGTAACAAACTTATTTGAGTTTTTAACTTTTCTTTTTGTACTTTTGAGGGCCTAAAGAATAAGTCCCTTGTTGACCTCTAACATTTCTTTCAATTTAAATTCAGGGTTACCTTAAATTAAAAAAAAAAAACTTAAATTGTATTAACAGAAAAATGGAAAATAAAGGCAATTTTTCAAAAAGAATGAATTAAAATAACTAGTAACTATTGGAAAACATAACTAAGTATGAATTATGAAACCAAGCACATGCACATACAGACAAATGCATTTCTGAGTTTAACTAAGGAAAGTTTCATGGCAACTGCACTGGCCAGTTATGTTGAAATTGAGATGAGTTTCTTCTCTCAGGTCCCTACAAATCAGCAGTATTGATTTTGGAAAACATTCTGGCTCGAGTGTATCTCATCATTCACAGACTTTTGTGTTCCAAACGAGTTTACTAATGAGAAGGAAAAGCAATACTTTAAGGTATCCTATTTCATTGTGTTTGTCTTCCGTTCCCTACATCTATAGAGCCATACCCCTAGCCACAGTAAATAATACTAACATTTAATCAATGCAATTTCTATGCTTTTTCTTAAAACTTTGGAAAAATGTAAATTCTTTAGGGTAACAAGAATTCTCCTAGCAAATGATGTGCTTTACTTGAGCAGTGAACATAAACAGATAATCCAGTGCATATTTCCTTTTTGTGTTATATAATTACTTCACCCAATGCACACAACAGATACAAAAGAAAGATGTATGACAGGCTAAAAATGTAATAAATTGGTTGCTTCTTGTCTTGTAACCCATGGGCCACTAGTTAAAGCCAAACTTAAGGCATGTTGTTATTATATTGTCCCATTAAAGTTGTTATTATATTGTCCCATTAAAGTTCTTGAGCATAAAAAGCCTTGTCATAAAACTGCTATATGCATTTAAGTTTAATAATTGACACTGAGGGGCACATTTACTAATGGTCGTATTTCAAAGTGAAAAAACTTCGACCATCAAAGTTTTTGGGGGGGTAATTTTCGATCTATACAGTAATTACCATTTTCAATTGAATACAGTACATCAAAACGATCACATCTTTCGATTTTAACGATATCCCTTTAATAAATTTGAATTTGCAAAACTTTCCCAAATTGCCTGTAAAGTCTATTCTTCACATTCATGACTGTTAGCTCAAAAATTGATTAATATCCACCTTGGTGCAATAAATGGGCTGATACTGACTAACAACTATTGAGTCAAAATTATGTAGCTCCCCAACCAATAAGTGATAAGGGCCCTGTCACATTTCAGTTAGGAAGTTAAAGTGGACCTGTCACCCAGACACAAAAATTTGTATAATAAAAGTCCTTTTCAAATTAAACTTGAAATCCAATTTCCATTTTTTATTGAAGCATTTACAGCTGTTGTAAGCTCATTTGAAAATATCAGCTGTCAATCAAATATTGTCTGCCCCTAGATGTCACTGCTCTCCACACATTCCCCCATTCTCTTCACTGTTTAATTGTGTAACCAGGGCATGGGGATGGACATTGGGTCCCCCATTCTGGTGCACAAACAATATTCTAAGACTAGACATTAAGCCCGTTAAATTAACGGGCGCTAGAACATATGTAGTCAAACATTTATAAAAACAGACTTGTTCCAGTCCAAAAAAAAGTGGACAACCATGGTGGACACCTAGAGTGCTTCTCAGTAGTTTTAAAACTACTACCGCTTCCTAAAGAGTTTGGGCAATGTTTGTTTATGGTATAGATCACACCAGTGTTTTTTTCCACAAAAAAAATGTTTGCCCTACAGAATTTCAAAGGCGACTCTGCATCAATGTTACTTTTAGAAAAAGAGCCACCTGACTTTGTCAGCTCAGCATCCCTGTTGCCGTAGCAACGTCGGGGACATGTGTTGAGTGAGCGGGTCTCGCTTCTAACAATGCGAGATTAAAGATAGGAACAGTTGGCACCGCCCCCGCCTCTTGATCATTCATGCTTCACGTGTGCATGCGCATTTTCCGCCAATCATATTTTTTCCTTGGCGTCCTGTAGGCGGAGTTGAGTGAGCCAGAGAGCGGGAGGTACTTTCACAGCTATGGGAGGCCAGACAGTAGCTGCTCCTCTGTCACCCGCTGGCCAGCAACACTCTATCCCTCTGCCATTGGGCAGCACAACAAAGAGGGGCGGGGCAGCGCACTGGGATTGGCTGCGGCTCTCCCATGAGGGCGGGGCTTTTAGGCAATAAATAAAGAGGCAAGATGCTCTGTGAGGAGCTGGTGGAAGTCTCTCTCTACCCCGACCCCCCATTTACCTTTACTGACTGCGCCGCGGATTCCCCGGGTCACACATCCCACAGCTCGAGCTGCTCCTCTGTCACATGGTGCTTGGGCATGTGTACAGCTGGCGGTGTAGCGGTGAGCAGAGGAGCGGCACACCGTTATGTAGCGCCAGTCTTTCCATAGATTGAAGGCAGCAGATTATAAACCACTAATGGAAGTCTCTGTGCTCCAAGTGGGACATTCACTAAGATCCGAAAAATCGATAGCGCAGGCTTCGCGAGCGTTCGCCGCACTTCGCCAGGCGAATTTTCGCCTGCGTTACGCAAATTCACTAAAGTGTGAATTTACGCTCTGGTCAGCGAACGGTAACGTATTTACGCTAGTGTTACTTCGCTAGGCATAGCGCAATTTCGCTAGCGAAGCCTAATTTGCATACTGAGCAAATCCTATATAATAAACTTCAAGTGTCTCTGCGTCCAGTCCCTGTGTCCATGGGATTGCGCTGCTGCGCATGTGCCCCATGGACAGCCAGCCCGAAGCGTCTAACACTAGCACAAATTTGCCAGCGTGACGTCAAATCGTAATCGCAAATTCAAGAACACCGACTCTGGCGAATTTACACTAGCGAAGTAGATAGACTTGCGCAACTTCGCGCCCTTACGCCAGGCGAAGTTGCACACTGGCAAAGGATCATAATTATGCAAATTCACTAAGATCAACTTTTTGCTGTTCGTTAGCACCTACACTAGAGCAATACAAGAGATAGGAGGTTGAGGTATTGCGCTAGCGTTAGACGCTTCATGCTGGCTGTCTGTGGGGCACATGCGCAGTAGCGCAATTCCACGGACACAGGGACTGGACGCAGAGACACTTGAACTTTATTATATAGGATGCTATAATGCCTGCCTTAATAACAATGTCCTCAAAATGGCTCTTGCCTGCTTGCTATAATTTTGAATTCACAGACTGAAGGAAACAAGAATCAAATAATTTATATAGTGTAAATAAAGTTCATTTTGCTTGATTAATGTGATAAAATAGGATTTTGAACATTTCTTTTGGGTGATAGGTCTTTAATCATTTCCCAACAGGTAAACTGAATTCTATCATGTGATCTGATCATTGGTCCAGGGAAAAAATAATTGGATCAGTCTGATTTGGTCAAACATTTGAGGCCCAAATGCAGAGTATTGGGTGTACATTAATTGGAGATTGGAAACTTATTCAGCCCTGGGTTATTGTGCTCCAGTTAGGCAATTGATTAGTTCAGGTGTAGGACTAGGTTAGTGGTGACCTACAAAACTTGCAGTGAGACAGCTCAGGAAAAGTTTGTGCACTGTATGAAGGACATGACAGAACCATAGGAGAAATGCTTTATTAGGATAGGGGATCCTGTTTTGGGTGTATATGCATTAGCATCTATAATACTTATATATACTTTAAAGCCTTTAGAGTGCTCCCACAATCCCCCTGTTTTGGTATTATATATATATATGCGAATAAATTCGCCCAACACTATTCACTAGTGAAAAAAACCTGCATAAAGATGCTTGAGAATGTTAGTGACCATGTTTTTTTTTTGTCTGATTAGAGACATCAACAACTTCATCTCAATGTTTGTGTCCAAATGGCATTTCCGAATATTCTCAGTTTACGTAAATTTCACAATTGCAAAGCGGTTTTTGGGACAGGTGTTAACGCTAAACCTTTGTTTAGCAATGATGCACAATGTAATATTCACCAGAAAATTATTTTACATTGCAAGCAGTGCTAAACAATCACAAAGATGCCATTTTAAATAATGCTTGCAACTTGTAATTAAATTCACCCTTATGTCTACTAAAATAATACTTAAATATAAATTGAATCCAGTAGGATTGTTTAGCCTTCAATAGGGATCAATAATATCTTAGTTTGGATCAATGCACTGTTTTATAGAAAAGGGAAAAAATTTAGCATATGGGAGATTGTTCAGAGCTTTCTGGACAACGGGTTTCTAGATCCCATACCTATATTATGTGGCCCTTGCCTTCCACATCTAGCAATCTGAGACCTCTTCATCCCTACCTTGTCTATCTAAGGCAGGGAAATTGGCAACATTGGAACCTTTTTTCTATAAAGAACAGAGGAGGCTCGTTAACAAGGTAGGGCAATGTATATGATATTGCACAGCTAAAAATGCCTTAACCTCTAATGCCATTTTGGCTTTGAACTCCAATACATTTCAGTGAGATTTTTGCCTTCTCAAAATTTTTTTGGTTTCACTATTTTATTAGTGGTTTTGCAAATACCTGTACATTGGTCAAGTCAAAGGGACCTGTTTTGCTCATCACTACTCCTGAGATATAGTGGATAGCCTGTCCATTTAAAAAAATGGCAAAAAAGTAATCAAGATTGTGGATGGTGTGAGCATTGAGCCAAAGTAGAAAATGTATAAGTTTGAGAAACAAAATATAATAAAGCTACATTTTGAGGCTCACAATGAATGACCAACAGCAGACTCATACTTGTGTCAACCTGCAATCACACAGACACTAGTAGCTCACTCAATATCATTCAGTAAGTGAATATACAGTATGTAAAAAGTAAGTAATACTTTTATTGAGGAAACAACAAATAATCACTGTAGATTTGTGATTTTAAAGCTGACTTTGTTTAAAAATGTGTGATGCTACCAAGTCTAGAGTGGTATGAAATGCATTATTCATGGCCTTAATCTGTCATAAAAATAAATATACAGATAAGCTCTGTATATTGACTTATTTCTGTGAATGTGATAAATGGCATACATTCAACCAAAATGTACAACAAGAAAAGGAATCCACAGGGCCAAAAGAATAAGTTAAAAGTTTTGGTCTTTATTAGTCAAAGTTAAAAATATTTGTACATCTCCATAGGCCCTACACGTTTGGTACCCTAAGGGTACTTAATCATGGGCTATCAATTAATTCAATTAATTCAAACAAGGCCTTACAACAGAGCTTTATAAATAATATTAATAATATTTGCTTAATTTTTAAAAACACAAAATATGTTACTCTGTATTATAAATATGTCCTTTATTTCCAGTTTCCTTCCTTACTTAAGCATAGACATTGTACTATTAACATAATTAGTATTGATTTTTTACACAACACTGATAAAAGAAAGCTTGTAAACATATTGATTTACTCCACTTTGATTCACATCATGAAAATAAGTGATTACACCCAAATTAACAGCCAGATTTGTGAAGCTAATGGAACAGGGCATTAAACATATCCCAGACGATCAGTACTTATGTTGTACAAAAAAATCAATCTACCAGTTGATGTTAGAGTTACACTTACAAATGTAGTGAGAATATTGCAAAGGCAAAATAAAATGATGGCAGATTTTTTTTTTAAATTTCCTGTAATATAATTATAACACCTTCAGTTTGGTGCAATTATGTGGTCAAAAAATAGCCTCCTGTTGCACCCAGTGTGAATGTTAGCTTCCAAGCTGGGGTTGAATTAGCAAGTGATAGCTAATAATTTTCTCTGCATAGTTATCGCTTTGGAACCTCTGAAAAGCAATAAACTCCTTTTTTGACATTGAAACTCATCCCCAAGGACACAATATTTCCATTGTCTCTTTTCCAACACCAGATCAATTTTGCCTGAATTTAATATTGGTTGTTATAGTTGTAACAGCTGTAACATCCTAACAATTTTTTTTCCTGACAAAAAGACAAGCACTGCATTCCTGATTAATGAAATACATCCTTTAATCTACTCCCCAATTGTTGATTGTTTCTAACATTTAGGGGTCTATCTACTAAACAACAGTTTTTTTCTAATTGAGTTATTAAAAGCCGCTAAAATAGAATCCAAAAATGCTACAGCTAAAACCTGTCGAAGGCATGTAGAAGTCAATGGCATATGTTCCTAAAGATATTTCTTGACGTTGTGATCTGTGCTGGATATTCCAAAAAAATAGGGATTTTCACTCAGCATACAAAATTTGCATGATTCAGGTGTCAAATTTGAAAAAGTTGTACAATCTGAATTTTCATTCAAGACTTTTCCTCCTGTATGTATGTATGTATGTATGTATGTATGTACTATATGTATGTATGTATATTTTTATTTGCAAAGCTCTCCTTGAGGGCAAAGCACTGTACAAGTAAACCATACATTAGAAGTAACAAAGATGGGGTCACTGCATTAACGAGTAACAATAAGTGCATTATTAGAAATACAATGCAAATACATTACTGTATATGATTGGGCTGATTGGGCACCCATATACTGTATAAGTCCATAGTATTATTCATGCATGTGTGCCTGTTCTACATAGTTTGCAGTTTAATTTTTGGTGCACCAGACACAAAAGGATTAAGGCCAATGGGATGATAAAAGTCTTAAATTTGCCAAAATATAGTAATTTATATCAACCAATTAGATGTTTGTTTTCAAACAGATGGATACTTCTTGTCAATTTTTTGTGCTGGATTAATAGACAAGTATCAAAATTAAGACAGGCCTGAGCATGATCAAGAACCATTTTTTCTCCTCATATTTATACAGTACAAAAATGCAAAAATAAAATAGTCTATTCTCCACATGTGATACATTAAAATCCCCAGGGGAAGAAACATTTAATAAAAAACGTACTTTATTTTGATTTTAACACAAAGTTAGATGATGATTGTCAAAACATTATGTAATTATCTTATGATGGGATCAGAGCTAAGTTGAAAGTTAAGACACGCATCACTTCAAATGGTTATTGTTTTGCTTTATTTTATTTGGCTTGTTCCCTTTTCCCTGATTCAATTACACTTTTGAAAATAAATTATTGGTTTAATATTGATTACTTTCATAAATGTCATATCTTGGTAAAATGCTTAGGATTTTCAGTGCATCGATTTCTACAGTTAAAGGGCATCACAATAAATAATTTAAATTAAAAGTAACACATTCAAGTTTATTCTTTAAAGTAAGATTTGTATAGTAATCATAAACATAACATCTTTGTTTACAACTTTTGTTTTGTACCATACTTACATGAACATTGTTGTAACAGGAATAATAAAAAGTAATCTATACAGTATATACTATATATAACAGTCCACCACTTCAAATAAGCTAATGTCCCAGGTGCTACAGTTCAAAAATTTTCAAAAAAAGGGGCAAAGTGCACACAGAATATCCTTTAAAAATACTAGCTTTTATTTACTACATGTTAAAAAGATATGTTTTAAATATAATTAAATATTTAATTGGGCAAACCGCTGTCTCCAACAGTAGATGCTGTACCCAGATCCACACACTACAACTCTAAATCACATACAAAAACATTTATTTGTGCAAACACAGCAAAAAGAAATATAATTACAAACACATTTTTTACAACATCCACAGTGCAGTGTTACCCCTCATCAGAGGATGAAGCGCCCAATGGCGCGAAACGCGTCAGGAGAGAGTGGCTAACACAGGTAGGCAGACAGAGGGGTAACGCTGCACTGTGGATGTTGTAAAAAAGATGTGTTTGTAATTATATTTCTTTTTGCTGTGTTTGCACAAATAAATGTTTTTTCGGTATGAGGCTGTACACTTTTTGTATGTGATTTAATGTTAAAAAGATCAATGTTTTGGTCTGTTCCTAATACCATTCTCAAGATATATATATATGAGATTTCGCCAGAGCGGCAAGCTACCATATATCCAGTCCTAGGGTACACCGATTCAATGATGTTCTACTTGTGGGTGCGCAATCTTCGGATTGACAAGTGAACTGATTGGCGTGAGTCTGACCCTGGAAATGATTATGTGTACACTATGTACACACAGTACTCAGGAGTGGCTGCTCATAAGTCCCACCCATCATACTGTACAGAATAAGTGTGCACATGATCACTCCCACGTCTGTGGCTAATAGGGATGGGTGAATTTGATTAGGCAAAAGAATACACAAGCACACCTGGCCACTCCAATACAATTAGGAACGGTGCATGGATTCATAGGAGGACGGCAACTCCTGAACTGCATAGATTGAAGATAGAACCAGCACACGTAAATGCCAAAGGGATTACTCCCGTGTTTAATGTCTGCCAACAAGACAACGTTTCGGGGGTGTACCCCTTCGTCACCTGATGAAGGGGTACACCCCCGAAACGATGTCTTGTTGGCAGACATTAAACACGGGAGTAATCCCTTTGGCATTTACGTGTGCTGGTTCTATCTTCAATCTATGGGTGAATTTGACCCTTTTCATCAAAAATTTGCCACTGGTGAAATTTTGCCAACACTCATTAAAGTCTATGGGCGTCAAAACTTTTTTGACATGTGGCGATTTTTTTTTTGACACGTGACGCCATTCAACTCTATGGGCATCATAGAGAAACAAGGCAAAAAGATTCACCCATTCTTAGTGGCTAAACCTATTATGTACAGTAGTAGTTAAACTAAAGCTACCTATGAGACTACTCATAAGACCCACTCATCATACTATACAGAATGTGTATGCACATAATCAGTCCTCCGTCTCTTGCTAAACCTATGATGTAGTAGTAGAACTATAACTAAGCACATTATTAAGAGAGTGCTAAAAAAGCTAACTGGTGCAAGATTACAGCTAGGAGGAGACACTATGTTAGGAAAACTCACCCTGGTGGTCTAGCGGTGCGGCGGGGATGCCCGCCGAGCCGCTCTTCTCCCCGGTCCCTTCCCTAGTGTGTGCGTGGCGCGCACTTCCTTTATTTATACACGCCTGTGCACTGACTTTATGACGTCAGCGCGCAGTGGCGCGAATATTCAAATATTTAAAGGGGTAACTTTGCTAAACTCATTGCCCGTGATAGGATTTGTTCCTGGTGCCTTGAATCTGTGCTGTATAGCTTCTGAGTGTTCCTGTTTGCCGTGTTTGACCCTGCCTGGCTTTGACTATTCTGAATATCTGTATCCTGACCTGTGCCTGTTATTGACTACTGATTCTGCCTCATCCTTCTGATTGATTACCCGGTTTTGACCCTTGCCTGCCTGACGATCCTAGTTATCTGCCTGCCTTGACCATGCCTGCCTGACTACGCTGTTGCCTCATCCTGCTGTACCGTGACCTTCGGCCTAACGAACTATCTACTGTCGTGCCCCTTTGCTTGCCAGAACTCCTCGCCCTGTTCCTCTCGATAAGTCCAGGTGGCATCCGAGTAAGCTGAGGGCTCCTCCCGAAGCCAAAGGCGGTCACACTACTGGTGTGACTAAGCTGTCATCTGAGGTGATAGTACTGACAGGGTTCTCAATTGGGTCCACTTTTAATGAATTTGTTCATGACTTAGAGGAGGGCAAGTAATGTATCAGTGTTTACAGATGACACAAAACTATGCAGTATATGCAAGCCATTTTTCCACTACATTACAGTACATAAAGCAAATTCATGATGAACTTGGGCATTTGTCTGTAGCAAACAATGCCAGTCAGCAGTCAGTCAAGGTTTAAGTTATATTCAAAGGGGTCCAGATTAATTAGGAGGAGAGGGTCATGCTTCCCCTTCTAGAAGCACCAGGCTATTTTGATATCCAAAGCTTAGTTGGATATAATTATAGAATTAGAGCGAGTCCAAAGTAGAACAAGTATGCCGGTAAAGTAGAGCAAATATGCTGGTAAAGTATATGGAAAGTTTCAGATATAAGAAAGACTGGCTAGGTTGGGGTTGGAGAAGAAGCACTTAAGAGGGGATATGATAACTATGCATAGAAATATAAGTGGGGCATATAATACTCTAATGTTTTATTCACCAGTAAGTCCTTTCAGCAGACATGAGGGCATTTATTAGAATTAGAAGACTGCAGAGAGGAATAACAAATCCCCCTTTTTTTTAATTGCCTAATTAAATACTCAGGGGCAAATTCACTAAAGCGCAAATCGTCTAACGCTAGAGCTAATTTGCCAGCGTGACGTCATTTTGCAACTTCGCCAATTTACTAACAGTGTCCCTGGTGAAAATTCACTAGCGAAGTAGATAGACTAGCGCAACTATGCACCCTTACACCAGGCGAAGTTGCACACTGACCTATTTATTAAAGGTTTCCTGGGCTTGTGTAGGTTAATGTATAGGCTGCAACATATTCTTCTATTATACTTTCAACTTCGCACCATATGCAAATTAGGCATCGCTAGCATAAATGCGCTTTGCCTGGCGAAGTAACGGTAGCTCAACTTCGCTACTTTTCCCATACCTGAGAGCAAATTCGCATTTTAGTAAATTAGCGGTGGGTTCGTGAAAATTCGCCTAGCGCATTTTAGCTGTTTAGTGAATTTGCCCCTCAGAGGCTAACTTGTGCATGAAGGTTGATCCCAGCTTTATTATCATGTTTAATTCAAATGATTATTCTATAGTCAAATTACTTGCCCAAAATTTTATTCGACTGCCTAGTTCGCCAGATTAAACATACCAAATTGCTTTTAAACCATATGGGAAGCTCCCATAGGGTTTTTCTAAGTTTTTTAGGTTGAATAAAAAAAATTCGATCAAATGGTTAAAATCGCTTGATTCGAAAGATTTAATAGTTCGATCGAATTATTTCTATTCGATCATTCGATGAATCGAATTGCGCTAAAATCCTTTGAATTCGATATTCAAATTTGAAGGATTGCAATTCAACCAAAAATCGATGGTCGAATTCAAGGGTTTTTTAACCCTCGAATTCGAACCTTGTTAAATCTGCCCCACAATGTCAATGTGTGTTTTTTTCTACAACCTAACTTACTATTTTATTATGTTTTATAAATATACAGGTATTCAAATTACACTTAAACAAAGCCAGAAACTTATTTTGCCTTGCAAAAAATGCTTCCACTAGAAATTACAAAAATGTTTGCCTATCAACATGTTATTTTAGTTTGTTTCCTTGTGAGGTGGAATGTAACCAGCTTCAACTGAACAGTAAAATCAACATATCTATAAAGTGAATAAAAGTTAATCAACCTCTACAAAAATTGTAAATGTGTATGCAGGCAATGCAAGAATGTGGTAATGTGCATGCCTGCATAGGTATTTAACTGGAGTATTAATAACAGGCAAAGGTTCCTCCAAGTCTGATAAACCTGATGTAGCATGTACTGGTCTGATGTTTGAAGCAAACATTTGATTGTGTTATGCACTATATGTTTTTTAGAAAATACTTTAATTCTTATTACCCCTACAGGCCAACCTGAAGCATGAAGTCTTACACATTCAAGCATATTTGAATCGGCACTACATATGTGAACTGCCTCTGCAAATTGTTTTTGATTTTTCATGCAGAATTTTATGAATTCTGACTGTTCAGTTAGAACAAAATACATTCACCTATTAGTAAAAGCTGAAAATGTATTTAAATGCATGGCAGAAAACATGAAAATGTTGCAAAATATAACTACATAAACTTGAATTACTAAATTGTGTACATCTATGTGTACTTTTCTAGTTTATATCAAGCAAACAAGTGACATACAGTGCAGAACAAGCTGCTTGAATAGAAGGACATATGTTTTTAGTATGAAATTATAAATTATATATATTATTATATTATATTATATAAATTATAAATTAATGTTTTGTTTGACCATTAAACTTGCGGATTTATAGTTCTAAAATTTTCTCCCAGAAGATGAACCTTTTCTATTTAGAAACTTCTTGTGTTACTCTTGCAAATCTTAGACTTACTATAATTTTCATAATTTTGTTTTAGCATGAGCAATATTCATTAGAAGGTTATGGAGCATAACCTTTATGGGACAGGGGACTCTTACTTCTTTATTCTAGGCACTTATTCTTGCTACAACTACATGCTTACAGTTTGGTAATTTACTTTCATATGACATATATAAAAAAGTGTATGCTACATTCATATTTCCATGGGGTTTCTGTAGGTTGGCAAAAGGAACATTTTGGAAATAAAGTGCATTCCGTTGACCAGGCCTTTAATATTTATTATTCAAAATCCTATTTTATCACATTAGGCAAGCAAAATGAACTTTAATTACATGATATAAATTATTTGAATCTTTTTTCCTTTAGTCTGGGAATTCATAATTATAGGGAGCCATTTTGTGGACATTGTTATTAAGGTAAGCCTTGCATCATCTCCAAATTTTGTTTGTGCATCAGAATGGGGGACCCAATGTCCATTCCCATGCCCTGGGAACAATTAAATGGTGAAGAGAACTGGGGAATGTGTGGAGAGCAGTGACATCTGGGAATTGCTGAATGGAAAGTGAAAGTAATTGTCTGGGGCAGACAATATTTGATTGACAGTTGAGATTTTTAAATAAGCTTATAACAGCTATGAATGCTTTCATAAAAAATAGAAATTGGATTTCAGGTTTAATTTGAAAAGGACTTTTTTTTAATGCAGATTTTTGTGTCTGGGTGACAGGTCCACTTTAATATTTATTTACATATTTTCTAAGTACATAAGGAAATATATTATAGTCTAGATTATGTTATGTTATTTTCCATACCTAAATTATTAATTATTATTTTACATGTATGGGAGGTAAGAGTAGTTAATGGGATACTATACTCATAGATTTCATATTGACAGTGTATATGAGCAAGATATAGACAACTAGAAGAAAATAAATGATTAATGTAAATAAACAATTTTAATCATGTCCCTTTCAGAGTTTGTATGGATGTGAAATATATTTTATTTGAATTGAGAAGAGTTATGTAATATTCAGTTCAGACTAAAGGTGTCCAACTCTTGGTACTTCCTCTTTGGCCTAAGACAGCAAAAGGCAAATAAAGAAGACCACAATGCCAGGCCAGGTGGTAGGCTGTACCATGAAAAAAATAGGCAGGTTAGGAGACTGTTGACCTGATAAAGAATCAATGTTTTGAGGTAGAACCCCAGGCGAATGTGCATCAGTTACGGAACTGGAGTGTTCAGGAGTAGGTTAGTTAGGCCAGTTGCTGATCTAGTCAATCAGTTGCTTAACCACAGAGGGTCAATCATATCTGCCTCTAAGTATTAGTACATTTTACCAAAATGTTCAATCAGAAAGTTTTCCTGACAAAAAAATGTTTTGATAAATGGGGAAATAATGAAGTATGACATACCCTGTTCAATATTTGATAATCTACCCCTTAATATGATTAGCTATCCCTATCCTCTGTTCTCAACTAAAGCAAAAGATGAATGAGTTAGCATTTTACTCTCTAAGCAGTTTTCTATCTGTTGACCCGAACTGCAATACTTTGTGAGTCCTGTGCCCTGTGCAAAAATTGAAGCTCTACTACCACTAACTTATACTGTAGCTATCATTGGGGTTTTTGATCAACAGTTGTTAGTTCTGCTAGATCAAAAGGTTGAACTCAATGGATATCTTTCTGCAACCTAAATTACTATGTAGCAAGTATTTAGTTAGCTAGAGCATCTATTTTAGCAGTTGATCAGTGGAACTACAGCAAAATAATTATAAACCCTCAATGTTCCACATCTTTGCTAAATGTTTGGTCTTACTGATATCTACAGTTGTGCTCATAATTTACATACCCTGGCAGAATTTATAATTTCTTAACCATTTTTCAGCGAATATGAATGATAACACAACAACTTTTCTTTCACTCATGGTTAGTGGTTGCCTAAAGGCATTTATTGTCAAACAACTGTGTTTAATCTTAATCTTTAAATCATAATCACTACACAAACTACCCAAATGACCCTGATCAAAAGTTTACATACCCCAGTTCTTAATACCATGTATTGCCCCCTTTAGCATCAATTACAGCTTGAAGTCTTTTGTGGTAGTTGTGGTTGAGGCTCTTTATTTTCTCAGATGGTAAAGCTGCCCATTGTTCCGGGCAAAAAGCCTCCAGTTCCCATAAATTCTAAGGCTGTCTTGCATGAACTGCACATTTGAGGTTTCCCCAGAGTGGCTCAATGATATTGAGGTCAGGAGACTGAGATGGCCACTACAGAACCTTCACTTTATTTTGCTGTAGCCAATGACAGGTCAACTTGGCCAAGTACATCCCATGCTCAGTTTCTGGGCTGATGAGTGCAGATTTTCCTCCAGTATTTTTTGTATTTCACCTGAAGTTGCTTATGGGGTTTTCCTTGCATCCCAAACAATTTTTCTGGCAGTTGTGGCTGAAATTTTAGTTGGTCTACCTGACCGTGGTTTGGTTTCAACAGAACCTCTAATTTTCCACTTCTTAATTACAGTTTGAAAACTGCTGATTGGCATTCTCAATACCTTTGATATTTTCTTATATCCCTTTACTGTTTTATAGAGTTCAACTACCTTTTCCTGCAGATCTTTTGACATTTCTTTTGATTTCCCCATGACTTAAAATCCAAAAAACATCAGTGCAGCACTGGATGAAAGATGCTTATTATCCATCTCTTTTGTAAATCTGCAGGCATGTTTGGGCTTTATGTGCTAATAATCTATTTTTGTAGTGATCTTACTGGCATATCTGTGGTTAATGGAGTTCTTATTATCAATATCTGTAGTGATCTTACTGGCATGTCTGGTATTAAAAAGGGCAACAATTTGGAAGTTTTTTTTTTTGAGACTAAGTTGCAGGTAAAATGTGTTCCCTGTGAAAAATGTATAATGAAGCAGCAGAATTCTTAAAGGGATACTGTCATGGGAAAACGTGTTTTTTTTGTTAATATTGCTACTCCAGCAGACTTCTGCACCGAAATCTAGTGATGGGCGAATCTACCCAGTTTAGCTGAAAAATTTGCGAAATTCGTTAAATTGGCGAAAAAATCGCGAAACGAGTCGCGGCACGTTTTCAACGCGCGTCAAAAACGATGCGCGACTGGTTTTTTTTAAGCGAATTTTCGCTGGTGTTTCGCAAATTTATTCGCCAGTGGCGAATCACAGGAATTCACCGCGAATTCGCCCCTGACAAATAAATTCGCCCATCACTACTGAAATCCAATTCTCAAAAGAGCAAACAGATTTTGTGCTCTGACGTTTATCAGAGCACAAGTCACATGACAGGGGAAGCTGGGAAACTGACAATATGTCTAGCCCCATGTCAGATTTCAAAACTGAATGTTAAAAATTGAATACAGTGCAGAATTCTGCTGGAGCAGCACTATTAACTGATGCATTAAAAAACAAAAATGAATCAGATGAAAGGGAGTGTAGGATTGACTAAGCCAGGGATGGCTTTTAGATAATTGAATATACTGCAAAATACAGACACATTATTTCTGTTTTGTTTAAAGGGGATAACATTTTTTAATAGTACATAGTAATTCACATAATGTCTTGTTCTTTCTTTCTCTCTTTCTTTCTCTCTCTCTCTATATATATGCTATATACTTCTTTGTTTGTTTCTTTCTTTCCCTATATACTACATCTCTCTTTCTCTCTCTC
>CM044431.1:135065525-135099660 GCA_024363595.1 Xenopus borealis
TATATATATATATTTATATACTATATAGTTCTTTCCATTTTAACATACACATAAATGTCCCATACATATTTGAATTATGCCTTTACATTTTTTATATATTTATATGTCAAGCCTGTACAACATATTATGTCATCATATTTAAAATTAATCTGATCCCATAAGAAATATTATAGACATATATTACCTCCTGTCCGTAAACATAATTTTTTACCTAAGGGTTAAATAAGACTAAAGACTGAATAATTAATTTGACCAAACTGCTATAATATTTGAATTGATTTGTGACATCACTGACATTTAATTGTTTTCTAAATGATAGTTGTTCTGCTGATTTGCATACTAATCAAATAGGTATTATACATATGATTTTAACTGTTTAGCTACTGAAGTGACCTCTGGCATAGATGGAATAAATACATTTTAACTGTTAGAGCATTTTAAATAGATTGGTATATCTGTTTAATACTTTTTGTAAATGAGTGTTTGTATTACTCTCATTATTATTTTAAAATCTTAGAATTTGTTGTTAGAAGTGCCATGAATCAAGGTGCAATCAAGGTGCCAGGTCCTCTGTACTCACCCATTCAATATATTCCGAATATATTATGAACATTAAGACAGTTTGCCCCCTTAAAGGGATTGTTTGCCCATATTTTGCAATATGCTGACTAACTATGTCAACGTAATCCCCAGTCTGGCCAGTTCTACACTTACTTTCACTTGTTTATTAAGAATTCTACTGCTTCATTATATATTTTTTCATAGAAACAAGTTTTACCAACAGCATTGCTTTCCACCACTGGGATCAGCTAACTGCAACTGGGAATCACGGGAGCTAAAACATGAAACTGGAAACTGTTCATGCAGGCTATGGAATGTTGTTCATCATCAGATCAATCAGATCTATCTTTTGTTTGCTAACTGTTGAAATTCTACTGGCTGATGTTATGTAAGCCCTCATATTAAATGCAGTTTAACATATAATAATACATATATGTTTAATACATATAATGCTGTTTGTGTAAATATTTAATACATATAATGCTTCTTATCACAGTGGTAATGGTCAAGATATTAGCGCTAAATTTATAAATTAATTTTGAGTTACTTGGATGCATGCTTTTCCCTAGCCAATTTGTACATATCAAAGACATTGCCAGGTGGAGCAAGTCCGATACTTGCCTTTGATGATACACAAATGTTAATTACCTTGGAGGAAAAATACTATCTAGAGATGAAGATGTTGCAAATAACCTAGGTTGATATAGAAAAGGGTTGAGGTTGTGTAGGTGGTTTATTAATGCAGAAGTGTGGCCATTACTACTGTACCTTCCAGTTTTAACTTTGTATCTGTGTCTTGTGAAAATGTTTCATACATTATTCAAGGCCTTTAATATACCTTTTCCTTTTTACGGATCCTTAACATCAAAAAAAGCATCTAGAATGAGGTTAAGGCTTCACAAAAAGGAAAAGGTATATTAAAGGCCTTGAAACTGTTAAGATTATGAAAGATGCAGGAAACATTTTCACAAGACACAGATACAAAGTTAAAACTGGAAGGTAGTAATGGCCACAATTGTGCATTAATAAACCACATACAGTTTACTTCCTCCTAATACAGCTGGCTTAGTATGAGCATGAGCACTAAAATGAATGCTTAAGTGATTGGAGAATAACATCAGTCGGTAATCCCTATTATGGCTCAAGCACAGACTGTGCTTGAAAGAGAATCAAAGATGAGCTACTATAAATTTGACCACTGAACTGATACAACTTTCATATTCTCTGTTGTGGTTGAGGTCTCAGTTATATTTTTACAGTCTAACCTCAATTTTTGAATTCTAAAATACTGACACTAATGTCCAAGGATCTCTGAATGCATTTAACTTTTTGTAATAAAATTTATACTTTTCTTTGATTTACATTGCATGCAGCTTGACCTCTGTGAAGTACAATCATGCAGTATAATTATTATGCTTTAATTAATTTAAGGTACAAGGCTTGATGGCTTGAACATGAAATAGAAATATGCAAGTTTCTCTTTACAACATTTTTCTTTTAGCATTTTTTTTTTTCACGTACTCAATAGTTCAGCAAAAAATATGTTCACATAATGAAACCTAAAACACCTTGGTCGGCATTTCCTTGCTTTCCAAAACATTCTGTAAGCAAGATTTATCATTGCATGAAGAATGCTGTCCATACCGTGACATCTGTAACATACCGTAGGTTATTTTCTGGCCATGCAAGCACACAAAGTTTGTATCATGCTGCGATGTGGCCATTTTGTACAGCACTCAGGGAACATATGCTACATAGCAGCATATGTCAGCTTTAAATATTAGCAAGGGAAAGATCCTTGCTAGGATGTGCAAGATTTGTAAAGTCTGGATGCACATTAATATGAATGAACAAAGCTGCACAAGAAATATTAGTAGCAATTTCAATAATGTTTTTTGTACAAATAATGTTATACTACGCTATAATAACACTTTAGAATAATTTAAGTTGCTAGTGGTTGATTTACCTAATTCAATAACTAAGTAGATAATAAGTAGGTAATTGAGGGTTGTTTCTATTGAAATGGAAAGTTAGTGTAAAGAAAGTACTTGGTGGTCTATCAGGGGTGCAACGGGAACACCCATTGCAGGGACGCTTGGCTTGTTCTCTTCTTGTGCACTGATGCACACTCACTTGTGTCCTGAATAAAATGGCAACATGCCTCATGTGCTTCTGGGGTTGTCCGCATCTGCCCATGACATCATCATGCAAGGGAGGGAAATAAAAATATATAAAGGGCCCATGCCCTTTAACTCATTGCCCAACATAGTTCTATTCATATAGTTCCGGGGAGCGATTTTATAGCATTTCTGTCCAGTTTTTGACCCTGCCTGACCCTGACCAAGCCTTTATTACTGCCCATCCTGACTTTTGCCTGTGCCTTGACCATTCTCTTGCATCCTGTCTATATCTGCTTGAATTGTGTACCGACCTGGCCTGTGACCTTGACTACGCTCCTGACTCTCAATTTTGTACTGCACTTCCTGATTTGGTATTGACTCAGCCTGTCCTTGACCATGCTCCTATTCTCCATTCCTGTTTGCGCATACAGTTCCCTTGTTCACTCAGAACTCTCTCCTAGGTCCTCTCACATTAAGCCCTGGAGTACTGGAGGGCTCCTCCTGAAGCAGTTGTTAAAGGCAGAATAGGCGTGACCGGGACCTTGGGGGTCTGTTCTGGGTTTGGGATACCTAACATCACAGATAATCTGTAGTAAAGTTAATTGAGATGCCAATATTCCTAGTGTTTATGACAAATTTAAAGTGTTTTTTTCAATTTGTGTTCTTTTAAATGTTTTGACCTGTTAAAAATGATAAAAAGAGTATAATTCAAAGTATTTGAGTTTTTTCACAATTTTATTCAATAGCATTTTTTATATTCCGATTATTTGATACATAAGCAAACAATTGAGTTTATTCAACGTAGAAAAAGCCTCTAACATATCATGAATTTTGATAAATAGGCTTCTTATTCTTTTTCATTATGTTCTAAAAAGCTTTAAAAAATACTGGCATGGGCATCATTGAGAGGGTAAACCAAGGGGCTTTTTTGTTTTTTAGATATATTATATCCCAAAGCTGCTAAAAATCCAAATCTGAAAATACTCCATCTAAAACCTATTGTGGTTATGTAGAAGTCAATGGCAGATATCCCTGAAGATGTTTCTTGACATTGTAATCAGCACTGATTTTCATCCGATAATTTTTATTCTTTTTTAGTATTTTAAATTAATATTGAGTTAATGCATGACATGGATTAATGCATGACATGGATTAATAAAGGACCAATCCAATGGATTTCTGAATATCGCAGAAATGTTTCCACCATATAATTAGAAATACAGACTTATTACTAGGGATGCACCAAATCCACTATTTTGGATTCGGCCAAACCCCCAAATCCTTCCCGAAAGATTCGGCCGAATACTGAACCGAATCTGAACCCTAATTTGCATATGCAAATTATGGGTGGGAAGGGGAAACATTTTTTACTTCCTTGTTTTGTGCCAAAAAGTCACATGGTTTTCCTCCCTGGTCCTAATTTGCATATGCAAATTAGGATTCGGATTCGGTTCGGCCAGGCAGAAGGATTCAGCCGAATCCGAATCCTGCTGAAAAAGGACGAATCCTGTCTGAATCCCGAACCAAATTCTTATTACTTATTACTTATTACCCTAATAAATATGGCTGGTTATACAGTATAAATGCACATAAGAATAAGTTGTGACTTGCACAATTAAGTCTGAATACACAAAACAGGCAAAAACTGGATCAAATAAAGCTCATTTTGTCTCTTTAAATTAATCCCCTGACTCCAGGCTTATGGGGGAAATACAAATAAATAAAATAATGCAAATATCCACTCACTCAAAAAAAATCCTTATGCAGATTCACGTTCACACCAGAACATCTGTATGCTGCAAGCTTTGTAAAATTATTCATGTGGCTATGCATGTACCACACCTTTAAAGACCTTGGATCTGATTTTAAAGATAATCAGTTGGAATATAGTATGTAGACTGGTTTCATTCTTCCAAAGGTGGCCAAATATTCATTGCTTTATTCAGTTCCTTGTGCACTGATTTTTATAAAATACTTTTTATTTTTCATTGTATTTGTATAACTATAACATGTATATTTCTAGATTGTCACTTGTGTTTTGATTTGATAAACAACTTATATAAAGATGTCAAGCATACTCACTTCTTTACAGCTATAAAGACATTTTGAGTTATTTAGCATCCTACACATAATGTGTTTTTTGGGGCGGAGTGGAGCTTTGTACAAAAAGTGTTAATGTGTAATTTGAAAGACGATGAAAGGCTGTATTACTTAGATAATTGCAGCTAAATTAAATTGTTGGAACATTTGACAAGCTTTTACATTCATTAAGTGTAAAGGGATAAGCTATCAATTTGCCTCATAGTGTTGTTTGTAATTTATATTGCACCATTATACGCCTTCAGAGAAAATAGTTATACTGTTGAGAAAAACAACATATTCATGATGTAATTAAACAAAAGAAAAATGAATTGATTTGTTTTTTCTATTTTGTACATGCCAACTCATCACAAGCAACATCCCATAATTTGTGACAAAGTATGTGTGTCTCCATAATGAATGAAAGTAATGGATAAGAAAAGACAAGGTAAAATGAATTAGAGCAGCCTGGTGGCTTTGTCTATTAGACACTTTTGGTTTTCAGAAAATAGCAACAAAAAAATAAAAAATAAATAAAAAATAGATATGAATAATTCATTTCTGTCTCTTCATCTTTTGCAAATAATGGCAGTGATATTTGTATGAAAAGGGTTTCATGTTGTAGGTGGCATGAGTGTTATAAATAGTTCCTGCCAAACAGTATGGGTTATTAGCAAAGGTAAACACAGTGTGCAATGTGCAAAGAAAAGCTTCACTCCCTTCTGTGATGTATAGTACAGCATTGTAAATTGTTTTTATGTGTAACATGAAATTGTCTGTCAAACTCTTTTAATGTTGAGTAAACTTCTTAGGGGTTCTTGTAATATGGTTAACAGAACAGGAGTGACATTCTCCCTTGTACTGTCCACAGGCTTTGGCATAAGATCAATGAGATCTGTGGGGGAAATGTAATAAAATGTGCAAAGAGCAAAACTTTGCACATAAAAATTTGCCTGTTACTCTGTGTGGATTACTCTTTGTTAGACTTATTGCATTGCTAATCTTAGTTGGGCGATCCTTGAACACATGCTCTGCTTTTGTTACATATTTTGTCACAAAACAGTTTGTGATTGCAAAATTTTATCTCATACACTGTGAATCTTCACAAAAGCAGTCTTGTCACAAACTTTGTGATGAGTCCTTGAGGTCTTTATCAGTCAAAAATTGAGCAAACATGGTCGATAAAGGGCGCAAGCGTCTTAGCAAATGTTTTACATATTACAAATATTACATTTCCCCTTATGTGTATTGTTTAATTTTTGTAAAACTGTGTTGGTTAACTATAGATATGAAAGCACTGTGAAGATAATGTGCCAGTCTAATCTATCACTTTTTATGCATCTAGTGAAAGGAGCACTGAGTTTTGTTTTGTGAGATCATAGTTTTGTTTTGTGAGATCATATTTACAGCTCTGCAGATGTTGTCTGCATCTTCTCTGCTTCATACAAACTTTATATTTTTATATCAACAGAGGAAGCATTGCCCATTAGTGATGGATGAATTTATTCGCCAGGGGCGAATTCGCAGCGAATTCCCGCGATTCGACGCTGGCGAAAAAATTTGCGAATCGCCAGCGAAATTTTGCTTAGCAAAAATTCACTGGAAAAATGACGCGCCGAAAACGATGCGACGCATGCCGAAAACGATGCGACGTGCCAAAGTTGACGCGAAGCGCGTCAAAAGCGTCCCGCGACTCTTTTCGCGAATTTTTCTCCAATTTGCGAATTTCTCTGGAAATTCGCGAATTTTTCAGCGAAGCGAATCTCGGGAGATTCGCCCATCACTATTGCCCATGTTTACCAAGCCCATTTTCCAGAATGTTTGTGAACAGTTTCAACTTTATATTAATTTGGTACCTGCATCTATAACTGTTGCAATTTAGGGACTCTTTACCATGATTTGATATCATTGTATTGGTGGTCTTCTGCACTTTTTGCATGTGGGGAGCCTTTTGTGAATAATTGAAAGAGTTTATCTAGCTGAATATTACACCAACTACAATGTTTTTGTAATATTTAGCTTGAAGTCTTTACAGGCTTGGAACGTTCCTTGATTTTCACATTGTAATCTCATAGGTAACTTCCCCTAGAAATATAGATGATTGACTATGTGATAATAAACTAAAAAATAGGTTATAGTTAATAAGGAAGGGGCTGGCATTTTATAAGGGTTAGGCTTGAGTATTTAGTGGGTGAAATAATGTAGTAGCTACAAAGATACCCATTTATTAACAATTTGGATTATCTAAATAGTTCTAAGTGGGTGAGAAAGAGCAGATTCAGTAATTTCCAATGAGTGTGCACTAGTTCATAAGTGTAAAGGATTATATTTAATTATGTGCTAGTGCTCAAAGAGAAAACATTTGAGTTTAATCTTGAAGATGTGTGAGACCAGCCAGCGCAATGACCGGCCAGGTTGCCTATGGTGCCTGGCCAGCCTGGCCCAGCTCTGCATGCTGTGCCAACTTCTGTAACTCCCGGGTGACTCTATCTAGTCTCCTACATCTTCTGGAGGAATAAGTGAGGAAACAAGATTTAATGGTTCAGAGCCTGCAGAGACTTTCAGCTTGGTTGGATGTGGTCCAATAAGTTCCCAATACAGGGGTTCACAGTCTTGCTTCAGTATCCACCGGGGTCTCTTCTAATTCTATTTGGGGGGGCACAGCGCAACCCCAAAATTATTTTTCTCTGAAAAATTTTACAGGGAGAAAAGTAAATTTTTTGTCTTTTAAGAGGCATGTAAATTATATATTAGTGTTTTCCCTTGCTCTTTTCCTAATGTTGAGAGAGTCAAATTTGTCATCACCTTCCCTACAGGGTGACCCTCAAGTTTGGAAACTAAGGTTATCAGTCCATGACCCTGCTCACTTCTCCATGGATGCATTTTTCAATACCATGGCTATCCTGATCGCTCTTCTTCTGCAGAAACAGCTATACACATATTATGCCAAGGGAGAAGGGTAATAGATAGTGATGGGCGAATCTCCCGCGATTCGCTTCGCCGAAAAATTAGCGAATTTCTAGAGAAATTCGTGAATCGCCTGAAAAATTCACGAAACGAGTCGCGGGACGATTTTGTCGCGCGTCGCGTCAACTTTGTCGCGTCGTTTTCGGCGCACGTCGCGTCGTTTTCGGCGCACGTCGCGTCGTTTTCGTCGCGCGTCGCTTCATTTTCGTCGCGTCGCGTCTAAAACGACGCGCGACTGACGCGCGACTCGTTTTTCGGCAAATTTTCGCCGAGCAAAATTTTGCTGGTGATTCGCAAATTTATTCGCCAGCGGCGAATCGCGGGAATTTGACGCGAATTCGACCTAGGCGAATAAATTCGCCCATCACTAGTAATAGAGTACAATTATACTGAATTCCACCGTTGGGCAGTGGAGATAGGCTGGAATGATACTGCTATGTGTAATCAGTTTCGGGTTGATCTTTCTGAACCTATAAAAGACAGCCCTGTCAACTACCCTGCTCCCACTTAGATGTCCTTATGAAGTTGACCGTTTAAATTGACTGGAGATGAAGGGAGAGGCGGTTAGAGAGGGGTTTATTTTTATCAGGTTCCCATTCACCAAATCCTATTCAAACTCCTTTGGTGGCTGATTCTCAGGAGGAACACATGCAAATAAGGTTCACTGATTTGTCCTCTGAGCAAAAGGTTTGAAGACACACACAGGGTCTTTGTATGTATTGTAGAACCAAGGCACATTTTCTCAACCAGTGTCTTAAGAGGCCAGGAAACTTCAAAGCCTAAATGAGGCTGGAGAGCTTAATTTGGGTTGAGAAGTTTCCTCTCCCCATCAGACCTCTAGGATCCTGGTTCCTGTAATGTTATGTTGGCAAGGGGGTTTGATTGCAGGGCCACTCCTGCCATGAGGCAAGGTGAGAACCTTGCCTCAGGCAGCATGGAGTGGCCAGTTAGAATCGGTGGCAAAAACTTTAAGAGTGCAATTGAGCTCAATGCACTAGCCATAACGCCCCCCTTTGAACCACTCTGACGCTGATTTTTAAGCATGCAGCGGGAAGGGGGGTGGCAACGGGGCTGTTGCCTCAGGCGGCTGCAGCCCCAGAAATGCCACTGTTCGGTTGAGTTATCTGCTTTCTTATATTCCGCGGCAGCAGGGAATTTTCTAGACCCTTCCTTTGCTCTCCAACATAATATTCCTTGCTTCCCTTCTTAATTCTATGAAGCTTTTGGCAATTGATAAAAGCCTACTGGAATCTGGCCTCGTAACTAAAAGATGTGTACATGTATCCTTGACTATTGGCACTCATTCTGAAGAATTAGCATTTCATGTTATTAATGGTTCATCACCCCCCTTCATTTTAGGTTTACCTTGGTTACAAAGACATAACCCATACTGTATATTGACCGGGAAACCAGGAAAGTCCTTCAGTGGTGGGCAGGTTGCATGTATTCCAGATTATGTGTACCTCACTAGTAGCCTCTACGTCTCTTGAAGTCCTACCTTTCCAATATGCTGTCTTTGCAGATGTATTTTCTAAGAAGGCTGCAGAAATGTTGCCTCCACATAGAAAATATATGGCTGTCCTATTGAATTAATCCCAGGGGCTACCCCTCCTAAGGATCAGATTTACCCACTCGCTCTACATGAAGATCAAGCCATGAAAGAATGTATTAAATAGAACCCAAAAGAGGATTTTTCAGAAATTAACCAGCAGGAGCAGGATTTTTCTTTGTGGGTATAAAAGATGGGGGTCTTTTGTTATTGGGGTATTAACAAGATCACAATCATAAAAACAATATACTCTTCCTCTAATTTCTGAATTGTTTGATCAATGTTTATTTAAATGTCAAATTAAGAATGCAATGCATTTGTTTTCACTAAACTTGATCTCAGGGCCTACAATTTTATTTGTTTCAGGGAAGGGGATGAGTAGAAAACGGCTTTTAATACTAATACTCTGCCGGAAGTCTAGCAGTTATGGTGCAGGTTAAGCTTCCCAATACCAGTGCGTGGAAATGATGCCCCCATGTCTTTAAAAATAGGTGTTGGCTTGAGACATCTAGGTATCAATAAGACTACTTTACTTTATCCCAAGATTTGTCCATAATTTTGTTATTTCTTGCCCCACTTGTCAGAGGTCTAACCCTCCTAGAACTGTACCTCAGAGACTGCTACAATTGTTCCCCATTCCAGATAAACCCTGGATTTATCTGTCTATGGACTTTATCGCTGGCCTTCCTCTTTCCCATGGGAATACAATAATTTGGGTTATAGATTTAGTAAGATTTGTCACTTTATTCATCTTCCCCACCTCCCTTCTGCTAAAGCTTTGGCTGTATTATTTATATCACGTATCTTTAACCTACATTTTCCCTGTGTACAGTATATATCAAAGTTTTGGCGAGCTTTTTGCTTTTTTGGTCTGTATTGATTTATCTTTTTCTTCGGCTCATCACCCTCAGACCAACAGTCAGACAGAGTGGGTAAACCAGTCATTAGGACTATAATGTTATGTTGCATACAATCAATATTAGTGAGTTGAGTTAATTGCCTGGACTGAGTTTGCATATTACAATTTCCCCCACACTTATAAAGGAAAGTCACCCATTTTTATTGTTTGTGGATCACATCAGAAATCATTCTGTCATAATGGTTATCATCTGTGCCCGCAGCTGACTCCTCCTTTGAGCTTTTCGCAAAGATTTGGTGTATGGTGCAAAGGGTTGCTTTCTGTGGATGGGGCTGAAAAAGGTGAAAATAAGGTGGGGGACATGTATGGTTGTCAACCATAAATATTAAACTTCATCACTTAAATTAGGGCCTAGGTTCATTGGCCATATTCAGTTGTGGATGTTATGAATCCCACCTCTGTTCATTGTAAACTTCCTGAAAATTGCTAACTCTTTCCATGTTTCTCTTTTAAAACCAGCTACACAGGTTTGTCAACATTTCCCTCCGACCTCCAGTGTTGGTTGAAGGTAAACCTGAATTTCTAGTTCATAGGTTTGTTGACTTTTTTAGAGGCATGGTACAGTGCACTGGAAGGGGTATAGACCAGAGGGGAGATTATGGGTATCTTCTTCCAGTGTCAGTGAGCTCATTTGTATTCTAATCTGCATTCCTTGTATTCTGTGCCTCTTTGCTGGCATTTTCTCCTTTGCCTACTCTGCTGCGACGTGGCCCCTTTGTCTGCTCAGAACTCTCATTGTGTTCATCTCACACTAAGTGATGGTGGCATCCGAGTAACTGAGGGCTCCTCCCGAGGCCAAAGGCAGCTGCTATAGGCAGAAGGGGGAGCCAAAACCAAGACCTTGATGTTTGTTCTGAGTTTTGGGTGCCAGTCATGACAGTACTGTATGTAAGTTAACTGGAATGATTGTGTGCCTTGGTCTAGATAATATTTAATAATAGACAATAATTTGCAATGTGAATATTTATTATCAGAACATTAATAGATTGAATTATTTATTGTTAGTACTAGTGATGGGCGAATTTATTCGCCAGGGGCGAATTCGCGGCGAATTCCCGCGATTCGGCACTGCCGAATAAATTTGCGAATCGTCAGCGAAATTTTGCTTTGCAAAAATTTTCCAGAAAAACAAGTCGTGCATCGTTTTTGACGCGACGCGGCGAAAACGACGCGACGTGCGTCAGAAACGAAGCGACGCGCCAAAGTTGACGCGACGCGCGTCAAAAGCGTTTCGCAAATTTTTCGCCAATTCGCAAATTTCTCTGGAAATTTGCTAATCTCGGGAGATTCGCCCATTACTAGTTAGTACTACTCTTGTTTTCTTTTAGTAAGAGTTTGGAATGTGATAGTTATGACATAATGGCATACACTGGAGGAAAAAATCATTTTAGTGATGAATATTGGAGATAATACATTCATTTTAGTTCATCCATCACAAAATGAAACTCTTCACATTACTGATTTATTCTGAATTATATTTTTTGCCAGATTTTAACAATGTTTTTTTTCATTTCTAGATTGGTTAAGAAGCAAAAAGTAATCACAGGGGAAGACAAATAGGTCAACAAAGTACTATCCCATTTGCTCTATTGTGCTTGACAGAAATAGGACAGGAGAGGAGAGTATTTTGCTCCCAACGAGCATGCAATTCTGATGATGCAGTCTAAAATTTGTTCTGTACTGCTTAGGTATTATAGCCTGAAGGGACCCTGAAGACCTTAGCCACATAGCTAAAAGACAGATGACTGATTAAATCCTCACTCCAAATTCTAGGTCAATTAAAGAAAAATATCAAAATCACAACTACTATGTTGTGCAATGTAACCCACATTGGCTGAGAAATATTACCTAGCAAATGCTCAACTTGTAATAAAAGTCCTTCTCTGGGTATAACAAATTGTATATTATGACTATGAGCTAAAATAGTTGTTTTAGACAAATGTATTTTTTTTTTTTTTTTTTAAATGGATATTGTTCATTCATGGGCTAGGTACTGTAACAGCCTGATAAAGAGTTACACAGTACCAATCACTATACAGAGTATAGTAAATTACAAATACACTTTCTTCTACACCTACTTCAGAAGGAAACCGAACAATAACAATTGGGGGAGTTGTTTGCATGTGCAGAACTGTGTCAATAAATATAACATTATATGATTAAATGTGCATTGTATAATGTGCCTTGTTCAGTGATTGAAACACAAAGCCACATGACCAGCCGTAGTTTTTAGAGTTTCCTTCAAGCATGACAGCTACAAATTTGTAACTAAAAACATTTGCATGCTATATAAAAAGACATATTTTTTAGAATAGTATATTATGTATACTATATGTATAGTATACTATATCTCAGGAACATACACACTAAAAAACAGCTTTATCGCTCAGTATTAAATATCAGATGCTTAGTCAAGCAGCCAATGAGGACACTGTGTATACCATGACAATTTGAATCCAGAACCTGTATATTAACATCCTTCTTACTTACAGATGCAACCACTTGGGTTTGTGAGTTAAATGCGTCATGACTCAGGGTTAATTTAAGAAACTGTGTTATCTAAAGTTATCTTAACTCATTTAATGCATTTAACCTTTTCATTAGCATACCAAAGCACCATTGTTTTCAATGGGGAACTCTTTAATTGGATGGGATGCTGTGACACAATATTCTGTGCTAAGTGGGATAAATGGGATAGATGAGTTAAGTTATTCTGTGTCAAATGCACAATCCAAAGTGGTTTCATCTGTATGTGCAAAGGTGTAATCAGCAGAAATATTTCTACTATGCTTGGAACTTACTCTTCTATAGCTGTGTTTTTCATCTAATAGTAGCTAGGCTCTAGAACCAGACTATATATTAAAGTATCTATTCCATTTAATACATTTTATTTACAGTATTTATAAATCAAACCATAATAGAGGTGTGCCATTCTATTAGGCGGTTATTTTAGAATATAGGTAGTAGTGTATTAGGAGGTTATCAAAAATAGAATTTGCATCTTTCCATTAGGATACAATGAGACATGGGAATTATCTTAAAAATGCTCCACTACACCTTTGTTTTTATTAATACCAATCTAACACTGCATTCATTCTGATGTGAAATTGAATTAATTCATCAGATGAGTTTTTGTAATTATAATTTGGTCTTTTTGTAAACATTTCTTTTGTGTATTCTTTCTTCATTTCAAATGTGTAATTGGGCTTACTTAATATATTCTGCCTCTTGAAATTAAAAAACTATCTGAGCTACTGTAGTTGCTTTTGCGCACATCTGTTTGTTTCTGAGAAAGATTCTGTCAGTCCCATGTCTAAACTCAACTAGCAGCATTCTACTTTATATTCTTCTCACTATGCATGTTTCACAACGATTGCAATAATGGAGTACTACATATACCAATACTTCTTGCTTTCTTCTTCCTTGTACATTAATATTCCCCTTAAACTCTCTCAGGCACTCTAACAACATGACCATAGTTGTGTTTCTCAGCAGTGATATGCAGCAGTGATATGCATACTGCCCTTTAATTTCCATGACTTTTATACGGTAAATCACAGAAAACTTCTGTCACTTCTCTGTCCTTATACATTACAATGGGGTATATCATCTGTGTTAGGAGATATCAGGAATCAAACCCTGGACTGTGCAATGAACTATTCCTGTATTACCCTCCTGAGTCACTGGGGGCTTTGGAAGTTTGAATTCCAGATGTACAGCCATTTTCTCTCCATGCTACTCTCTTCCCCTGACTATCCTGTTTGTGCCAATGATCAAATAATTAAGGACCTTTACACACCTTTCCGATGCTACTCATAGTTGCTTGATCATCAGAGTTCCCAAGCCTGATCTAGCCTGTGATTCCTGATTTCTGGCTCCTGGTTCCAGTTCCTCATCTGTTTCCATGTCCCTACCTGAATCCTGCCTGATTTCTTGCTCCAAGTCTGGTTTCTTGTTCCTGCTCTCTTGTTTCCACCTGGTATCAGATTCCAGATTCCCTGATATGAACTTTGGCCTGTCTCTCAACATTGCTTGCCTTCTGCCTGATGTTGATCTTGGCCTGCCTTACTGATCTCGCCTCTCTTTCACCAGCCCTGACCTGCCAGCCTGTTATTGGACTCTGCCTTGTCTAATACCATTACCCTTACCACAGACCTGTATTTTGGACTCTGTTTTTCAGTTTACACTCTTTGTTCTATTTTGCTCATTAAATATATTTTTTCACCTTGCCATGGCTTCTGTGAATTATCCAGCCATTAAAGGATGGATTTCCTGGGTTACTCACCATATAGGGTCCTACCTGCTGGTCACCTGTGGCTAGGCCTGACAATCTGCTTCAATTTACAATAATATCAAAATAAAAAGGAGACGAAATACACGCCAGTTATAAAATCAAGCAGGTAGGTTAAAGGGCATACCATATTATAAACCTATTATTTTGTTTTCTACATAACCAATCTGTTTCTGATTTTAGTTTTGTCTCCCACTTACTGCCCTTTATTGCATATTTCTACTTCCTTCTTTGTTTGCTGCTGGCATGATCTCAATCTGCGTTTTATGTTCTATTTCATTTTATCAGTTATAGCTGTCAGGCAGATAACTGCTTCCTGTTTTTTCTTGTTACTGAACCTGTATCCGGAGAAAAGTTGCTGTTATTTAATATTACAAAGATACAGTATTTATACATAACAACAGAAAAAGTGAAAGTGTCTTACTGGATACTTTTTCTTATAAGATCCATCGTTCTTAATAAAAACAAAGTTAGTGACAACAGCCTAAAATGTAATCCACTTAATGTGAAATCAATACCCAAACATAACCTAATTAGTCAGGACCTTAACACAGTTCTAGAAACAATTAGTTCAAAAATAGAAGGTGTAGAACACAATGCTTGTACCATTCAAACAGTTATTATACAGATTCTATAAAATGGTTAAAAATCTGAAGCACAGAACGTGTTTTAACAATGTTTTCAAATAACACTACTTTTTCTAGGTCTGCTTCTAGTTATATTGTAGAAATAAATACAGTTCAACATGTATTTGATGGCATTTGCTAATAAAATGTTTGGATTATACTTTAAGCTTTTTCTACAACCATTATTTCCAAAATAATTTGAAACAACCAACAAAATTAACTTTATAACTTTACCTAATGTCAAAAAAATTGTGTAATTTCTATAATGTTGTAAAGCAATTCACAATTGTGCAAACATTAATTATCTGTAATAGATTTTTGAGATTAAAATGCATTGCGTAAAGACTAAAATGTTGCTTTATAAATATCATGTCTCAACAGTTTCATCAGTACAAAAGAGTGAATGAAGGACATGTGTCTTTTTTCAACTTTATCTCCTACATAATTACAGTATTTACCAAACTTTTAAAGCTTTTTTGTAATAAAGTATTTTAAAGTGATTTTATCAAAACTTTTAGGGGTAGATTTATTAAGTTTCCCCCATTCAAGTTAGAGCAAACTATTGCAGAAACTATGAGTAAGTTGAACTCACACACATTTTCGGAAATTGATTGCATTGCTTGCTGCCAAATGGGTTTTTGACAAAAATAAAAAGCTTTATATTGTTGTCATAAACTGCTTGTGGGAATTAAAAATGCTTATTCAGCAGTAAGCCAAAGTGTTTGCTTGCAGAACAAAGATGTGAGTTCAGGGACTCAGTTGCATTTTCTGCAATTGCTTGCTGGCAAGCAAGTGAGTAAAGCTTCACAGATCTATATGTTTTTGTTGTGAGTTTATACTTATTCGCATCTAAAATAATTCCATTGCATGCTAGAATTCTGTTTAAATCTCACTATAATGTGCAAATTTATTAAAATGTGAATTTAGAGTGTAACAAATAAAAACCCATCCACGTTCTTCCACTCGGGCAGATTTACTAAGGGCCTAATTTTAGAAGTAAAAAAACTTTGAAATTCAACCCTCAAAATTTACCTATATCGATCAAAATCATTCAAACCATTCAAATTTGATCGAACGATTTTCCGCAAAATCCTTCGAATTCTTGAAACTACTTACTTTGAAATTCAAATTTTAAAAATTCGAATTTTATTCGAATTTTCATTTCGGCCTTAAGTAGCCTTAATGTGCCCCTTAATAAATCTAACATTTTTTTGAGTTTACAAAAAAATAAGAAAAACACATTTTTATCATGAATAAAATAAAATTTGAGTGTTAGTAAATGGACTGTAAATAGATTTTAATAAATTTAAAGCAAAAATATAGGGATGTAATAAATTTACTTAATTACTAAGACCATTGCTTAATTTTAATTGTAATTATGCCATCAGCAATAAAAACATCATCACATTTGTAAAATTAAAGTCCTGTAGAAATGCATCATAATGAAGGCACACAGAGAACCTTTCCAAGAAAGGGCAAGATTCAGTTGAGAAAAAGGTTTATAATTTGAAAGTCATGGATGAGATTCAATTTGAGATGCAATTCAATTCAGAAAAACTTATCTCACTGTTAATAATGTGAAAATATTATTGAAGTCTATGGGAAAAAACTGGAACTGAATAAGGAGAAGTTTTTTTTCTCTTCAAATTGAAACTCACCCATAACTTTTCATGTAATAAACCATGACATAACTTTTTTCACAAAGATTGAAGAATGTGGCTGGTTCATTACTCTTTATGCTCTCATGGTAAAGTTCTTTCTATCTTCATCCATGAAAAGAAAAATAAAGTAAAAAATCGTCAGTGTTAAATTAATTGTAAACTTTGTTGCCCCTTTAATTATTAATATAGTTATGGACCACCTGACGATGCTCACAAAATGTCATATGCATAAATTACATGCTATACAACAGAATACTACATTGAAAATAATTTCAGGGAAGACTATTAAAGTTCTACAGTATGTTGAGTCCTAAATATTTATAATTAAACTCTGTTGTTGGGTTGTTTAAATTACCCTACCCCCTTAGATTTAGCACTTATAAAAGAAAAAAAAGTTTTGATTGCCTTTTTTTTTGTTTTAGTATGCTAATTGAAAAAAAGATCAAATATGTTCACCTCTACACTAATGTTTCTGTATTAGATACCATCTGGAATGTAAAGGTCCTATGAAGGTTCATTTATTGGTGTATATTCTGCCATCTGCTATTCTGTCTTGAAACATGTAGTACTTTAATGTATATATAAATAACAGTTATCCTTAAATATGTAACTTTTAATGCTTAATTTATGTATAATCAGAACTGCCCTTAGATCATTCATAAGTATAACCTCATTAAGCATACAGATTTTTTCAGCTGGTAATTATAAAGATATAGAAAATAGTGATATAGATATTATTTTAATTGTACCTAAGGTTATTGTAGAACAATATAAAACTGAAGTTTTTCAGTGAAAGTTTAAAAATTACCTTTACTTTGTAGTGACACTAGGAGGTAGAATTACTCTTGGTTGAATTTCGAATAGAAAAAATTCAAAATTTGAACAATCGAAAACGGTTTTTGGTGTTTTTAAAACGATTCGAATTCGATCAAAAATGAACCTATTCGATCGAAAATGGTAAATCGAATAGGTTCATTTTTGATTGAATTCGAATCGTTTGAATCTTTCTATTCTAGTTGAACAATTTTCAAAAAAAAAAATTGGATTTTCCAAAACTTAGAAAAAAGCTCTGTTAAGGCTAAGGGAGGTCCCCCATATACTAAAATGACCATTCAGCAGGTTTAAGGTGGTGAATGGTCAAATTCTTTTTTTTTTAAAAGAGACAGTACTTCAAAATTCAAATTTTCACTTTGACCCTTAGTAAATGTGTCCCTAAATCAAGTGTTCAAAAAATCTTAAAACAGATACGTAGTATGTTCTGACTGGAACTGCGAGAACAATGGAAATTGAGACTGGTACTGTTAGTTAAAAACTGATTTTTGACACAGACCACAAGCCACATATTTAAATCTTGGTTACCTCTTTCTTTAATGGCATACATAGAAACTGCAGAAGAACAACAATTCGGCTGGTTTACAGTGGCAAAGGGTCAAATTAGAATTTTTTTAAAGAGACAGTACTTCGATTTTCTAATGGTCAAATTTTTCAATTCAAACTGAATTTTTCTATTCAGATCGAATTTTGGCTCAATACTCGAAGTTCCTAAAATTACTTCGAAATTAGAATTTTTTTAATTCGAATTTTCACTCTGAACCTTGATAAATCTGCCCCAAGTGTAAAATCTATGAAAATCACTAATACAAAACTTTGCCAGGTAAAAGTTGTCATGGTCCTATAGAAGTCAATGGGAGTTGTGCTGATCTTTTTGTCCTGCTTTAAATCAATTCAGACTTTTAGAGGTTTTCAAATTTTTTCTTCTATGAATTGTCTGAAAAACTTTTAGAAATTTTAAAGATATTCAGATTTTTTAGTGCAGAGCTCAGTGTAATTTTCTGTTCATACTATTTTTAATTCTGATTTTGTAAAAAAATCTCATGACATTCATAACTTTAGTGTTTGCTAGTTTATTTGTGGTTTCAAAAACCGCTAAAACATTAAAACTGAGACTGTCATAAATAAATCCCTTAGGGAGGTAATCACTTGAATGTATTTTAGCTCTATACATTATAATAAGGGTAATGTAAGTTTCATGCACACGAGCACTTTAAGAAAACTAAATCAGCATTAAAGAGTACCAGACAAGGGGCTTCTAGAGTTTCATCCCATTCATCATCTGCCAAGTTTAAGATAAATAGTTCCAATTTAATGCTACATTTAAATATAGTTTGCCTTTTATTTTTAAATAGGGAGGGATACATTTAGGATAAAGGATGAGCTCTTTATATAATTGCCAAATAATCTAAAATATTTTTCAGACAGTATGCTTGAGTTTATACAGTACAGTCAAGTGTTTGCTGTAAATTGAAACCAGCTCTTATTTGACCAAATGTGAAATCTTCACATCTACAAACAGTTTGCTTACCTCTGGTACCCCATGCATCTACAATATTTCAGTATTAAGCATTCTCCCACAAAGGAGTATTTGGTGTTAGTGCATGATGCTGTATGCGCAATATGACAGCTTTCTATACCCATAATGAGTTTCCAACATGATTTAAAGAGCATTAGAGTTTTCAGAAATATTTGCTGGTGGGTAACACACCATCAGTAATATCACATCTCAGGCACATTAAGAGATATTGTAGCTGGTATGCTAGGTAATACAATCTCCAATCAGGAAAGACTCCTCTACTTGACAGTGTAGAAAGCTGTATCACCATGTAAGATAATTTGCTTTGTTTTCCTGACCGAATAAAAATGTTATTGTTAGTCTATTTGAGAGAACACTTTCTTTGGTTTATAGATAATTTGTAAGCACATACAATAATTGTGACAAGAAAATCTACTTACATATTGCTACTATGTTTACCAGTTATGCAATTGCAATGCCTTCATGATTATAGGGTACAAATTAGCAGTCATATCTGACGACAATCCTTGGAAAATAATCCCAAATTTTGAAAGTCAAGACCGTAATAAAGTGCTCCTATCCCATCTTTCGCTTCAGCATCCAACAGAAAAATGTATTACCCCAATTTATAAGCAACCCAGAAAAATTACTGAATAAATTAATGATCTGGAGAAGCACTCAAGTGCACCTCTCAAACAACACCATGTTATTTGTGCATACTTTGTCAAATGTTGCAGAATACAGTAGTTGGATCAAATGACTTTATCTTAGACTGCTGTAGCAATTCTTCAGCCTAGGAATTATAGTGTTTTTTTGAAAAATTCTATGGGGAAACCATTCATGCCCAGACCATTACCACTAGCACATGTATCCATAGCACCCCCATATCAGCTGTTTCACTATTCAATTAATTACTGTATGACTGTAAATTCATGTATTTAAAAACAAAAGAGTGTGTATAAAACTTGACTAGTACTACATGTACATCACTATTTGTTTTTGATCATAGCAACAATCCCGTGTTTGAAATGACAGACTGCAAGTTGGCTTGGAAAGGGCCTGACATAAACTCCTATTTGTATACAGCTGCCAATAACACTGTTCAACCTTACACCTCAATATATTTTGTTTTCTGTGTTATTACTCACATTCTAAAGCTAGACAAACCTTCAAAAATATATTCATTTGATTAAAATTCAAATAACTAAATCATATCCCCACAAATCCTAAATAGGCCTTTCAACAATTGTAATCACCAACCTTAATCATTTCCCTTTCAATGGATCCCACTAATCCACAGTGAAACCATTTAATCATCTCCAATTTCAGTATTGTGTAAGACCCAGATCTGAAAGTGTAAATGCTAAATTTGGCCATGGCAAACAGGACTATAAAAACCCTTCATTCCTTTGCTTCATGCCTGTATATGATGGAGAATGTTGGGGCTTCTATGTGTCAAAGATGTATCCAGATGCTGAGAAGAGAAAATAACTTAGAAGAGTGAGGAGACTTCACATAAGAGCAGGGCTGTTGCGTTCCCTCCTGCATCACACTGCTCAGCAGAGGATCCATCAGTAGTTGCTAATGCACCTCCACCTGTCATCCATGAATGTCCCTCAAGGCTTTATGGAGCCAGGGTCATGATGGCTAGCTTAGGGGAAGCTGAAGGTGTTGATCAATATCAACTTAATAACCAGTGTTTCATGGCTCTCTATGAGCTATGGAAAATTATATTGAAAATTATATTGATCCTCTGGCACCTACAAATAGGGCAGCTATTGGCAACCTGTCATTTTCTGGCATCTGGCAGCTTTCAGTTATCAGAAGGTCTTGTCAGTGACAAGTTTCAATCCACTTTCTATCCTTCACTCGGCCAAGCTCTACAAACTCTTAAAAAAAGATATCTATTTATGAAACTTTTCTACATCAGGCAGGAGTTGCTGAAAGGGAAAAGGGACCTTTATGTCAAGGGTGCATGTAACAGGTGTCATGTGGCTTTATTGCAAATCCTTTCAATAAACACTCAATTTGTGATGCAATTATCTGTTTGATGAATTTTTTTGCTGCCTTCCCTGGAAGCACACACAACATATTCTGCGCAATTCATCAGTCTACAGGCATTTTGAATGTGGTCACTTCGATCAAAAATGGCCAAAAACCTTTGATAATCAAAGTTTTTGAATTCGATAGTCGAATTTCGAAATCTTAGCGCTTTGAAATTCGACCCTTAGTAAATCTGTCCCTTAGTGTGTAGGCCCGTTGTCTATATGATGCTTCTAAGATGTGTTACTACTAAACACTCATACCAGCCCTGTTTGCAAAGGGATGAAAGATGAATCTTTCAAAAGGTGTTCATTAGAAGCAAATTTGTTGACACTCTAACCTTTGTTTGTTAAAGTGATTAGCTAGATGTTTTACATAAAAGCTTTTTCTCTTCACTCAGGGTTCCCCCACCAACAAAAACTAAAATGCAATCAAAAGAATTATAGATACCAACAAAGTATTATATGTTTGTAAAGGTCTGTGTGGAGTGATAAATGATGTACAATGCAGCACATCAAAGGGTCAAACAAGTAATTGAGTGTGTGTTTGGGTTACTCAAGATGCACTTTTGTTGTTTGGACCATTCCCATAGTAAAATGTGCAATATAATTTTATCAGCCTGAATTTTAAATACTATTGCAGTGGAAATAACAATCTTCAATGACCTGAAGCTATTGAAGGTGATCAGTTACATGAATATCCTCCTGTTCACCCTGCAGTTGCAGGTCAACGTGGGGATTTGAACAATCACTGCTCACTCTTATGCCTATTACAACCACTTTTGGCTTTGTGAGGAGCCCTGTGCTACTCAGGTGCCCAATCTAGAAAAATACTACCAAGCTATGTTCAAGTGAAGAAATACAACTAGACCAAGATAACATCCAACCAATCTCTCTTAAAGGCATAATGTGGCCACAATCCCCAGTACAGATAGACCAACATCCATTAACCAACCACACAACAACATCAGCTATCAACATATGGACTAAAATCAACAAAAGGAAATTGTTACTCAAGTTTCCATCACATAGCGCAAACTTGGAAGTACTGTACTGGAAATGAACATTCCACACCTTAATATAGCAAAACGGTTTAATAACCAAATAAAGACCATAGGCCCATTGTATGAAAACTCTGCAATGAAACCCTTTGACCAGTTAATGCGACAGTATAACTTACCTAAGCAGGACTTTTACAAATATTTACAAATAAGACACCTACTGGGACACATGTGGAATAAACAATAACCCACCAAATTTGAGAATTTAGCATCACAAAATCCAAGTAGCACAAAAGGGATATCGAAAATATACAAACTTCTAATGAATGAAGACACAACAGAAAAACCTGCTCACATACAGAAATGGGAACAAGAACTGAACATGGAATTAGATCTAAAACAATGGATAAAAATGTCCAATGTGGCATATAAATAATCGAAATGCACGAATCATATCAAAAACACCAGGAAGCTCTTCTACAGATGGTATAAAACACCCTAAAATGTGCTGGAGAGAATACAATAAAGTGGGGGACCTAAGTCATATATGGTGGCACTGCACCAAAATTAAATCACTGTGGGAAAACCATGAAACTATCCTAAACCAAGCCACAGACCTACAAATAAAACTAACCTTACCATTAGCATTATTTAACTACAGTATAACCTGGAAACCCAACATCATATATTCCATATACTAACAGCAACTAGACTTCTGATTCTACTCATCTGGAAATCAACCCAAATCCCTAACAAACAAGAACTGGTGGCACTAATTGACTCAAATCTCATGTATGAACAAATGTGGATTGGTCCAAATAAACAGAAAATGTGAACATTCTAAATATCTATGGGATAAAGGGAAAAAAGCCTTACCTGTATAGATATACAGTACAACAAACATCTTGGAAGAGGCAAACAGCTAGACGGAAGCATCAAAGGTCCTGCACAAAAGAAAGGAGAGAGGAATAAAAAGGAGAGAGGTTACCTTCACTACTTACTGTCCCCCCCCCCACCGCTCACTCTAATGAGCGGATCCCCACCTACCCAGCTAGCCTATCTATACCCTTTCCCCTCTTCCCCTTCACCTGCCCATTATCCCCCCATCCCTCTTCTCCCCCTTTCCATATTACATTTGTCTATTCTTATTTGATAAACACTGACGGTACCATCTAATAGATCCCGAATGTTATGAAGATGTTTGTCAAAGGAAATGTTAAAACAATAAAAATTTCTATTAAAAAAAAGAGTGCAAGTGGAACAATGTAAAAGTGTGAAAAAAGAAAAGAGTGAAGTTGAGGTTGTTTTTGTACACAGTTAAATTGTGGGTTTTTAGAATGTACATTGGTGTATGTTTTGCAAGGTCAAACGTAACTGGACTTGGAGCATGCAAGTACCTGCAGCATAGAAGGCAGTCCCACAAATCTTCCAGCCTCTTTTTTATAGCGTTGCTATGTCTGGGTGTGGTGTTTAAGTCATAACCTTTGATTAGTTGTGATAAGCCCCTAGAAGATTTTCCTAGAAATCTTAGGCAACATTGACCTTTAGAGAGTAACCGGAAGTTATCTATGAAAATTACATATGTTGTATTAATGCAATTCTAAGCAGCGGTAGACTTTCAGGTGTTAAGTTGCAGAGTGATTGGCATAAAAAAAGAGTGATAACAAACGTTTCTGCAAAAAGTGGTAATAAAGCCCGGAAACTGCAATTACACAGTTCTGCAATATTTACCATTTCTCGCATTGACTTAATTCCATATCACAATGAATTTGATTAGGTACCATTGTCCATTATTTTTCAGAGGTAAAAACATCTTTACTTTATCATACATTTAGCACATTGAATTGAATCAAGCCAATGTAGGTATGTGTGTAGCAGTATACTGAGTAAAAAATGCATGTGATTTTGCCTAGCCATTGATTTCAATGCAATTCAGCAAATGTTAATGCCAGTTTGGCAATTTTAACACAAAGCAAAACATGGCAAATTTGC
The DNA here is from genome assembly GCA_024363595.1 of Xenopus borealis. Lineage (NCBI taxonomy): Eukaryota > Metazoa > Chordata > Amphibia > Anura > Pipidae > Xenopus > Xenopus borealis. Next base: position 135,089,684 of record CM044431.1, read on the forward strand.
TCAACAGATTCAACAAATCTTGAAAGTAAATAAACCTTTTTAATGGTAGCCCCAAAGCAGAAACAAAGTGCCACAAAAAACACCATGGCCTCCAATATAGTTTGCTACAAAAACATTGCCAACAAATCATTCATGACATCATTTTCACAACATTTAAGGATATCAGTTCAGCTAGTCTTCCACTTTTCAAGGAGATTTGAAGAAGTGAATTTGTCCATCATACACTATTCGAAGATGAGCTAATTTGAGGTTCAGATGTTGCTCAATGAACTGTAAGCTCTGTTTTCACATTGAAATCAACTATCACATTCACAGGTATACTGTACATGTATCATTTACTAGAACTGAATCAAATTAAGTAAAATTAATAATGCAATAATAATGCAATTTCGCTATTAGCATTGTTGATAACACAACTGTGGGGTGCATAGAATAATTTGTTGTCTGTTTTTTGTTACCCTATATTATCTCTAACATCTCTACAATTTCATGATAAAATATGAGTAAGGTTAGGTTTAACTGTATCCAAAATAGGTTTTATGGAACAAATTCTATTACCAAAATAAGCTTAGTTATATGTTGCTGCAGCTAAGGGAGTGGATAAACCATGGACACTCCAACAGATCAACCCAAGACAGACTTGTAATAGCAATTATTGTGGGCATAACTTTGGCCTTATTGTAAATGTTTTATACTCCACCTATAACTATGAGTTATTGATAAGTGCAGCATGAAATGCATAAGTTCAAGCCTTATGTTTCAAATTATCAGACAAAACCTAGCACAGATCACATTATCTTCAAATTGTAAAAGGGACTTCGGCCATTGACTTCTACAAGACCTTGGTAGATTTGAGGTGGCAGATTTTCAGATTTGGACTTTTAGTAGCTTCGGGGTATAATACATGTTAAAAATTCAAGTTTTTTTTTTTTTACAAAAAACAATTCAAGTTTTTGCCTAAAAACACCTTGACCGTAAAACAAATTGAGGTTTATTTAAAAATACCATAGGAAATGCAATCTGTGAGAAAGGCTCACAATTACATTTCAAATTTTCAAGGTTTAAAGTATAATGGATGATTGAAATGTAGTCTAGCAACCACAGAGACAGAACCTGCTTTGTCATCCCTAACTGATTTACAGTATTTGTACCCTATATTTTAAGCATAATTATAAATGTAGGATCATTTTCATTTGAGATTAATCCTTATCAACACTATATCAGTCATGTACTTAATATTTCATATACTAAGATTTCCATATCATATTTGCTTGTTAATAATACATTGATCAGGTGTTCAGAAAAAAATCATAAATTTTTTTTTATGATTTAATAATTTGCTGAATAATCACTGTGGTTGATGGACTGCAGTTTATATCATGCTTTAACTTTTGATAATATGCTGGATAGTTCTGAGAGCAGCTAGTCCTGTTACCAGGGGCGCAAAAAGCCGCCTTTGGTAACTTTAAGAGTCGAATTTCCATTTTTTAAAATGGAAATTTGGCTATTCTAGTCAGGGCCGGATTTATATAGCCGGCGCCCCTAGGCCCACTGCCGTGTCGCCCCTGTCCTATCCACTTTTCTCATGCAAATTTTCATTATGGGGACTGGTGCATGTGAAATTTAAAAAAACAATTGTATTTAATGCGCATCCCCAGTGTTTTTGAATCAATGTGGGTGTGGTTGGGCAGCATGCCGCCCCCTAAAATCTTGCCGCCCTAGGCCCGGGCCTAGGTGGCCTTTCCCCAAATCCGGGCCTGCTTCTAGTGCAGAGAGCACAATAGCGCTCGCTGCACTAGTGATGCACCCATTCCGACGCTAGAAGTTAGAAGTGCGTAGCGGGAGGGGGGGCGGCATCTGGGCTGCTGGCTCAGGCAGCAGCAGCCCCTGAAATGCCCCTGCTGCTAGTATAAAGTTGGCTGTCCTTTCCCTGTTGGAATATTACTTATTGCTTTCCATATTTAATTTTCTATTATTGGGTTATTTAGTGAATAGGTCTGTTCTGCTGTTAACTGTGGCAGTTTCGCTTTAAAGGAGAAGGAAAAGCTGAAGGCACTTGGGGGTGCCAAATGTTATTATCAGCGCTACGCTATAGTTGGCGCTATAGAAATACATGTTAATAATAATATTAATAATAATACCGTAGCTGATGTTATATGAGAAACAAATGCAATTTCAGGCCATTTACTGTAATATTCGATCAAGGTTATAGCAAATCTACAGTCTATAGTAGCACCACCAGTATAGTTTTCGTAGTCCTGTTTTGTTTTGGACGTACAATTTCTTGGTGACTCTCATGTGCATTGTTGTATGAGCTTTTCTCGCAAGGTCTCTGGTACCAATAAACATTGAGCTCCACGGACAACATAGCCATCTGGTAATAATACATCCTTTCCATATACCTGCAACTGATATACACTGCTTGTAACTGTTTATTCTGGTAATAATACATCCTTTCCATATACCTGCAACTGATATAGACTGCTTCTAACTGTTTATTATGGCCTACCCTGCTTTAGTTTCTCTGACAAATATCCCAAACAAACATCTGTGTCCACTCCTCAGTGAACAAGAGATATTTTTATAGCCCCAAACTAGGGTCTGGTGTCTGCAGAACTCAGCCCTCTGATAGCTGGTTAATTGATTAATTAGTCAATCAGGGTCTGTTTTTTTTCCAATCAGCTACATATAAATTCAGTCCTAATATTGGTGATGGCACTCATGTCTGGGGGCATGGCACGAGTGCTAACATTTTACAAGTGCTTAGAACTGGCAGTTACACAAGGCAGTTGGACAAGGCATTGACAAGGAAAAAGGAACCAGCCTATCCTCCATCAACTTTGAACCAGCTGGGATAAGAAAAAAACAGATTTTTTTGCCAACCAGTTTGTAACTTATTACTCAAAAATGTTTTATCCTGTTTTCCTCCTCCTTTCACTCTCATGCTTCATAAAACATTTCTCACTACCTCCCCCCCTTAGTCCCAATTCTATACAAATCTCAGCCTCTCTAATTTACTCTCCTTCCCTCTCCACACATGAAGTATACAAAGTACTCTGTTTAGCTATTCCAGGAAACTCCTCCTTTTCATACAAGCTAAGAACTTACAAATCTTGCTCTCACTTAGTCTATCTCTCACTTCCACCTAAGGAACAAATCCAAAATAAGATAATTTATCACCCAAGATGCTACCAAAATTCTTATTCACTCTCTTGTCATATCGCGTCTAAACTATTGTAACTCTCTTTTAATTGGCCTTCCGCTCCAGAAACTGTCACCTCTCCAGTTCATAATAAGCACTGCTGCTAGGCTCATACACCTCAGCAACCGCTCTTCCTCTGCCATACCATTCTGCCACTCCCTGCACTGGCCTCCACTTCCCTTCAGAATTAAATTCAAATTAATGACTCTGACATTCCAAACACTTCATAACTCTGCCCTCCCTACATCTCTGAACTAATCTCCATATACTTACCCAACCGCTTACTATGCTCCTCTACTGACCTGCTACTTAACTCTTCTCTCATTACCTTCTCACATGCTCACATTCAAGAATTTGAACCCACGGTCTGTCCGACTTTCTCCAAATCTTTCAGCTTTCAATAAATCTCTTAAAAGCCACTTTTTTAGAGAAGCCTACCCTCACTGTTAACTACCCAATGCAATATTGCTTACATTACTACATCTCTCACCCACTTTACTCTGATCTTGCCCACTCCCACACCTTGTGTATCATTCCCTTCCCTTTAGCTTTTTCTGTACAGGGCCTTCCTCACCTCCTGTGCCAGTATTTATTGTGATGTATGTAACTGCATATTTATTGTGATGTATGTAACTCCTTATGTTCTATGTATGTAATTCATGTGATTTAGTTGTATAATCACACTCACTTTACAGCGCTACGAAATAAGTTGGCGCTATGAACATACATTTTAATAATAATAATAATAATAATAATCTACTAAGGACAGTTTGTGTCTAATCCTTTAGTAAGGTTGAAGATCAGGACTGAGTTTCTTCTCAGCATTTGGCCATTTGCTTTGTAAGATGTCCCGTAGTTTTACTTGACTTGGACATGTGAGGCAAGCTTGCTTAAAATCATCAGCTGTAACTGCAGATGATAGTAAATCAGTCAATGTTACAACTTCTATGTCTTCATCCAGTGTATCAGAAGCTGCAGGTAAAGGTAAATGTGACAAGCAATAAGGGGTAACATTTTTCAAACATGGGTTGTATTGCATTTTGTAGTTGATATTCAGTAGCATTGTGGACCATCTAGCTATATGCATTCCAGCTCCTCCTAGTCCCTTTGTTGTAAGTAGTGTAATTAAAGGGCTATGATCAGTGCATAAGGTAAATTCTCTACCCCACAGGTAGGTTCTCAATTTTTCTGTTGCCCAAACACATGCTAGAGCTTATTTTTCAACAGTTGAATACTTACGCTCTGTCTCTGTAAGTGTTCTGGATGCAAATGCAGCAGTTTTCTCTGTATGATCAGCATGGATCTGTGTGAGAACTGCATCAACCCCATAGTCTGAAGCATCTGTAATAACCACAGTGGGTAGTGCAGGATCAAATAAAGCTAGCGCTGGACTGTTCACAATTAGCTGTTTCACTATTTCAAAGCTATGTTGAGCAGATTCTGACCAAACCAGACTTAAGGGTAGATTCATCAAACAGTGAAGTGAAGAGTGAAGTTCCGCCACTAGAGGGAAATTCCACAGCCCTCCTTTCATTACTATGGGATTTTGAAAGGCGTATTCATCTAAGGGTGATATTTCACTTCACCCATTGATAAATAGGCCTTTCAAAATCCCATAGAAATGAACTGAGAGCTGTGGAATTTCCCTCTAGTGGCAGAACCTAACTCTTTGATGAATCTCCCCCCTTAAAGTAGTAGTGCTCTAAGTGGCTCCACAACTGAAGCATAGTTGGGAATAAACTTACAATACCAAGAAGTAAGACCTAAGAAAGCTTTTAAGCTCTGGAAATCAGATGGAGTAGGTGCTTGTGTAACCCCATTGACATGGTCAGGGTCAGACAGTAATCCATCTTGTGAAATTATATGAACCAAAAATGACAGCTGAGTTTGTCTGAGGTGGCATTTTGAAAGGTTCAGTTTCAGTCCTGCAGAATCAATTTCAGAACCTTTTCCAGGTACTTGTCATGAAGATCCAAAGTTGGAGCTTAGACAATTATATCATCCAAGTAGCATTCTACACCAAGTATGCCATGGAGTATAGAAACATCAGTCTTTGAAAACAGCTCGGTGCTGAAGCCAGTCCATAAGGTACACGCTTGAACAGAAACCAAACATGATGGATGATAAATGCAGTGAGGTCTCTGCTTTCCTCATGCAGTAATACTTGATGATAAGCATTAGAAAAGAATTTTGCTCAACGGAGTTCAGAAAATATTCCTCTATGTGTGGCAGAACAACTGCTTTTGTTAGGTTCACGGAGATCAACACACAATCAAATTCCTTCAGTTTTCTTCTTTGTTACAACAATCGGTGAAACCCATTCAGTGGATTCTGATTTTTCAATAACATCTTGCTCTATCAGTTTTTTTAGTTTCTGTTAGGCAGTCTTCCTTATAGAGTAGGGCAATCACCTCAATTCCTGGCATACTGGTTTTACATCTGATCTCAAGTTAACTTTGTGTACAAAGTTCTTTGCACAACCCAGTGACGTGTTGCTTTGTGGTGAAATTTTAGACACTGGCTGTGTGGCAGGCAGTGGTGTTGTAGTAATGAGACCATCAATTAATTGTAGGTTTAATGCAGCAAAGATATCCCTTCCAAGTATAGCAGTACCCTTTTTCACAACGTAAAAGTCACATTTTGCAGTATTTACAGTATTTGATTCAAATTGTACAGTCGCTGGAAAGCAACCAAGCACAGGGATTGGATCCTTTAAGTAACTGACCATTTTCAGGACAGGTGCAAGAAGCAGATCTTTTTTCAAGAAAATATCCTTTGGTAGTACAGAAACAGCTGAACATGTATCAAGCATCAGGTTAATGGAGTGCCCCTTGTCAGCAGAGGCAGTACTGACACTGGCAGTGCATATAAACTTGTCTGGAATAAATGTACCAGCTTTATCCACACTTAATACTGTGACACGTGTAGTAGTGACTTTAACATCTTTAGCAGAACTATGGCAGATCTTTGCAAAATGTCTTAGTTTTGTGCAGTTGCGACACTGTAAAACTTTTGCAGGACATGTAACATAATTTTCAGTGTGTTGTGTTGAGCGAAAGCAGTATTTTTTATTTGTATTTGCTGCACAGTTTTGCAGTGTAGGCGAATCCCTTTCGTCAGCACTTTATTTTGCCTGTTACTATGCATTATTAGGCCACAGTGCTGAATTCACAATCTGTACATTTCCAGCAGTTCTTTGACTGAGAGTTTTAGCCTCTGCCACTGCTGTTTCAATTTGATTAGCAACTTACTAGCCTTTGCAAGGGTTAAATCCTGCTCAAGTGCAGTCTCTCTCTAATGCGAGGTGAGTTTGTTTTTTCCACTATTTAGTCTCTTAGCATTTCATCTGTTAATTCCCAAAGTCACAGGTAACAACCAGCTCTCTCAAAGCTGCTACAAAGTGTTCTGTGGATTCAGCATTACATTGTTCACGTTGGCGGAAATTATATTTTTCAGCAACCACATTTACTCTTGGCATGAAAAAGTTCTTTATAGCAGTAAGAGCAGTTTCATAAGTCTCATCAGATAATGGTAATGTATAGAATATAAGCTGTCCCTCTTCTCCCAGGCAGTGAATAAGTAAAGCATGCTTTCTAGCAGAAGAAATCTCCCCCTGGTCACCAGCAATAATGTAATTATAAAACATACGGATCCAAGCAGTAAAAGGTATGGTAGGCTCACCAGGGTTTGGTAGAAAATACATCCTTGTCGCCATTTGTTATATTGGGTAGCCGAGGATGAGGAGAGTATAACAGTGCTTTATTAACAGGGTCATACCAGCCTTACACAACAACAGTAACTTCTTACTTTCACTTTTTTTATTTCTCTTATGATAAGATGACTTTTACTCTTTTCCTTGTAAACTGTAAAAACAAATAAAAGATGAATGAATAAGAAGAAGAAAAAAGTTGTGAGAGTTGCAGTCCAACAAGTTGCAATGTAATTATTTTAAGGTGTACAATTTAAGGTGTGTATTGTGATTTACTCAATGTGATTTACAACAAAATCTTCTTCTTTAATGTTGATGGTAAAGTTTGGGGGGGGGCATTGTGATAAAAAAGTGGCATAATTCTGTTATAAAATGTAACTGCTTTTTACATCACAACATGACATTACAGAAGATCAAAAAACACAGGCACATAATGACATTTATCTCCACTAACCCAAAATTAAAATTGAAAGTGTGAAATTACCAATCCTATTTTATCCTAATTTATTAAAATGTTCGGTAGTTTTAACATATTTCTAAAGGTAATAGTAAAATGACCCCTCTTCCAATATATCACTCCAAAATATAAGTCCTTATTTTAGACATATTAAACTGGCTGTCAGAGCCAGTGAAGTGTGTCAGAGATTGCATAATTGTGCAACACATGATAAATTCTATGAGCTACTGTATAGCACATGAAAGGTTAAACAAATTAAAATTCTGTCACACCAATTACATTTTTATTACATTCTTACTACATGCAAAGGGGGATATAATTTGTCTACATCTGTACTTGTCTGCATCTGTACTTAAAAAACAATACATGAAAGTTTTACCTAAAGCAAAGTGAAAAGCACTGGAAGAGGCTTTTATCAATACCGCACCACTTAGGAGCAGATTTACTAAGGGTTGAATTCGAGGGTTAAAAAACCCTTCAATTCGACCATCAAATTTTAATAGAATTAAAAAGGATTTTAATGCTATTCGACCAATCGAACGATCGAATAGTAAAAGTTCGATCGAACGATTTAAACCATTTGATCGAATTTTTTTTTTTATAAAAAAAATGCTATGGGAGCTTCCCATAGGGAAGTATAGCAATTTGGTTGGTTTAATCTGGCAAACTAGGCAGTCAAATAAAAATTTAAAGGGCAAGTAATTCAACTATCGAATATTCGAATAATCGAATAGATTTTTATTCGATCTATTCAAATAATTTGATTCAATTGAATTTTTTAAATTTGATGGTCAAGGTGGCCACAAAAACTATTAGAAAATTTGAATTTGAATCTTTTTGAATATTCGATCTAATTTCGAATCATTCACACAGATTTATTAAATCTGCCCTTCAGTATCTCCGCTGCTTCCTTAATTCCTTAATTCCAACTCTCACACAAAATTGGTCAGTGCTGCAAAATATCTAAAGGAGAAAAGAGAAGGAAGTGCACAAAGGGCAATACTGTTTTATGTTGTCTGATAAAGGCAATCCAGCCACAATATGGTTAAAAGGTGTTCAGAAAAAAAAAAGGTTAGTTGGTTCCACCCAAGGTGCACACACAAATCAGGTTTCCCTTTTGGGCTTGTTCAGCTTGCATGTCAAATTTGTTTTGTGTTCTGCAGTTAATTCATTACCCCAATTATTATAATATATACAATATACAATAATTATACAATAATTCTAGTATAATCCCATTTAATAAATATTTTAAAAGCAATCACAGAACGCAAATTTCCTACTCACAAACAGTTCAGCATCAAAAGCACATCACATTCCAAGGTAAAAGTCTGTACTCCTCAGAAGGATCTGCTGTTTGGAGATATGGTGGTGTTCAGGGAGTAGCAATTTGGTGCCACACAGTCCTTTCCATGAAAGTTTACCTGTTATGGGTAAATAGCTGTTAACAGTTAAATAGTATGACCTATAAATATTAATTAGGTATTCTTACACCCAATAAACCATTACTCTTTGAAGTCTGTAGAGTACTAAAGATTATGATATAATTTAATGAATGATCATAATAATAAAATATTTTACTACATTAGCTTTCAGTGCTGGAGAGCATTTTTATTATGTGTTAAAATCTGAGTATACCAATGATTTTGTACAGAGCATGAAATATATTTCCATTTATAGATTTGTAATTTTTTTCTTTCTTTTTTCAAAACAATTATGATTTTAGGCAAGGCTGTGAGAGGGATCTGAGGTTGCAGTTCAATAGCATCTATAGGATTTTAGGTTAAACGGAGTACTACTAATATTAGTATCATTAGTGATGACCGAAACTGGCCTATTTCTCCCGAAATGTATTGCAAAGGTAAAATTACAATGTGGTTAAGCCTAGTGATGGGTGCATAAATTCGCCATACACTAATTCGCTGAGAATTTCTGCATTTTGCCGCAATTTAATTAATTTGCGAAACAGTGATGATAATTTGCCTGTGAAAAATCTGCTGTTTGGCGAGCGTCAAAATGATTCAGCCATCCATACACTTTAATGCATTTGGACCAAGTAGTTGCTTCCGTCAAAATTATGTTGATGACCATTGATTTCAATGCGTTTCACAAATATTTAATCGTTCTGCAAATTTCGCTGTAAATTGCACAAAAACTGATTTGCCCATCACTAGTTATGACATTTTTAGCTCTTCAATAGCATATACTGTACATTACCCTATATTGTACCAATTTCTTCTAAATGCAATGCCCAGACAGCTCAATTTTTCTGGAATTGTATTTTTTAAAGAAGCAAAAGGCATGGTGAATATTAAAAGCACTGACCAGCAAAAATATTCAGCTTCAGGAAATAAAGTAGGTTTAATATCTTTAAGGTTAATTATTTAATTAATTTGGTAATGGGTACCACTCTCTCAGAACAGTCCTTAAAAATCATCTATAATAGTTGGAAATCGCAGAAAGATGTGTTTTGCCTTCAGATCTGAAGGAACCATCTAATCCATTACTTCATAAACCTTTCAAAGATGCATTTTGAACTATATCTTGTCAAATCAGATTTATTTGACTAAAGCCCCATTTAGCTCCAACTATTGACAACCTCCCCCCCCCCC
>CM044431.1:135108291-135124719 GCA_024363595.1 Xenopus borealis
GAAACGGGGTAGATTCGCCCATCACCAATACAGACACATTTAAAATAAATTCTAGAGGAGAAGCCATTCCTCACTAAACATTATAAAAATATAAGCAGGTTCATGTGCTTCATATTACTTATTACTAGAACACATCACAGTATGTTATATTTTTGTTAAAAATAAAGGAATGTTTCAGATCCCAAACATATACATGCAATTATTTAAGGTATATAAATGTCTGCACATTTGATGATTATACTTATATCATCACAAGCAAATTTTTTGCCAGGTTTTTGAAAAAAAAAAAAAGCTGACCGTCACGTAGATACGCTTAGTGGTTTAAGCTTAGTTGATGGAACAATAACGCTAGCGTATATGCTACGGTCAGCTTTTTTAAAAACTGTTGCATGATCCGCACCGAAAACATGGCTAACATCCTCATGTGCCTCCATGTCCTAATGCATATAACATTTTCATTAGCATGTCAAAGCACCATTGTTAACAATGGTGAACGCTTTAATTAAATGGATGCTGTGATTCAATTTTCTGTGTTAAATGGGATAAGTGGGTTAAATGTGTTTAGATATTCTGTGTTAACCACACAATCGAAAGTGACTTCATCTGTCCTTACAGTATAGTACAGTGAATTGTGTTATTTTTGAATACTTTAGCAGGTAAAACAGTACAAATTGCACCAAAGTTTTCACCAGTAATGAATGTGATTAAGCTTCTTAGTTGTTAAACTATAATATATGTTTTCACTCAGCTTGTAATTTACGATAATGGTTATGTAATGATAAGAAAATTGGAAGATTCTGGGCTAGCTGTCAGGGACGATTTGCACTGTCTGCATTAGTAACATAATATAGCACCAATGGAGGGCAATGAATGAGAAGTGAGAGCAATCAGCAAGCTTTCATTCAGTGAGATTGAAGAGCCTGTCAGGGAAACAAACAACTAATCAGCTGCAGGGTGACAGATGTCTGTGACCTCCATCAGATATATCATAGTGACCAACAATGCTTACTCTTATGCAAGATACGGGTAAAGCAGATGTAACATATGTTGTCAAAATAAATATATCATTAACTCTGCTTCATTTGTAGAGGTTTTAAGTATAGATGTGAACCTTATTGGGAAGAGACGTCACTGTGTTTGAAGTGCAATGATTTCTTTTTTTCTCAGTCTGTTTTTAATGCAGTTCATGCCACCAATTGTCACATCATTAAATCAATCAACAAATGTATTACCATGTTAATTAAAGCCACTTGATAATGTAAGCAGTGGTTTACGACTCATAGCCAATGATTGCTTTCACATTTATTGGAAGTGTTCAACTTTGTCCCATGCTTAATTTTTCTTTTCTCTCCTGAGATGCAATTTTTAGATGCCAGTGTTCAGTTAATTGCATTTTAGGACTGTCTGGCTTTTTAATAATTGCAGGGTGTGTCACACAATTACTTCTTAAAGGCATGTAACATGTGCACAATATACAAATTAGCATATACGTAAATGCATTACACAACCAATACTGTATAGTATAAATTAAGCACATTTTTATATCAAAGATGCTTAGTAATTCAAAAAAAGAATTATGTTAGGGTTTATTTACTAAACCAAGCGTTAGCTGCAAAAAAAATTGCATGTAATTGTTTTTGCCCACAATGCAGCTTTTACTATTATTCCAGTGTATTAACAGGCAATCATAAAATAGCATGTGCTGCAACTTTTGAGTGATTCAGACCTTAGCAATGCAGTTTGCTAAATGCATTTCCTCAAGGCAGGTGTTAAAAGAGAGCTGTCACCCACACATAAAAGTTGTATAATAAAACTCCTTTGCAAATTAAACCGGAAACCCAAATTCTTTCTTTATTAAATATTCATACCTGTTATAAATGTATTTAAAAATCTGAGCTGCCAATCATATATTACCTGCCCCATTTCTATGCAGGCAATATTCTGTATGATTAAGCTTCAGGTATAGTGGCAAGACGGTCAATTACATTCTCCTCCCTCCTTGCCATCTATAACTATGTAGCCTGTGCATGGGTATGGGCACTAGGTCCCGTATTTTGCAGCATACACAATATTTTTCAGAAACAATGCTTGCCGAAACGTTTGCTGTGTTTGCAAAATTGAGCCCCTCCTGATTGTGAGTTACCAGACCTCAGAAAAGATGTAAATATTTTTTGTAATGTAATGTAAATAAAGTTTGTTGTGTTCAATTAAGATGATAGAAAAGGAAGGATTTAGAAGTACTTTTTCCCCTTTCACTCCTGTCATCCCTCCTCAAGGGGTCTAATGGGCAACTTAAAATAGGCAATTGATTCTCCACCTAGTGGAAGTTGTGTCTTCAGAACATGTAATGTATTCCAGTCAGCTACCTAGCCATCATAAATCTGGGCATAAGCTCAGAAAGCATTCCCACACTAGCTGTGACAACGGAATAGCATTTTACTTAGTATCCCTTTGCTTATTGAGAGTGGGTAAAATGCTTCTTGAAGAGAGCCATTACTCTACCTCAAAAAAAAAAAAAAACCGACTAGCATGCAAGCTACAAAAATGTGACATGACTTTGACCTCTATATAATGCCAACACACATTATTGGACCTGTGTTAAGGAAGGGTCAGACAGATTTGCCACCAATCTTTCTGCCTAGAATAGGTGTTTTGAGACCTACATAACCATAGTGATTGATTAAAATAATTCCTTACCCTTAATTGCAGTGTGCTTGGGAAAAAAAAGTTCAATTGGTTCCATTAAGTTTATTGCTTCCTCTAAACTTCAAGGTAGGAATTAATAGGTCATATTGGAACTATGGAGGAAAACTCCTCTTTTGCTCTACAAAAAACAATATGTTCCTTTGTTAATGGATTTTTTTTTATAATGGATATGTTTTCTGAATATTTAAATATCCCCCTTACATTAATTACAATATTTCAATGCTTTGAATGGTATTTTCAAGAAGACATGCCCTTCAATGCATGGAGGCATTTATTGTACGGCAAATTTGAGTTTTTAGTTTGATTCAATTTTTTTGTGTCAAAAATTGTGAACTCTACCTTGAGTTTCTAAAATGGGAACTTTAAATATTTATTAAGCACAAAAAAATTAATTAGGTTTCCTGCTGCCTCTACGCTCTTGCACAAGGTAGAGAATGTATACGTCATATTGGAACTAAAGAGGAAAACTACAGCTCTACACCAAACAACATGAATTTAAAAAATGTTAGTATACAGTACATTGAAAAAAAACCAAGACAAATTAAACTTTAAAACCACAAAGTATTTAATAAGGAATAACTTACTGAAACTCTGCTTGGGCTCCTCTTCAGAAAAGTGATCCATATGCAGCACTTGATTTCTCCTTGCTGCCTTTCTTATAGGAGATAGCCAAGGAGGAGAAATCAAGTGCTGCATATGGATCACTTTTCTGAAGAGAAGTGGAAGCAGAGTTTTGGTAAGTTATTACTTAATAAAGGCTTTGCGATCTTAAAGTTTAATTTGTCTTGGTGTTTTTTTAAAAAACGTATACTAATTTTGTTACTGGTCCTTTAAGGGGATGTCTACTCAAAAAATAAATGTAGTAGAAACAAAAGTGAACAGCACCACCAGAAAAAATTCTTATAGTTTAAAAGCCTTTATTGGTGCATCATGGGCATCACAGCTAAACTAAAAAGTTTTTCTGGTGGTGTTGTTCACTTTTGTTTCTACTACATGGATGCCGATGGAAAGTGGCCATTGTAGAACGTGCACTGCCATGATAAAGAAACGAGAATCGTTGTGCTGACTACTTGTCAATCCTACTCAAAAAATAAAGACAACTGTTTTCTGCAGAATGAAAGAATAACTTTACAATAATTACAAAATGTCAATGCTTCAAATGGTAGTTTTCAAGTGGACGTCCCCTTCAATATGCACCTATATAGGGGGCATTTATCAAAAGGTAAATTTGAGTTAGAGTATGACAAGTTTTTTCCATCAAAAATTGTGAACTCTAACTTGAATTTCTAAAACTTGAACTTTCAAGATTTATTAAGCACAAAAAAACAGCATCTAAAAGCTGCCAAATTCATGTAGAAGTCAATAGACATTTGAAAAAAAATCAAAATAAAGTTTTTTTTCAGTTTGAGCTTTTGAGACTAACTTTGGGCAGATTCATTGAAAATGAAGGGTGGAATGGGATTTTGCTATTTTACATGTTTTAAGCAACCAGCTGGGGCAATGTACAGAAAAGTATGGAACAAGTCCCTGCTGTGAGTTAAATATTTTATCTAACTATTTCTATATGAAGTGAACCCAGAAAAGACAGGTCAGAAGATATTTATTGGGCCTCATCCCTGATTACCACCACTATTTGTTTATTTAGTGAATAAAATTAAGTTTATTTAGCCAAAGTCTCGGTTCCGCACAGGACCGAAACGTTGGCTAAATAAAACTAATTTTATTCACTAAAAACCTTTTTCTCGTTATGAAAATCCTGTGAGTGCCTGTACTTTGCTTTTGACAAGGTATATATATATATATATATATCTATCTATATATATATATCTATATATATATATATATATATACACATACATCCCACTGGTGTCAAGTCTGGGAGTTTTACTTTGAAAGCAGCAAGTAAGTTGCAGGTAAAACTTAGTCCCTTTGTAATATGTATAATGAAGTATTAGAATTCTTAATGGATCAGATGCAATTTTACAGTAGGACTGGTCAGATATGGGATGACTTTGACGTAGTTGGCCAGCTTAAATATATTGCAATATATGGAAAACAATCCCTGTTTTGTTTAAAGGATAAGGCATTTTTAGTAGCTGTATTCACAAAATGTCTCAATGTCTTAAATATATTGATAATGGGTTGAGTACAAAGGACCTCTTGTATTTGTCTATATGTATTTTGTGGTCACAGCAGCATTGCACCCCCATCTAATGGTTTTAAAAATTAGTAGTGAGCACAACTTTCCCTTGTTTGTATATATATATAGATAAATAGATAGATAGATAGATGGTAGCAGCAGTCAATTACTGTCAAAACTAAATTCAGTGGGAGACATTCATGGTGTCTAAGAAATTATCTATCTTTTATACCAATCATGTAAATTTTTAGTCTGTCACAAGAAATTGTTACTGTCAATCCAAGAGTAGATTTAGAAACTGACCTACTGACAGAGTTTTAATTAACTCAATAGTTATCTGTTATAAATCATATTAATGAGAAATTGCTATTAAACAAATTATTAGGTGAACTCATGGAGGACTAAAACAGGATGAGGACTTTAGACTGATATTACAGGTTTTCCAATGGAACTGCAACATATACTTTATCAAAATGTCCATATTTTTGTTGGAAAATACCTATAATAATCAAAATGTTATTATTTACATGATATTTTAAATACTTTGCAAATCAAATGTGACCTATATCCATGACATAAATCGCAGAGTTCTTTATTTGTAAATGCAAAGAAAAGCACATACAGTACAGGCACAAACCACTTATACAGTATAACAATAAAAACACCACCTCTGGCCTTGGGATGTAAATTGAATGTAAAACCAATAATCATGCTGGGGTCTCATGTATTTGATTAATAATTCACTTTCTGAAATCAGTAGTAATTAAAAAAAAGTACAAGGAGTAATATGATTGCTTCTATTGAGTTTTTAACATATTTTCTACATAACTCTTTTGGGCTTACTTACAAACGTAGGTGTGAAACTACACCATTGTGGTCAACAATAGCAGCCAATCAGATCATTGTTTCAATTAGCTTACTTGAGATAGCCTGTTGCAAGACCATTATTATTTAAATAAAAAAAAAATGGTTGTTACCAAAATGATATATTCTTCAGTGCTAATTAGAGACAGATATGTATTCCCAAGTTAAATGTCTTATGCTACAAGTAAACAAATATTTACCTACTGCCAGCACTTATGTTGTAATTTGAGGCTCAATTGCTGTTCTTTTCATGACTATGGCAGAGAAGCCCTATAAATAATGTTTTCTATAAATGACATGGTGTATTGAACATTTTGATTCAGTGCGATATTGGCATGTACTAAAAGTGTCAACTTTTCTACTGTTCTTACCACCTAAAGTAACAAATCAGCAGGTAGCATTTTACTAGTCACCTTTATCAAAGGTCGAACTTTTTTTTTATATCTTGAATGAACGCACATCTCAAATGGTATCTTATTTAAGAAAAAACTCCAATGTAAAAAAAATTAGATTCTCGAGCTTGAGTTGAGAAACCAGAAATTAATCGAGTTTTCCACAGAAAAAAGCTTGAATTGCTCAAATTATTCAAAGTTCAAATGGTTCATGAGACCTCTGCCACTGATTCTTAAATGACCTTGACAGGTTTTGGATGGTTTATTTTTGGATTTGAGCCATTTCCAGTTCGAGTTTTTTTTTAGTTTTCAGGTTATTAAAAAAATGAAAATGTGAGTTTTTGACCAAAAAATCTATTCAAAAACTAAAATTTTCATGTAAAACATTACTCGAACCTTAATAAATACCCTCCCTAGAATATTTTCTCCAGAGCAAAACGCATACATTATATTATATATTTGGTATATGTGTTGATGTATAAAATAATTTGATTTTAGCATTAGTGGCTTTTGTCATCTATTATTCATGTGAAAATATCCTGTCAATTTGTTACAAACTAATGATAACTAAAGATAAAAATAGTTATCTTTAAAAAAAGTTCAGCTGGAGGAAAGTTCCAGCTGAAGTGGAGAAGGCTGATTACATTCAAAAAATCATTTAGGGGCAAATTTACTATTATTCCCCCAAAAAAATTTGTTTCTACTCAATATTCGATTAGCATTCAATTTTCGAATGCTAATCGAATAGTTCTAGGCTACCTTTTATTCGATATTCGATCATTCGATGATCGAATACAAATTTATTCGATCAGTCGAATAAATCATTCGACTGAACAAATAAATCATTCGATCATTCGAATGATTCGTACGATTCAAACGATCGAAGACTTTGATCGTATGAATCCTATTCGATCAGGACTTAGCCTCAGAAGCCTATGTTAGTGCTTCCATAGGCTTCTATTGCAATTCGGTAGGTCCAATCTGCCGAAGTAGGCAATCGAATAAACTTTAAAATTAAAATCCGTCGTTCATTCGACTCTATTCGAATTTATTCGATCATTCGACCATTCCCTATTCGATGATCGAATATGCCAAAATTCACATATTCGACCAAACGAAAAAATCCTATGTTCAAAATTCGATCGAACTTCGATCTATTCACATGAATTTTGTAAATCGGCCCCCAAGTTTTTGCATCAAAAGTGCCGGCACTACTCCCTTATGTTTTAGCAAATATGAACTATAACAAAAAATTGAATAATTGTTTTAAGCATTTAAATCTGAATGCACTAGGCTTGCATATAGTCTGCAAACTCAACCATTCGAGTTAGTCTCTTTTTCTCATAAACTGTAACCCCATTCTTAAGAGAGACATAATGGATGAAGAATAAGAATGTGCCAGTGCATTATACTATTTTAAATACAGAAGGAAGTGCTGAAAAAAGTAGTGTTTTGTGTTGTATTATTGAACATTTCTGCAAAAATCCTACTAATCCTGCCCATTTGTTCCAGTTTCTGCTGCCTCCTGGTGACACTCAACACACTTCACTGAAGGATAGGAACCAAATAGCAGCCAGGCTGACCTGATAGGGAACTGAAGCCTGTCTTTGCTTATGTGATTGCAGAGTTGCTCCTACTGTGCTTCAGGGAGGGATTGTTAGGACACACCCACCCCTCATTTGAAACATGGACAGGGGCCACCAAAGTCTTATAGGCAGCTCAAATAAATGGGCAATTTTTTAAGGATAAAATTAATTTTAGCCAAAAGTTAAATCACTATATATTATTCATTATTGCCGACAAGATTAGGGGGGTATTAACTTATGCTATGTTTCTCCTTTAAGTGAATATTCATGTTTTTAGGGCTTCAGCTTGGTGTTTCATCTCTGTGCACTCCAGTTGCCGACAAGATTAGGGGGGTATTAACTTATGCTATGTGTCTCCTTTAAGTGAATATTCATGCTTTTAGGGCTCCAGCTTGAATGTAATCAACCTTCTCCACTTCAGAGATGAAACACCTCTTCTGAAATTAACCAGGGTTACATGTAATTAGTGACGGGTGAATGTAGGCAGATTCACTTCAACGAAAAATTTGTGAATTTCTAGTGAAATTCAATGCGTCACGTCATTTTCGACGCGTTAGGTTATTTTCGTCACGCGTCTCGTTTTTTGGGTTTTTTTTCAGGCCAATTTTCGCCAGGCAGATTTTGGAGGGTGTTTCGCTAATTTATTTGTTGGGAATTCGCTGCGAATTCACGGCTGGTGAATAAATTCGCCCATCCCTATATGTAATTAAAGAATGAGCCTTATATTTTATTTATGTAATTCATAAGAAGGAAATGTGTATCAATTTTTCATTTATAAACTTTACAAAAAAGCATACTTACATGGAAAGCCAACAGGTTTCTTTAAAATTAGATCAATGCAATGGACCATGGGACAATACCTGGAGTTTTGAATAGAACAAGCAAACAACACCAAACACCTCTATCGCATGTTGTCAGTTGACTAAGGTCTCTTCCATAACACAGGGGACTGCAGGAGGAAACTCAGTCTGTATGAGAGTGTACTCTACCACAGGTGGAACCCTTTAATTTGCATTCCACCTGCACTTGCCTGTAGATAAGAGAGTAAAGACTCATTGAAAGGAACAAGTTGTGTTTCTTTAAGGGGTTTGTGGTGTAACATATAAAGTATCCACCACAAGACACACAAAGAAACACTCTAAGAGCCCTAACACTTTTAGGTTAATGTCACAATAGACAATAGATAGCAATTTAAAGTATTTCTGTGCATAAAAGCCCAGAGTTGCATTGCCATTATGACTTAACACCCAAATCATTTGTCACTCTAATCAGCAAAGCTGCATATTTGTTATCCAGTGCTGCTTCTGTCATGAGGCAAGGTGAGACATTGCATCAGATAGGACTTTACCAAGGGACCCAAATAGGGTTGCCACCTTTTCTGTTAAAAAGACCAGTCTTGCTATTTTCACCCCTATTCATAGATTTAGTATTAAATCTAAAAAAGGAAAGTTTTAAAATAGAAATGCAGCTCTTCTATTGTTCATAATTCCCTTTCTGATGCCCCTGCACTATGGTTTTGGTAGTAAAGAGGAAAGCACAAGGTATGAGGGGTTGACTGCCTTATTAATATTAATAGCATGATGAAAAAACAAGGTTATTTATTTGCAAATGTGTTATAAGTTTCAGTTTGATGGACTTTCATGCCTCATACATTCAGGATTTTTACTTGGGAACTATAGTGGTTTGATATAAAGTAATTGTTCTTTTAAAAAATATGATGATAATGATGATGGAAACCACTTCAAATCACATAAGAAGTGGGATAAAATGTCTGCAAATATCATGTGGAGTATATTTAACAACATTTTCAATTTTTAAACAAACTTCCCAGACTGTTTTATATCCATATACATGATTATATGTACTTTTATTGTGGTTATACTATAAAATGAAACTCTGAGAAGAGTTTTAGACTTTTTGGAATTCACTAAGGATATCATGCTTGCTGCTGTAACAAGAATTACAGTTTGAATCAATTTAAAAGCGAAAAAAGTGGGTCACTTGCCTGAATAGATGTGAATTGAAATGGGCAGCAGGTGACAGTCATCTCTATTATTTATTTAGTTTATTATTTATTTACCAAGGTATGCTTCATTAGTAGTTCCTGTGAATTTACTTTTTTAAGACATACTATTACACATAAAGAATTAATTGTATGCATTGGGTGCTGAATAAAGATAACGTTGTTCATTTCTAGGACTTTCTGAGGAAGGTGGGACTTTCTGTGAAAAAAGACAATAATTAGTAGTTCTGCTTCAGCCTCTGAGATGTTGTGTTCCCTTACTGCTGCATGCTGCAGAAAGACCTAATAGGCAATGGAACTAGAAAGTGGCAATTATTTTATGAATAAAATGTAATCACTATCCTGAATATTTATAGAAAACACTTAATTCACAGTAATATTTACCTATGCACATGTTTTATGGATATTGTGTATTACTGAGAATGAACATTAAAAGTGGGAGCTTATGGCAACAGCCAAAAAAAGCCATTGGTTCTATTCTGCTAATTGAATTGTGCATGTAACCAATTCTTTGTATATTTTTAAAGCCTCCCCCTTATGTTAAAACTAGATATTATTGCACTGCATCTGAATTTGGACTTTACCATGTGGACACCCAGAGAAAGAAATGAAAAAGAGATCTGTTATACAGAAACCCTTTATTCAGAACGGTTTGAAATACGAGGATGCCATTGTTTGTTTTTATTTTCTGTGGAAAAATAAAATAGTTTAGTGGTAGAAGGAAGTCTGAATGGCTGATGATATGTGACCTAGCAGTACAGCTAAAAAGATTGTGGGGTTCTAATAAAAAATGCAAAGATTGCTCTTAGTCTCACAGAAACTAACCAGCAGGTTGCATTTACTGGTCCCCTTTTAAAACCAAGCATATTAATGGTTGCTGTGTGTTATCCCACCTGGATCAATTTGTTTTATTTTATTTCACGCGGATAAGAATCTTAAAGGTAGCATTTAATAAAATATAACTTTCCAAATTTAGACGATAATGGTAGATACATTTTTCTCTGTTTCTTGTAATTTTTTTCAGAAAATGGGTTCCTGTTATTAAAAACATTTCAGATGAAAAGTCATTATATTATAATGGATTATCAGTAAATGATGTGATGTTAACTTTCCCTGTGTTATGGAAATCCCTTACTGGTTGGAAATCCTTGGTATTGCCAGCAAAGAGGGTTTCATTTAGAGATGTACAACTGAGGGCCCATGATATCCTTGTATGACCCCCCGCATAAAAGTCTGGCTGTTTTGACTGCTTTCCTTGTTTACCCTTTAAAATGTATCAGTACTGAGATTAATTTGCGGTGTTTACACATCTAATTCAGACTATACACGAAACTGCAGTGCAAATGTACCATGGAAAAATTCACCAAGAAAAAACACCTTTTTTAACATTTATCTACTATAGATTTGTAGGTTTATTCCCTATTAGTTAGCTGGCACATAACCTTTAAAATAAATACATCTAACATACCGTTTTGTGAATAATATATTGAGTGCAGTAATACACCAATATATATTGTAACAGAATGGCTGACAGAATACCTGGCAATGTCCAGAACACAGTTTATGTTTGTTCCAGGTTTCTATCACAATGGTTCTGGGCCATGTAGCTGGTTCAGGTTTTCTAGCACTCGTGTTGGCTAATTTAAACAGCTTTCCCAGTGTGGGAGTGTGTGTGAGAACTGGAAAGTAGACTGAGTGGTTTCCAAGCTGAGATGCAGGTTGATGAATTAGCACCAGGTGTCTGGAAAGAGAAGTAGTAAATAAACCCTTCTAACCAACTAGAAACTCTAACAGAGACACACTTCTAATTCTATAAGTTCTGAACATATTTTGTTTACTGTGTACACATTCTGTGTGTTAAATTGGGACTGATATTCCTACTATGTTGAAGCAAGTGTGCTGAACCTGTTCATTTTGTTTAAAATAGAAACCAGCCAAGCTGCATAAAATTGTGTGTTAAAACAGTGTTGTGCTTATGATCCCTGCTTATTATATAAGTAAATTAAAGGGCCCTCTTACCTTCCAAAAAGCAGCACTAAAGTGCACCCAGGTTGTTTTACTTATAGTTGTGTTGATCAGTGTCTCTAGAACAGTATCTCTAGAACAAAAGCACTAGACTAGAAGAAACAGTACATGGAATGCTTTACTATGGTTTATTTAATGCCAGGAGGAGGAATTATATTATAAAATACATTGAGAATGTGTTTTATTAAACAGATTATATCAGTAGGAGAGAACTAATATTTGTCTCAGTGAAGTTGGGTTGGGGTGGGTAGAATGACCACATTTCCAAGTAGCCTACAGTCATATAGTGCTTTAAGGCTTGCCACCTCTCTACCACAGCCTACCTTCATACCTGTCTTAGAGCTTTTGTTTCAATTATTATTGCAGGTGGCTTAAAAGCAGTGATATTTATTAAATTTCTCTGTGGCAGGTTTAGTCACAGGTGAAATGCTTCAACCTGCCAATCATTCTGCTTTTAAATCCAGGTAATACACATAATTAAATTAATAACAAGTCCATAATACTGGCTGAAGTTCTGGACAGGCAGCTGGAAGGAGTGTCCAATAGCCAGGCCAATGTCAATGGCAGGCAGCAGGCAAGGATGGTCAAGTAAACAGGCAAAGGTTAGTACCAGGAGATCAAACAAGAAGCAGGCAAGGATGGGGATGGGAGCACAGGGACAAGGCATGGAACAGGGAACAAGGCAAGGGGATCCCAGGAATACACATTAAGGCTGGCTGGATCAGGACAAAGTAGGAAGCTCTTGTACAGGCTTGATAAAAAATAGTCAGATTCGCTGTATCCAAGGGGTTAAGAAAGTTTGTGGTTGTATCAAGGAGAAAGATCAGGATAGGTGGAGGTCAAACATAAACGTGGAGTTAAATCAGGAAGGTCAAGAGCCAGTAAACAATCAGAAAGAAATTATAGTGCACCCAGGAATAATCAGAAAGTTCAACCTATAACTGGTCATTGGACCGAGGATGCTAGCATCTCTTTATTTAAAATGTTTATTACAAAACGCAATATGCTGATGTCAAGACATGATTCATTATGACAGCATTTGCTTGGGTGCTGCCATCTTTAATGCTTCATATGTGAGGGTGGCATACAGTTTAGCAGCAAAGGAGGCCCCTCTGTTACAAGGACATGTGACTGGAATGTAAATTTAAATGGTTACACCCTTTTTAGGATGAACAGGGGGATTATGTTTGTTTGTAAAGCCAGAATTAAAGTCATGCATTAAAGAAATAACCATTGCTGGTAGAAAAAATCTAGTAGTTTTGTAAATAAGCTGGATGACAACATTTATTCGAGCTCATTCAAGAACCTACTAGAAATTACTCTCATTTGGATAACTAATAATACTGAACTCATCTCTAGCATTTGCGTGGGTGAGCATTTAGGGAATAGTGTTCATAACATGGTCTCCTCCTTTGAGATTCTGTTGCAGAGGCAATTCTCTTAGGGAGTAACTAAAACACTAAATTGCAGATGGGCAAACGTTGACAGTATGAGGGCATCTCTGCAACAAGTGGGAAATGCTTTTCACTGGGTTAAACGCAGAACAAAAATTGGAAGTCTTTATAATGCTGCTTAATAAATATACATGTCAGTATATTCTCCTTGTAAGCAAGGAATGTCATTGCAAAGCAAAACCTTTTTGGTTCAATAGAAGTGTTGGTGTTGAGGTGGGTAAGAAAAGACGTGCTTTTAAGGCTTTCTAGTTAGCTGGCACAGCCTAATCATTTATAAGGTACAAGGAGGTCAATACATCATGCAAAAAATCTATCAGGCAAGCTATAATTGATACGGACAAGGATATTGCAGCAAGCAGTAAAAATAATCCAAAATATTTTTTTAAATATGTTAAAAGTAACAAAATGAAGCAGGAAGGGTTGAGACCTTTTTTGGATCAATAGAAGTGTTGGTGTAGAGGTGGGTATGAAAAGAAGTGTTTTTAAGGCTTTCTAGTTAGCTGGAACAGCCTAATCATTTATAAGGTAATGTACAAGGAGGCCAATAAATCAGGCAAAACTCTATTAGGCGAGCTAAAATCGATATGGAAAAGGACATTGCAGCAAGCAGTAAAAATAATCTCAAATTATTTTTTAAATATGTTAATAGTAAAAAAATTAAGCAGGAAGGGGTAGGATCTTTAATATCAGTGGGGGGTCAGCTGGATGATGAGAACAGATTCTTAATTCATATTTTTCATCTGTCTACACAAATGAGGAACCAGCTAATGAAGGTTTCCTTATTAATAATACCAGTTCTAGTAATACTAATAATGATGCATGCTTCACTCATGAAGAAATTCAAAATAGACTAGAACATGTTAAGATAAACAAAGGTCCGGGGCCAGATGGTATTAATCCCAGGGTACTTAGCTCTGTGAGTTTGTGCCAGCATGGTTTTATGAGTAATAGATCTTCCCAGACTAACTTAATTTCTTTGTATGAGAAGGTAGGCAGAGACCTCGATTTTGGAATGGCAGTAGATGTGATTTACTTAGACTTTGCTAAAACATTTGAGACAGTGCCACACAGACGGTTACTGGTTAAATGAAATTAAATTCAAAATTTTAATTAAATTAAAGTCTAAGACAGGGTCTTAATTTAGGGTCAGGTTTCATGTCACACTATGTGACCTGACTGAATCCAGACTCCTGGACTATTTACGACCCACCCTAATTCATTGTATTATCTCTACAATTGATCTCTATCTATCTGTAACTTTCTAACTTATTACCCATGAATACCTTTCACTGATCTTATAGTATATATGCTGTGCCCTTCTAGCCCTCATTTGTATTTTGCCTGACAAAGGGGGCGTAGTGCTCTGAAAGCTTGCAATGTATTATTTATTGTTAGCCAATATAGGTATCAATTCTTTTTGTATTTGTTTTTTTTTTATTATTTGTTATTTTTGCTACTGGCTAACACGGTACCACAATTTTTGTTTTGTGGTTAAATTAAGGAATGTTGGCCTGGAGCATAGTATTTGTACCTGGATAGAGAACTGGCTAAAATATAGACTACAAAGAGTTGTGGTAAATGGAACATTTTCTAATTGGACCAGTGTTGTTAGTGGAGTACTGCAGGGCTCTGTACTATGTCCCTTGCTTTTCAACTGGAGGTGGGCATTGAAAGTACTGTTTCTAATTTTGCAAATGGTCTGAAGATGTACGATCGTTTGTATCACACTAACCGCACGATAATTTGACAGATTGGTCGGACTTCCCTAGGATCGGTCATTCAGCAGGGAAAGATCGTTGCGTCTATGGGGAGCTTAAGAGTGGCTTGAATGATTTCTGGGACAGACATAATATTTTTTGTGATACTCTAACTCTATAATTTGTATAGATAGGAGTATATTTAATTTATGTGAAAGTATGGAGGGGTGTGTGTATGGATACTGGGTTTTCATTTGGAGGGGTTGAATTTACATACATAGTTACATAGTTAAATTGGGTTGAAAAAAGACAAAGTGCATCAAGTTCAACCCCTCCAAATTAAAACCCAGCGCACACACACACCCCTACACTCTTTCACATAAACCATATGCCCATAGCTATTCTAAATGTAGAGTTTAGTATCAAAATAGCCTTTGATATTATGTCTGTCCAATAAATAATCCAAGTCCCTCTTAAAAGCATCAACAGAATGAGCCATCACAACATCACCCGGCAGTGCATTCCACAACCTTTTTTGGTTGATGGACTTGATGGACTTTGTCTTTTTTCAACCCATTTTAACTATGTAACTATATATAGGGTATAACTTTATTTAAAAATAAATAAAATATAAAAATTCTAGTACTGTATATATCTTTATTTAAAAAATATTTTGACTGTATTCAGTTTTTGATGGTTTAGCGTGAACTTTATTTTTAAAAAAAATCAAATATAAAAATGAAAGGGTATACCTTTATTTAAAAAATATTCAGACTTTTTTCAGTTTTTGCTGGTTTAGCATGAACTTAATTATGGCAAATTGGGATTATGGATATGAAAAAATTAAATGCCAATATTTCTTGGCAGTTTCAGTAAAAGTCTATATTGTAATGTACAAATGAGACAATTTGTGCTTCATCATTTCCTTAACAGTAAATACACTACTTTGTATGTCAAGCCATGTGCATTTTTCTTTCTTTTATCTTATTTTTTTGCAATTCCATGCAAGGTAATTTGTAATTGTTAACCAGCTTGAGTTTTTTACTTATTAGTCTCTTGAAATTATACATTACTTTTTCGTAGAAAAGCAAGGAGATAGTGATAAAATGACTTCAATCTAAGGTGACTATATAAAAATTTAATTATAAATTAGATGTAGAGCCCAATCAAGAGCTCTACAGTATAATCCAGCAAACACTTTTGTTATATTAAATTGCTTTGAGCAATTCTTAAGCTTTTTTAGCAAAAGCTAATTTTTATTGATAATCCTACATTTCCCTTACAAGCAGGGAGCCATTTGATTAAATTTATCACCAAGTATTATGACATGCTGTAGCATTCTTCCCATTACAAAGAGAATGAGGCAAAACTATTTATTGTTAAACACTTTTTAACATTCGAAAACAAATTGTCATGTCTATTTTTATTTTATAAATCTATAATGATTTTTTCATATTCTTAAATAACATTGTTGTGTTCCTTTACTTTATTAGTACTTTTTCTTGAAGTAGACCGGGTTAGTAGAAAAAAAAAAAAAAAAA
>CM044431.1:135124814-135163932 GCA_024363595.1 Xenopus borealis
AATAGTGCACTCTTAAGGCATCTGAATTAACAAATCACTGGTTAAGAGAAAAAAATGCCTACATCCAGTCTTCCTTATAAAAGCAATCTGTCAGTCAAAAGCCTGATATAATCCCTAAAGTCAGCTAGTAGACTGGTTGCTTGATGTGTGGCAGGTTGCATGATGTATATTATTGCATATTAGTAACAGTTATAACAGAAAGTAATGTACGAGCTGTTTGGTAGGCTTAATTAAATGCCCACTTTTTTTGATCTCTTTAATAGACAGTAATAAACAGTATTGCCTTTATAAAAATCACATACTTCACACACAAACTCAAGTGTGTACTTATTTATTAAAATCTCAAAAATGTGAAAGTTAAATAAAAACGTAAAAAGAAACTTGAACTGTGAAATCACATTCTACTCATTTTTAATGTGTCTAGCCACTTTCAAAAATGTGAAAATCCCAAAACTGTAAAATTATCTACTGTATGTGTAATTTCCTCAGCACATGTAGGGGTATTCTATTTGGACCTATAGTTTTATGAATATTGCCTGATTTAGTTGTTTGGGTACTTAATAATAAATAGGCAAATAATAATATATCTGATAAGGGTCTCAGATAACCTGAGTAAGGGTTTAGGTAGCTGGGATCAGTTTACTAGCCCAAGGCACAATCACAACTCATGAGAGTGTATTCTCTTTTGGCAGTTTATTTTCACTTGAAGGAAGTATAAGCAAAATAATACAAAATAAGCACATAAAATCCTGGTCATTTAATGGGCTTCTAACTAACACAGGTCAGTTTTCATTATTATGCAAAGCGTCAAACGCTAGCGCTAATTCGCCAGTGTGACATCAATTTGTAATTTCGGAAATTCACTAACACCGGCTCTGGCGAATTTAGGCTAGCGAAGTAGATAGACTTGTGCAACTTTGCACCCTTACACCAGGCGAAGTTGCATAATGACGAAGGATCGTAAATTCGCAAATTCATTTCAAGATGAACATTTTCCTGAACGTTAGCACTTACGTTAGACGTTAATTCGCCTGGTCAGACCAGGCGAAGTTCAATACAATAGATAGGAGGTTGAAAAAAAGAATGTAAACATTTTTCTAAGTTCCAAAAAAACACTGGCATGTTTTACCATTGGAGGGTGATAGTCTGAAAAAGATTGATATTTTTTTTGGGGGGGGGTTACCCTCCTTCCCCCCTACATTTCCTAACATATGGCAACACATCTATACAGGGGGCACATGTAGGGCAATAGGACAACTTTATTTAATTTATTAAAGGTTTCCTGGGCTTGTGTAGTGGAATGTAGTGGCTGTAACATATACTTCTATTATAACTTAAAGTTCCTGCCGTATGCAAATTAGGCTTCACTAGCGTAACTGCGCACTGCCTAGCGAAGTAACACTAGCGCAACTACACTACCGTTCACCGACCTGAGCATAAATTCGTACTTTTGTGAATTTGCGTACCACTGGCGAAAATTCGCCTGGCGAAGTGCAGCGAACACTAACGAAGCGAGCGCTAGCAAATTTTCGGATCTTATTGAATTTGCTTACCACCTGTCTCCCCAAAACAGATAATAATCAAACACAAACAAATTCCCAAACCTTGTGGTGATTTTCAAGTCTCTCAGTGAGCTCACACAGACAGCTTTTCTGTGTCTTTTCCCAGACTGGAGCCCAACACACTGGCTTGAGCTGCCTTTTTAATTATCCACTTTAGATGCCTCAGGACAACACAAAACACCTGGGAACCACTCTGTAAGGAACCTGGGTCATAAAGCTCTGTCCTGGACTTTCTTAGGTATCCAAGTAGTGACCATACCACACCTGGTACATCTACTAAATCAGCTAATAAAGTTTGGCTGTGCCAAAAAATGTTTTAAATCCATCTCAAACTATACCTAAAATCCTTAAATAAAATTAGTAATCATCATTCCATCTAAACCTGGCCCTACCCCCCATACATTTCTGGCTGACTCCTCTTTTCGTCTTAGAGCTGCCAAATTGTCATACTGTATAACCAACTACCATAAATTTCCATACTCTCTCCTAGTATCTTTAAAAATAAGGTCCTGGTGCTTAAGATGCACTGAAAACTTAAGATGCATTGCATGTGTGTTGAATGCGTGTTGCATGCACACCTTTTGTATGTTTACTAATATTTTATAATTACCACTATTGAAACTATAGCTAACTATACCTATATCTAGCTTGGCTTCAAATTTCAACATACAGTAACAACATGATGGGATCTATACATCAGCAACGCTAGGGTTGTATGGGTTAAGCAATATTGCACAATAAAACCTGTCTACCAGTTCTCCAGGGCCAGACAAGGACATAATTAAATGCACAGAAATGCTCCAACGTGAATCTTGATCTGTGTAAACCTCTCCCCAAGTTCTTCATTCTTGCAACTGGAGCTATAGGCTTTTAATAGCAGAGTTACAGAGTATCTATTAACATCAGCATTTCTCCTAATGTTTGAATCATTTCTGTATGCAAGATAGCGGACATAATGCTGATAACTTTTCATAAAAATCTATCTTCTTCGGGGTACTGTGGGACAAATTTATGGGGGTTTATAACCCATTTAAGCAAATGATAATATATAACTGCAAACAGCTAAAAAAAAAAAAAACAGGTAATAGTTCAGACTTCATAGCAGAACAAACTGCAAAAGGCTACAATAAAAAAAAGAAAACACATCTTTTATCGAATCTTATATAAAGTCATCAGTTTGCCGTTTTGCTTATGTAACTTAATCGTTCAGTAATTCTGAGGTGAATGTAAATCAGAAGCTGTTAGAGGTATAGATTTTCATGATTCATAAGGTAATCTTGCAAACACAGCAGGAAAGTATAGCATTTGCAAATTGCTTAAATGACATTCTTGCCATTATCTGAAATTATAGTCTTAATATATCAAGTATATATCCAAAGTTACTTTTCCCCCCAACATGATTATGTATTAAACCTTACCTTTCACTAAAGGTATTTGACATTCCTCATCCTCGTTATAATCCTGCATACTGTAGTTTTTAACCATCACAGTTATTAACAGAGCTTATTTATAACTTGTGCTCAGATCGGCTGTTATTCAAAGTGAAAACTCTAACCTGTTTGCCATCTAAATAATCTCCCATTCTTGTTGTTAGGAATCTTTACAAGATCTTTACAAGATAATCAAGCAATGTATTAGTGATACATATAATCATATAGTGAACAAACTGTATAGTAAAATACTGTAGACCAATGTGCACCTGAATCATAAATACTGGCTTTTTTTTTAGATATTCCTTCTCTGCAAGTAGGAGAGTCTATAGACAAATGAATAATTAATTAATTAATACATTAATTAATAATAGGAACCCTGGATTGCTTTCATAAATTAGTGCTCATTACTATATAAAGAGTTACTAACAAATGTAAAAAAAATGTGACCTTAGTTCTGTACAGAGTAGGAAAACTTTGCCCTTTGTTTGTGCATGCATATATCTATATATATGACAGATAGAGAAAAACAAGTCAGACTACAAAAAATTATTTGATATCTCAGAATGCAAATGTGTTCCTTGTATGTCATTCTATTCTGAGAGTCACAACTACAGCGGACATTGTATTGTAACAATTTTATCTTTAGTATGTATAATTTTCATTGTATTATTTCATTTTATGCCTTCTTAGCTCCAAAAAAGATAAGTAGCAATTTAAATAGACTGAAAAGAAATATAACACCAAAGACTGACCTTCTTATGTCCTGTAGACAAGGCTTCGAATATGCTTATCTCTTACCCTACATCAAACAGAGAAATAAAAGAATCATTTCTCACGTCCTAGAAGATGAAAATAAAGGATATGATATTTTATTGACATTCACTGGCAAGCATGTTAGAATAAAATCTTATTTCCCACATTTACAATTAATTTCATTTTGCCTGCATTTATTCGGTCATGGCAGTCTAGTTAGACATGTATTATGACAATTAATCACCTGTATATCCAAAATAGAACAAATAAAGTTAAATATTAAGTTTCTATTCTTTTACTATAATTACAAATAACCCCCTAGCTTCAAGCTATACTGCAGCATATTTGTAAAACTATGGTACATCTCAATAATTGTTGGAGTAGCACCATGAATAGTTATTAGTGATGGGCGAATTCGCAGCAAATTCCCGCGATTCGCCGCTGGCGAATAAATTGGCGAAACGCCAGCGAAAATTCGCCAAAAACAATTCGCCAAAAAAAAAACAGTCGCGTGTAGTTTTTGACGCGACGCGCTGAAAATGACGCGTGCAGAAAACGACGCGACGAAAACGACTTGACGCACGTCAAAAACGCAACTTGTTTCGTTTCGCTAATTTTTTCGCCAATTCGCGAATTTCGCTGGAAATTTGCGAATTTCTCGGCAAAACGAAACGGGGGAGATTCGCCCATCACCAATAGTTATCAGTCTACTCTCAATATCCTGCAGGCTTCATTAATTATTTTACAGAAAATTAGTTGCTGCTTAGGAAACCATATGACTAAACCAAGGGTGTCCAAACTACGGCTCGCAATCCATTTTTTAATTGGCCCACAGCAAGCCGAGCTGCTCTTGCCGCTCCCCCTGCCCAGTGTTCAAGTTATTTAAGGACTGGCTCATTAGGTAATGGCTTACAAACGGGGTGCCGCTTCCATACTGGACATTTTGGTTCATTTACACCGGGCTGCAGCATGGAGGGGCTGTCATATATGCTGCTCTCCAGCATCAGAAATACCTTTAACAGCCAATAGTATGGTATTAGTTCTTGTGCTTCCATGTAATTTAGAGGTCTGGACTTTTGGCACTCCTGCCCCACTGTACCCCTCAGTTGTCAAGTCACTGGATTTTTTTTAGCATATATAATTAGTCCACAGGCAGTTCATAGCAATTACACAGCTACACCAAAAGGGTAACATACCCTTATATTGATGCACATAGTTGGATAAGATGTGCAGCATGTGCTGGTGGCGGTCTTTTAACTCAATATATTTTGCACTCTTTCTTATATGGCAGACTGGGGTTCATTTAGGGTCTAAATTGCGAGTTAGCTACCTCAGAAGGGATATCGGTGTCAGGCTGAAAAATCAAGTAAACTCTGCCCTAAAATCAAGAAAGTCAGTGTCTGTTGAAATTTAATAACAAGTGAACACTTTAAACTCTTCTTCTCTAGATCCCTAGGGTAGCACGTAACTAGCCATTGCCATTTGGCAATACTGATGAGCAAATCTGTCCCATTTCTCTTGGGTAAAATATTTGTGAAACTGCAGAAAAAATTTGTGAAACTGCAAAACATTTATGAAACACATTGAAGTGAAAGGGCGTGTTTTGGTGCATTTTTCCATGCATTTAATTCAATGGGTGTTCTTGTGTGCATCTTTTTTCCTGCAGCTGAAATGTTGCAAATGGTTAAATAAACATTGAGTTTTAACATAAATCCATGCCTGGTAAAGCATTTCACTCACCACTATTTGTCAGGCAGGAAGTACCTGCAAATAAGCAATGTGGGCATCTACATGAAACTAGAGTGACAGGCAAGTGGACAGTGATATTAGTAAGAACAACTGAAAACACAAAATCCCTATTTGTAATTAAACTTATGTTGTTAGCAGGAATTTTAGCAGGATCACTTACCATTGGTAAGAAAAGTTTAAAATTGCATTCATGCAGAGTAATGCCATGCCAGCATTATATTCCCAATATTTTGCACATTCTTTGCAACCTAGGTTTTTGATATAAAATACATATTGCAGAAATATTAGCTGGGTAAGAGAGCATATATGAAAAAAAAGTGACATTAGAATTATTGGCAAGTTTTCTTTGCTCAGCATGATCTGTTAATTAATTGTTTGTAGTTGTTACTGTAATAGCTAATAGCTTGTTCTTTTGGTTCAGCAATATCTGCCCACTTTTGCCTTTCAACGAGCACTAAAGTAATCAGATGCCTTCTATATTTTACATGTTGGGCTAAGTAAAATACTTTCTCCCAGGGACATCAGACTGCCATGGTTAGTATTGCCAAAGGCTTTGGACATCAGAACACAGAGCAGAGAATAGTATGCTGCAGAAACCAACATAGCTACACCTAGATTTGTACAGGACACAAGATCACCAAAATACTGTCCATCTCTGTATCTGAGTATATTAGGGATAGTATGAGCATGCCAAGAATCAGGCATAAATACCCTTGAGGACAAAATGTAGAACAGAATTAGAAGGCATAAACAAAGAGAGCTGCATCTACTAAAAGGAGGATTTAGTGACATCTGATGACATTATATGTCATATATGTCTATGTTCTATATTATGTTTCAAGAACAATGTGCCAGCTGAATCTTTACATTGTGACAAAGCATCACCAAGATCGTTATTATGGCAGTCAGTTTCCCCCGCATAAATATAAAGCCATTGCACAGCACTTTGTACATACTCGGCAGGCTGCATAGGCACCTGTGGCTATATGTGTTATATTTGGGCAACAGGTGTTTCTAAGTGTAAATGTATGTAATAGCAAACATGGAGATATAATATAATGACATAATAAAAGACTATTTTTCAAAAGAAGAAACAGAAAAAGTGCATATCACCTTGTTTGCGCTCTTTATGTAGTCTGAGTTTAGATAAACATTCTGTTCTTTGCAACCAGGAGTGTTCATAAGAACATTTAATGCAAAAGAAGGTGGCGCTTTAAGGAGCAAATTGGTGCTTCAATCAGAACATGAAACAGAAGGAGATGCTGATAAAGTAATTAGATAATTATATAGTTTACACATTTACCAGTGATTTCATTTACTTCCCATCATACAATTTAGTCTGGATGCTCTTGTAATCCTTATTCTAAAATGCGTCTTAAGCACTGTATAACTTTTTATAATTATGATGATTAGGAATAAGCGGATTATTTCACCGCGTTTCGCCACAGAAAACACTCCCATAGACTTGAAAGACTTGGGAAACAAAGCAAAATGCATCAAATTCATCCATCCCTAATGATGATTATCAGTGATGGGTGAATCTACCCAGTTTCGCTTCTCTGAAAAATTCGCGAATTTCTCTGGAAAAATTGACGTTTTCGGCGTGTCAAAAATGACGCGTGACTCATTTTTTTCGGCGAATTTTCTCCAGGCGAAATTTTGCTGGCATTTCGCGAATTTATTTGCAGCGGCGAATCATGGGTATTTGCCGCGAATTCGCCCCATGCGAATAAATTCGCCCATCACTAATGATTAGATAGATCGTATACAGTCTTGGGTACCCAGGCCCCCAGGAACCTGACTTAAGAGCCCACCATCCAGACACTACCACTCACACTCTGCCACAGCAACCGCTGATCCCGCTACTTACTAACTTTGCTGTCAATTGGCAACACCTCCAGACAGGCCTGGACTGAGATTCAAAATAGGCCCTGGCATTTCAGGTACATAGAGGCCCAATTAGCCCACACAGAGGCCCAAACAGTCCACCACAAGCCCAATACATATCGACTACAGTATCTATAGCAACTTATAGCAGCCCCACAGATTGCAAGGCCGGGCCTGCCTTCAGGGAAAAGCACAGACATCTTTATTTTTGCTGAATCTTTGCAGATTTGCAAGCTGGTAGCTGGCTTGCAGCCAAGTAGTGAAGCCCATCTGGATTTTTCCAGTTCGACCCTGAAATTCTTAAATCATTAAATATGAATATAAATATGTTAAAATAGGGAAATAAAATAGTGCATGTTAAAAATGAAAACTTTGGTGCCCCCAAGAATTACTGTATAGGATTTTAAACCCTTATCGACAGTATGTTCACTGTAAACAAAAGTGTCTGTGGGTGGTTTGGGCAAACATACACAAGTTAAAGGAAGTTACAAAAATTTGTGCTGTGTGCTGTTTGAGCCAGGTGATAAAATTTAATCTGTAAAATATATAGATAATACATAACACATAAGAATGTTAGCATTCACTGTGTATTTGATGAGGTGTTGGTGTTGTTTTCTGAAGCTTCCATAAAAGGAACTTAATTTCCCCATTTAACCAATTTTATTATGGAAACATCTATTTTATAGACTAAGTGTTTAGTAGTGTTTGGTTTCACTATATTCCTGATCACAAATCTGAAGATCAGCAAAAAATATTTTAATGAAGAACATTGAAATGCATACTTTTTGACATGAATTTAGTGGTAGATGTTTGCAGCAGGCGAAAAGGGATTAATGTTCAAGCCTGACCATAACAAAATGTTTGTTATACATCTTTGATTGCATACAAATCTTATAGGTTTTATAATAGCTGCAGAACTTCAGACCTGGAATATATCTAATGTTATATTAATTCGCCGTCATCAAATAAATGAAACACAAGCTTCCAAAACGAGACGCGAGCCCCGCTGGTTTTCAACGCCAGCACCCATTTTTTTTGGATGCCAGATTCGCCCATCACTAATAAATACTATTTTAATGCCTCATTTTTGTCTTGAAATCCTTTAAATACTCTGCCATATTATATTTTTTCCCTAGACGAAAGCACCAGTTGTGCTTAGACTAGAAATTCATTGGGGCTCAGTTAGTATACTTAGAGGGTGGTCAGAAAGAAATGGGAAGAGCTCTTTTAAAGTGACATATGGTTATACAGATAGTACAAATTGGGATATTATATATTTATAGCAATTATGGCTTAAGAATGAAGGGATATGGTCTAAAAAATCTCTCTTTGCCAAAGCTAACCAATCCTACCCTCTGTCCAGCATCTAGTAACTAGTTTTTAGTAAAATACCAGAAAAGGGATGGGAAATCTGCTGTCATGAAGTTGTTTAAGAAAGGAAAATCATGTTTAGTATCATAAAAATTTTTCCCTTTTTCCTGTTCCATCACATCAATACTAACTAGAACATAGTAAACAAACATACCCAAACTAACATCCTAAACAGAATACCTGGATGATAGAATGTAGCCTCTTTAGAAGAATGACATATCCTGATTGATTTGTAAAATATTTTGTCAAACTCACAGTCCTATGGCACCTAAAGAGGAAGCCCTTGGCAGTTTTATAACCCAAATACATTCAAAAGGCATAGACCCTGCCACCTGTCTTATTTGATATCCAGTGTCAAGAATTAGGGTTACAAGACCACAGAAGAAAACATCTTACAGAAATAAAGATAAAGACAGACTGGAAACATAGCAAACCCTAATGAAGAGAATATTTTTTGTCTTACTTGCAGTCAATCTTTTAATGGGTCTTCTACTTCTCTCTTGCTGGTGGCCTATGCCCCTCCATAGGCTGCTATGCATTATAACATCATACTATATAATCTGGTTTCAAAATATATATTTAGTCAGATAACTGGCCTAGGGAAAGCAGGTTAGGCTTGCTCAAAAGCAAGGCACACAAAAATGTACCCGCTATTACCTCACTATCAGCTAGAACACAACAATTTGCATTTATATATATATCTATATCTATATATATCTATATATATATATATATATATATATATACAAGTTTTGCATATGCACACCAACTGAAGTACTAACTGAAGTACTAAAGAAGGAACTAAGGGGTATATTTAGCAAAGAGTGAAATACTGCCTCTCTCCATTCATTTCTATGGGATTTTTAAATGCGTATTTATCAAAGGATGAACTTTCACTTTCACCCATCAATAAATCTGCCTTTACAAATCCCATAAAAATGAATGGAGAGAGGTGGTATTTCACGCTAGTGGACTGTGGTTATCTCTAACATCACTCTTTGATAAATATACCCCAATGGACCAAGAGTATCAAAGTGAGCCATAGTAATTGCACTAATAGGACCTAATCCATTGTCCTACAACTCACGTTTTCCTGAAAAATATATGGTACAGTACCGCTGGGCCTCAAAAAGCAAGCGTCAGAGTCAGTACCATGTTTAGCATATACCTTCGGCTTGGTTGTTAGCTTAAGCAAACCTGATTACTATACTCTGATAAAGAGCCACATTCCATAAATACTGCTTGACAGCCAGTTCTTCAACATACAGACCAGCTAAACAGAGAATTGTTAACATATTTGAAACATTTAAAGCACTTGAGCATTTAAACAATTGCATTTCTTTATTCCACAAATGTAATAATTCAAGTATGTAAAAGAAAAACTGATGTGTTCCTGATACTGCCATAAATTATATGTTTAAGTGGCCAATTTACTAAATTCACGTGAATAGATCGAAGTTCGATCCAATTCGATCGAATTCCGATCGTAGGATTAATTCGTTTGGTCGAATATGCAAATTTGGCTTTTTTCGATCATCGAATAGCGAACGATCGAACGATCGAATATTCGATCGTTCGATCATTCGATCAGCGAAGGATTTAAAATTTTTAATTTATTCGACTGCCTACTTCTTCAGATTGAACCTACCGAATTGTAATAGAAGCCTATGGGAACCCTCCCATAGGCTTCTGAGACTAAGGGGCAAATTCACTAAAGCGCGAAGTGTCTAACGCTAGCGCTAATTCGCCAGCGTGACGTCATTTCGCAACTTCGCAAATTCACTAACACGGAAGTAGATAGTCTTGCGCAACTTCGCACCCTTACGCCAGGCGAAGTTGCGTACTGACGAAGGATCCTAATTTTGCAAATTCATTAAGAAGAACATTTTCCTGAACGTTAGCACTTACGTTAGCCGTTACTTCGCCTGGTCAGACCAGGCGAAGTTCAATACAATAGATAGGAGGCGTATTTTAGCATTGGGGGGCGTTAGTCTGAAAAATATTGATATTTTTTTTGGGGGGGTTACCCTCCTTCCCCCCCTACATTTCCTAACATATGGCAACACAACTGTACAGGAGGCACATGTAGGGCAATAGGACAACTTTATTTTATTTATTAAAGGTTTCCTGGGCTTGTGTAGTGGAATGTTGTGGCTGTAACATATACTTCTATTATAACTTAAAGTTCCAGCCGTATGCAAATTAGGCATACTACCGTTCGCCGACCTGAGCGTAAATTCGCACTTGAATTTGCTGAGCACTGGCGAAAATTCACCTGGCGAAGTGTGGTGAACGCTAGCGAAGCCAACGCTAGCGAATTTGCGCATCTTAGTGAATTTGCCCCTCAGTCCTGATCGAATAGGATTCGTACGATTGAACGTCACTGAAATCATTCCAATAATTGACTTTGTTGTAAACGTTTTTTATAGATTTCAGCCTATTTGACTATTGGGAAAACTTATAAATGGAATTACATTCTAATGTTTTTAACTATATGGTGGTGAGGAACAGGGCATTCCACTATTTTATTTATTTCTATTTTGTACTTAGCACACTGCCCTGTACTTTGCTATAGAACAATACAAAGTAACAAAATTGTTGCATTTCATAGCTTTTCTCACTGCAATTGTCATGGACAGTCAATTCTATATCTTCACTGATCTGTCAGATCCTACACTAAGGGGCAGATTATATTAACTTTCACCCACTGATAAATACTCTTCTGAAAATTAAATGAGGGATGAATAGAAAGTGAATGAATAGAAAGTGGGTACATTTTTTTGGGGTGAGCTCTAATTTCACACTTTAATAAATCTGCTAATCGGTTTCGTTTGACTCATTGCAAAATTGCAACCTTTTATGCATTTATATAAGGGCTGCATCATTCTTTAATAGGGTTTAACTTTTCCTTTTTAGTTTCCTTAGTGATCATCAGATAGTAATGGTTCAGTCCATGTACTGAATTTACAGTGCACTGTACTCTCTTACAGCCTGTAACTGTTTTGTCTATGAATGGAATGTATGGTACAGTATTGCCTCTTTGGCTGTTTTTATTTGGTATATTTAGACATAGCACTTGTGATGTCCCAATGATTATTGTTTCCTTTTTTAATAAACTAACAAGTAACATAAACTAACTAAGTAACATTCACCCATTGCAAACACATGGATGCCCATACACAATTTCTATGAAATTATTATGAACCCACTTCTTGGATTTCTATTTAGTTTATCTTTTTGTCTTTGAAGAACAAAAAGAAAGAAATAAAGAAAAGAAAAAAAGAGAGAAAGTACTCTTTCAACAAAGAGCTCAGTAGAGATCCTTTAAATATCCAGACAGGTGAAACTTAACCAGTGAAGTGAATTATATACCACTGAATGTTTGAATAAAAATAAACAGATATTTTCGACAGAACACATTTAAAAAAAAGAAAGAAATTACGCTCACACAAATGTGATATTTTCTAGATTGCTGGGAATAGTATAAGCCTTTTTACATTTGCATTTAAAAAGAAAATTGAAATATGAGAATTTAAGGAAATAGAAAGTTAATTTCAATACACAGTAGAAAAGGAGAAGATATATGAAAGATATTTTTATCTTTGATTTATGTTGCTGGCAAGCTGCCATAGATTAAATAGGACATCTGGATAAAATCTGAGGGAGCTCAAGTGTCCTGGTTTCTATTCTCTATTTTAAAACATGTTTTCACTTCAGATGCTTAAAAATTAGAATTGTTGGCCAGAAGTAAAACAGGCACTCAACTTTTTTCCTTGTAGAACTTACAAAGCAAAATTCATATTAAAATGTAGCTAAAGACTATTGCACATTTTACTGTAAAATCATTTCTAGATTTGTTATGTATTCCATGTATTAGGTAAGGTATACAGTATACCATATGTACATGAATTTTCAAGGCTGTTAACTTTAATTTTTTTTACGCTGTTAACTTGCTTGCATATACCTTTTTGTCTATTAAAAAATTATATAATAATATATGCGAGGACAACACTCAATAGGACTTCTTTGAAAAATAAATCAATCTTTATCTGACCCATAAACCAGGTAAAGGACAAAGATATGGGAATAAGATAAATAACTTTATTTCAGACAGATAGGTTTATTAAGTAATTGGTGCAAGATTTTTGTGGGATTGTTAGGATGTAGGTACATAACAGAATTGCCAGCTACAAAAACATTTACTTTGACTGTCCCACATATAGTCTTTGTATAACTATGCCACAAATACTGTGAGCTTGTATACTGCAGACCATGATGTTATTGTTTTTCCAGGTTGCCCAGGACCACTGGGGCTGATGGCTCGGTAAGAGTCCAAAGGGCAATGTTGGAACAATGGTGATATCCAAGCCTCCCTTCATTAGTTAAAGATATGTCCTTTTTCTTAGGTTGGTTTTCAATTCAAATAATGTGGATCAGGAGCCAATGTTTAACTTTCTAAATTATCTTTTATATTGTTTTGAGAGAAGCCCTCCGCTACTCTGATGCCACAGGACC
Organism: Xenopus borealis; assembly: GCA_024363595.1. Lineage (NCBI taxonomy): Eukaryota > Metazoa > Chordata > Amphibia > Anura > Pipidae > Xenopus > Xenopus borealis. The sequence goes on from CM044431.1 coordinate 135,138,085, forward strand.
AAGGAGAGAGTTCTGGTCAGACAAGGGAACCAAATGTGTGTAGGAAGAATGGACAACAAGGACCATGGTCAAGGGACAGGCTGGGTCGATACCAATCAGGCAAAGCAGTACAAAAGCAGTAGTCAGTAACGTAGTTGATGTCACAAGCCAGGGTTAAAACCAACAGTAATGCAATACGGAGCCAGGATCCAATAGAATGGTCAGCAACAGGCAAGGGTCAGGACAGGATGCAGTTCTTCATAATGAAATGTAGCAGTATGATGGCTGCTTATGCTTGAGACATGACAATCCCCGACTGTTATCTATAAATGTCACCACTTTATTCCTCAGGGGATAAGTAAAGTTATTTCAGAAACTTGTCTGAGGAACAATTTTGTTTCTCCTTGTTTGGAGGTTTTGACTTCAACCTTACGGACTCTTCCATCCCTTTGAAATTTTTTGATGACAAGCTCACAGGGCCATTCATTTCTCTGTGATTGACAGTCTTTCACATGAACAATATCACCAGATTTGAGGTTGGGTTTTACAGTTTGCCATTTGTTCTATGGTTGTAAGGTGGAGATGTATTAATTTCTCCATCTGTCCTAGAAGGTGTTTGCGAGACACTGTACTTGTCTCCACTGTCGCTTGTATACGTCTTTAGTGGTAAATTCTCCAGAGGAAGCACTCATAGTAAAAGTTTTCTGAGTAAGCAGAGTGGCAGGAGTAAGCAAGAAGGGATCTTCTGGGTCATTCAAAACAGGAGTAAGAGGTCTAGCATTTATGATCTCTGAGACTTCAGCCATGAAAGTTGTTAGAGACTCATGAGTGAGCCTTGTGTTTCCCACTTGCAAGAATTTGGAATTGAGGATCCTCCAAGCTATGCCAATAATTCTTTCCCAGGCTTCTCCCATGTGAGAAGAGTAAGGTGGGTTGAATGTCCAGAAACAGTCTTGATCGGTTAGGTATCTCTCCACATCCCTAGCATTGATGTTTGAAGGAATGTGCAATTCTTTGGTTGCACCAACAAAGTTAGTGCCTCTGTCAGAGCGGATGTGTTTCACTGAACCTTGTATTGCGATGTAGCATCTGAGGGCATTTATGAAACCTGAAGTGTCCATTGACTCAATGACCTCTATATGGACAGCTCTGATGGTCATTCCAGTGAATATGACTGCCCAACATTTACTGTTGACATTATTTCCCCTAGTGTATCGTGTAGAGACAGACCAAGGGCCGAACACATCTATGGCCAACATTGGTGAAAGGTGGGTCTAGGCTAAGTCTGTCAGCTGGAAGATTGGCCATCTTTTGTGTTTGTAACTTCCCATTGAATTAAGGCAAAGAATGCATTTGAAAATTACACTAACACACTCCAACTATCCAAAAGCCAGTGGCTCTTTTTGGATTGGTTTGTTCACTGTTATGCAACTGAACTCTTTAGCACAGACTTAATATTGCATAGTGCGGATGATGACATTTTAGGATAGTTGAAGTTCTCCCACTGTGTATTCCTACTAGGAATAACTCTCTTTTGGATCTTGTAATAACTAATAATACTGAGCTCATCTCAAGCATTTGTGTGGGTGAGAATTTGGGGAATAGTGATCATAACATGGTCTCCTTTGAGATTTTGTTGCAGGCGTGCAAACTTTGACAGTATAAGGGCATCTCTGCAACATATTGAGTGGGAAATGCTTTTCACAGGGTTAAACACTGAACAAAAATGGGATTTCTTTAAAATGCTGCTTAGTAAATATACATGTCAGTATATTCCGCTTGTAAACTAAAAACGTTGTTGCAAAACAAAACCTTTTTGGTTCAATAGGAGTGTTGGTGTTGAGGCGGGTAAGAAAAGACGTGCTTTTAAGGCTTTCAAGTTAGCTGAGACAGCCGAATCATTTATAAGGTACAAGGAGTAGTGATGGGCAAATTTATTCGCCAGAGGCGAATTCCCGCGATTCGCGAAACGCCAGCGAAAATTCGCCAAAGAAAAAACGAGTCGCGCGTCGAATTTTTCGGCGAAATGGGGGAGATTCGCCCATCAGTAACAAGGAGGCCAATAAGTCATGCAACTAACATCGATACTATTAAATATATTAATAGTGAAAAAATGAAACAGGAAGGGGTAGGACCTTTATTATAAGAGGGGGGTCAGCTGGTTGATGAGAACAAGCAAAAAGCTCAGATTCTGAATTAATACTTTTCATCAGTATACACAAATGAGGAACCAGGGTACTTAGGGTACTGACATAAACATAAAACCTTCTGGTTTCATTGTAGATGTAGCCCAGTACTACCTTGCTGGCTGTGTAGAATGCAGTCTCTTAGAACTCTATGCCTGTCTCAGTTGTTGTTTTGAGCTCAGATAGATCTACAGCTAGAACGGTAGCACAGAGTTCCAGTCTGGGTATACTAGGGCTCATTTATGAACACTGGGCAAATTTGCCCATGGGCAGTTACCTATAGCAACCAATCAGTGATTAGCTTTTTGAAGCCAGCTGCAAGTAGAACAATGAATACAGCAATCTGATTGGTTGCTATGGGTTACTGCCCATGAGCAAATTTGCCCAGTGTTCATAAATGACCCCCAGTGTGTTCAGGAATTGGGGCCAGTTTTGCTTTACCCATAACAAACTTACATTGCCCATGGATGTCCACAGTTTTGAGGTATGCTACAGCAGCTATTGCTTTGACCGAAGCATCAGAGAACACACCAAGTTTTTTGGCTTTGTACATCTGTAAAGGGTACCAGGGCGTATGGGCGTGTAACACAAAGGTTGGAAAAAGTTGTTAGAGAACTTCTCCATTCTGCCCACAAAATCTTTTTGTCAGGAGCAACAGATGTCTCAAGTGTTAAATCTCTAAAAAGTATTACCTTGTATGGTGACAAAAGCAGCGACTCCTAAAGGTTCATCCAAACTCTGCGAGTGAAGAGTTTTTCTTCCCTGTTCACTTGGAAGGTAAAGGTATCAGACCCACATAAGTCCAAGGCTCTATTGCATGGGTAAAGAGTCAGCTCTCAGGTCTAAGTCTCTTAGATCATTTCAATGGTCTTAGGAAGAGAAGGCCTCATTCACTCCTTTCCTTTCTTGGGCAGAGCGTCTGAACCCTTAGATTGCAACTGCAGGTGAAGGACTGTTGCCAAGATGTGTTTCGTCACGCGGTACTCTATGATGTCCTTGGAAGGACTGTTGTCTCTGAACCAGAAAAATCTCAAGAAGTTTCTGTATGTCTCTCTAACAAGAAAACAATGGAACATTTGTTGAATATCAGCAATTAATGCAGAGTCTTTGCGGAAACGAAGAACTCCCAGAAGTTTCTTATTTAGGTCAGGGCCTGTTAGGAGAACATCATTTAGGGGGACACCTTTGAACTTGGCACTGGAATCAAAGACCACCCTAATCCGTGTATAGCTAAATAGATGACAGCACTTTCCATTAGATTTAGTGAAATAGTGGGATGGTCTCCGTACACTCATGGGTTATTCACACTAAGAAGTGAAGCATGTAGTTCATTTGTAATATTGTTTCATGTATGGCTTCTTCAGCATAGAGGAACCTTGCCTCTGCCCCGGGTTATTACCGCAAAGTATGGTGGTCTCTCAACATGGAGTACTTCCCTGCAGATAACCAAAACAAACACTGACGCTCTTTATCCCCAATCCTGCAGTTGTTACCCAATACCCGAAAATAAAAGATATGAGACGTGATTGAGATCAGTCACAATTTGCTTTGTTTACTCCTCTGTAAGCCGTCTATAAGCATATGATCTTTGAGTCAGTTTAGCTTTATCCTCCTAATGGTATTTTTTTAACTTAAGTTATTTCTGGATATATTACCTCTCATTTACTTTTGTTCATGAAAGGTTAAGTTGTATTTATTCCTTTCATATAGTGGGAATCATGGACTGACAGAGTGGGGGTTGGCAAATTTATGGGTCAAACTTTCCCCATTTTTTCCTGTGACCACGCTAATCTGTCCTGATTTATTTGGATAGTACACTCCAAATATTGATAGGTACCAGCACTCCTCTGAGTCTTTGAGGGTAGGCGCTATCTCTGCATGGCTATTCTCTAATATTTTCCCAATCACTGATTTTCTTTGAAAGCTTTGTTAAAGAACAGAAAAATGTTTAAGGGCTTTCGCTCTGTTATTAGGCAGGCATTGTCTCTGAGGCCTTAAGATAGAGGAGCATTCTTTTTAGAAACAGTCTGTCCTCAATAGACATTGGCAATTGGTTATTTTCTTTCATTCTCTGGAACACTGTGCATCCTAAATGATCTTGATCACTGCACAGATGAGATTATCATCAGAGATATTTAGAGGTGTGTTTACCAGGCTGGTGATGTAATTTGTTTCCTTCATTAGGAACTGGTTGAAGCATGGTGGAAAAATGGAGGGGTGTCCATTCTCTAGTGTGTTTGTCAGCAAGCTGTTTATACAGGCTGGTTTGTGTACACTTCCAAGGCAAGCATCTCCTATTATAACCCATCCGAGGTCATAAGATGCATTGTGAGACCCATTTATCTGGTCCCGTGCTTTGTGGACACATAGAATATCCCTCCCAAGGAGATGCATTATCTGAGCCTTAGGGCCAAATTCTTGGATTAAGTGCATTATACTTTTCAAGTGAACATTTTGTACAGCTACATCCGTTGTAGGGATTCCAGATCTATTATCGGGGATCTGGTTGCATTCAATTGCAGTTGGCAAGGGTAGGTGTACGTACCTTTCCATCTATGGACTCTACTTGCCTGCTGCTTTTATCCTTGCTGTCTCAATAACTCCTGCACAAGTTTTGAGGGAGTATGGGGTGTTGGGGCCCTTGATACTGAATACATCAAAGAAGGCTGGACAGGCTAGAGATCTGTTGATCCGATCATCCATAATGGCATAAAGCTTAATCCCTTTGTCCTGTCGATCATCACTGCCGGGTGATGTTGTGATGGCTCATTCTGTTGATGCTTTTAAGAGGGGTTTGGATGATTTTTTGGACAGACATAATATCAAAGGCTATTTTTATACTAAACTCTACAGTTAGTATAGCTATGGGCATACAGGTATATGGTTTGTGTTTGAAAGAGTGGAGATTTGTGTGTGTGTGTATGTATGCTGGGTTTTTAATTTGGAGGGGTTGAACTTGATGGACTCTGTCTTTTTTCAACCCAATTCAACTATGTAACTATGTAACTCTGACTAAGCAAATATTGGAGCAGGATCTGCCCCCTATGATTCCTTTGCAGACTTCTGTACATTGGGAAGTGACCTCTGGCATGGTTGTAGCAGTGTCATCGTCCTCCTCGCCATGAATGCTAACACCATTGGTATAAGATACAGTCCATGGGGCTGGCCCAAGGTGTAAAGCTGCGTTGTGATGTTTTCTGTCACATTCTGCGCATTTTACACTGACCTTACAGTCCTTGGCAAGGTGAGATGTAAATGAACAGCACTTGAAACAGTTGTTGAGTTCCTTTAGGTAGACTTTGTGGTCCTCTATGGACTTCTCTCTGAAGGCTCTGCATTTCAGAAGAGGGTGAGGTTTCCGGTATAAGGGACACTGCTTACCAGGGTCTTTGTTCCTTGTCTCCTTGTGAGAAGGATCTAAAGAATCTAAATAAGAAGCATTAGTTTTGTGTACTGTTACTGCTACTTTGCGAGTATTAAGTACTGAAGGGGTGCCATGTGATGGAGTAAAATTAAAACTGTGATAATTTCTCATCTTAGCTTGTTAGTATACAAAGTCCATGAATACAGTGAAGGGAGGAAATGGAACATTGTGCACCTCTTTGAATTTTGATCCCTGTGCCATCCATCATTGTAGGGCAATTTTTGCACTATGGGGTTAACTCCTCTTGCTGTGTCAAGGAATGTAAGCCCCAGTAAGTCCCCTTCAGCTTTGGCTACCAGTCCATTAATTCCCTAAGTTTTTGGTACCTTTTTTAGATATTTTAGGGTACTCATCAATTCATTTGAAGCATACATTTTCTATTACCTCTGCTGAGCTGTAGCACTCATTAAGTATGTGCCAGATCATTCTGAGACCAGTCTCTTGGTTATTTATGTTGATTACTCTGATCCTTTTGGCATGCTCTGCAAGACTCAGTTCCTAAGTATTTGATAAGAAGGTCTATTTCCTCACTGTGTGAAAGGTCTAAGTTTGTCACGGACGTCTAGATAGGAAGAGGTTGTTGAGGGTTGACCTCTCCTACACCTCCCACTGAGAGAAACAGCCACTGGGATTGAGAACAGGACTGTACTCTAGTGGAGGAGTGGTAGGAGTGACGGTTCTCAGAAGCATCCAACACAAACAGTAAGCAGGAGAATGGTCAAGCAAGCAAGGGTCAATCCAGGCAACTGAGTAGCAAAGTCCGTAAACAGGCCAGGTCATACACAGAAGGGTCAATGCAGTGAATTGGGAAACAGAAGAATGGTCAGTCAGGCAGCAAGGTATCGGAAGTCGAAAACAGGTAGGGTCAAACACAGGAAAAATCAGGAAGAGCATAATAGAACGCCAAGTGTCACACCAGAATGAGCAATGATCACTTTGCAATGAATGTAGATCACTGGCGTCCTTTTAATCCACTGTGCATGCACGAAGACGCCAACGTCAAGAAGCTGTGTGTTTAGTCCTAGTGCGCCATCTTGGATTCTGGCAAGGATGCGAAGGACGTATGCTGAGGAGCCCTGTGCCGAAGACGCGAACCGGTAAGCTCCCTTCAAAGTTTTTGAAGTGTTTTGAAAGGATGATCGCCAGGCTCTGAAGCCCTCTGGGCGGTCATTTTGTGACTAGCTTGTGCCATGCAAATAACTTGGCCATTGTGACCTGGTTAGTACCAGGGTAAGCAGGTGGATGAGTGTAATATTGAAAAGGTGTTGCTCCTGCTTGGAGTGCTGGTGGACCTACTCCCTAGTGCATTGTAGTGGGTTTTGAGGAGGGAGACACTCAATACACCAAGAAATACAGTCTACGGGAGAAAAAAAGAGTGGCAACAGTTCTGAACTTATCTCCACGTACTTTAACTTACAATGAACTCAAGGTATTGGCAAAGGGTCTGTCCGTTTGCCCTACATGGAAATTTGACCTTTTCAAACTATTGTTGACACTAATGACTTTGTATTATAAGTTGTTACTTAAAAAACATTTTTTGAATACCCCTGATGATCAAGCACTTACAGCCCAGTCCAACAGAAAACCCAAGTGATTGATTTATTTAAAAAAAAGATGAAGAAAGATTTAAGATCCCTATATGAGAGTATCCACGGTTACATTCCACTCTAATCTTACTAAAGGGGAACAACAAGCATTAAAAACCTTAGAGAATGATCAATCCATTGTCATCCACTCTGTGATAAGGGAGGCATGGCTGTGGTTCTCAACTATGAGGACTACAACCAAGTGGCTGCTCAACAATTACTTGATGTTAAGTCATATACTATTTAGCTTCTTATCCAGTGACATCATTTCAAAAATCATTGTTCACTTTAGCTGATAAAGTGAAACAAGAAAATATTTTGAATGAGAGCCAAGTAGAATACAGATGCAGTCACTTGAATTTGTAAGTTAAATGCGTCGTGACTCAGGGCTAATTGAAGAAACTGTGTTATCTAAAGTTATCTTAACGCATTTAATGCATTTAACCTTTTCATTAGCATACCAAAGCTCCATTGTTTTCAATGGTAAACTCTTTAATTGGATGGGATGCTGTGACACAATATTCTGTGCTAAGTGGGATAAATGAGATAGATGAGTTAAGCCACGACGCATTTAACTCACAATCCAAAGTGACTGCATCTGTATATAAAAAAATTCAATACCCTGTGCTGCCTATATTCTTCCATTTACCTAAGGTTCGCAAACATGTCCTCCAGTTGGTAGACCCATTATATCTGGAATAGGTTCCCTGGGAGAGCCATTGGCACAACTAGTAGACACTTACCTGTAACCCCTGGTGTTAAGATTACGTAGTTACATCCCAGACAGTCAACATGTAGTGATGGGCGAATTTATTCGCCAGGGCCGAATTCGCGGCGAATTCCCGCGATTCACCGCTGGCGAATAAATTCGCGAAAAAAAAACGAGTCACGCGTCGTTTTTTTTCAACTTTCTTTATGATAATAGATATTACTTACAACAATGAGGTACGTAGATGGGGCCCAAATTTGCCCCCGCCTATGCCTACCTTCAACTACAACTTGAATAATCCATTTAAAGAATATATGATTTTCTTTGGCCGCTATTTCTATGTACTGATTGTAATATGGCAAGGCCCTTTCAGGGAGTTCCAGAAGTTCATGGAGTATGCCAATGCCAATGAAGTGGGTCTCAAGTTTACACACTTCTTTGACAAGGAGTACGTTATTTTTTTGGATTTCACTATATCAAAAGAACGGGAAAATAATCTTAACAATTTATAGAAATCTGAACTCAGGCAACTCCTTAGTTCAGGCAAGTTCTTGCCACCCCAAACATGTCATTAAGGCTATACCTATAGGACAATTAATGGGTCTATGAAGATTATGTACTGATACTCATGAATTTGTGTTACAATCCCACAAACTAGGAAAGAGATTTAGGGCCAGAGGTCATTCTGAGACACATTTGAATTTTGCTTTTTCTAAAGCCTTAAATTTGAATCTGACTATAAATGGTACCATTTATAGTCAGATGGCACTGGTGTGCTTAATTGTTCTTTGTAATTGGTAATTGGTTGTGATGTCTATTATTGTCATTGGTTGTAGCCCCCTTAAAAGGAATATTTGGGGGAACACTTATTAGCCTATGAGTAAGTGTCCCAATAGGCACGAAACAGGTCAGGCCATCTTTTTGCATGTCCCAATAAATGGATTGAACTTTTAATTACATTTGGTCATTATTTTTCTTGGAGGAACAACTCACAATCCTCTGTTTTTTGCTATGTTCAGTCTAAAGATCAGGCTCCCTGCTGTGTCTTTCACTATTAGGGTATACAATTGTCTCAAAAGATTCCTCTTCTGCTATGGCTGCTGCAGCTTCCTTCTCTATGGTGAGCTTTTCTAGAAATGTTTCAAGCCATGAACTCTTCATCCTTGCCTCAGCATCTAGTTGTTCACTCTCTACTTTTAAGCGTGCTCTCTCTGCTTCTATGCTTGCTATCTTTACTTTTGCTTCTGCCTCTAGGCTTTACCGCTCTAGTTTTGCCTCTATTTCCCTCTCTGCTAAGGCACGGGCCTTTGCTGCTTCTGTTTTTGCACAGGCAATGAAGGCAGCATTAGTAATAGATGAGCGTTGAGTGTAGCCCAAGACTTGGGATCTGGTCACTAATGAGGGTGTCTGTTTCTGGGACATTTTTCTTCACTGGGTAACTGACTTGCAGATACAGGCTGTTCAGTTGTATGTAGGTTACTGCACTGGCAAATAGCAGGTGTTTCTCTACACTTGTGTAGTTACCTCTGCTGAGCCTGTTTATTGCTCTTGCTATGAAGCTACACTTTGATCCACCCATGTGACAGTGTGGGTGATATCACCCCCTCCCTTTCCCCCACCCAGCAGCCTAACAAAAGAACAATGAGAAGGTAACCAGATAACAGCTCCCTAACACAAGATAACAGCTGCCTTTTAGATCTAAGAACAGCACTCAATAGTAAAACCCATGTCCCACTGCGTACTATTCAGTTACATTGAGAAGCAAAAACAACAGCCTGCCAGAAAGCAGTTCCCTCCTAAAGTGCTGGCACAAGTCACATGACCGGGGCAGATGGTAAATTCACAAAATGGCTAGCCCCATGTCAGATTTCAAAACTGAATATAAAAAAATCTGTTTGACTGACAAGAGGAAAATGTATGGCATTTAAGGTATCTATAAATAGTAGATGCTACTGAAGTCTGGTAACTTACTTGAAACAGGGGGGATGGCTGATTTTTTACCTCCTTCTGTTCTTCTGTTTACCACTGAAAATCCAACTAATGAAGACTTCCTTTTGGTTGGTAAGTTTCATTATGGGTGACTGATTGATTCAGGAAAAGGAAACTCGAAAGAAACTAGATCATTTGAAGTTTAACATGCATCTAAAACCTTATCTAAAACCTAATTAAATTGGCTAGTTTTTTTTGGTGCATGTTAGTTTCAGTTAAAGATAACAGAATACAAAAATAAAATGGTAAGTTTTCTGATGTATGCAAGTCAGAAAGTTCTGGCATTTTAGAATGCGGTTTCTAAATTTTCTTTATGTCCCATGTTCACTACAATAGTGATGGACTAATATAAAAAAAATATGTTTGTGTTACTCACAAACAAAAAAATATATACTGTATACCAGTATGGGATCTTCGGCTTTTTGGATAAGGGGATACTTAAACATCACATAACCCCAATATGATGTTTTGCCACAAACATTGTTATCACAGAGAAAAGAAGAATTTAAAAAAAAAAAAATTAGAATTTCTCTTATAATGGACCCTTTCCATAATTTTGAGCATTCTGGATATTAGGTTCCTGGTTAAGAAATCTGGAACAATTGGTCAACATTCACCCAAACCGCGATTATTCAATTAGGTGCACGTACAAAATTGACTAAGTATATTCAAACGGAATTACAGCACCATCCAAATCCTGTGTAATAAAACAGGATTGTGTTCTTGGCTTAAGATCTCAGACAATGACGTTTCAGGCCTGTGGTTAAGAGATACCATACCTGTTGTACTTCTGCATTGTTTCAAATAAACTAAGCAATCTCTTTTATTATGTAATCAGTCCCTGCCCCAATGAAGCTTATCTAAGTTCCCTGTCTAATTCATTAATACCACGGTAAATTTAAACATACAATGGACAACAAACTTTGTGACGTTAAAATGTTGCAGCATGTATTTTATTCGATATCCATTCATAAAAACCTATTTCAATTTAACGTCATGTTGGGACATGGTGAGTTCCTTGAACAAAATGGTTAGATAAAGTTTGCTACAGCATTAGCATTTCCTATATTTTCTTATCATTCTTTCATTTGATAAGTAGTCATCCATAAAACCATGCTACTACTTAAATGACCCCTCAGTAGCCTTTATGTTTCAAGGTGTTGGTCCTATTCCTATGCATGCAATAATATTATCTTTTTCTCAAACCACTGAAACTAACTAACTCAGGAAAAAATTAGTATGTAGGCATGGCTCAGAGTGAATTAATTTTAATATGGTAGAACATATAGTAGTGCATTTTTCTTGTTCCTTGCTTGTTAAAAGTTTCCAAAAGCAAAAAATTAAGAATCAGAATAATTCCTAAATAATAAACCCTAAAATCAAGGGTGTTATGTAATAGTGTGGGATATTTTGCCACAGTAACTGTATAATATACATAAGCATACTGACACTTTGCACTTCTTGCAGTGACTTATAGATGATGTTTATCCATGTTGACACATCCCAGGTGAGTCAGTAGATATGTAGGCCATGTTAAAATGAACTCTGAACTTCTCCCAGTGCATCTGCTTTATCACAGTTCATGTGATATGGGACATTTTCTATGTATTGCAGTCTTATATTTTACACAGTGCATTCATTTCTGATGTTTACAAGTGGTATAAGATTGTGTTATAAAAATTGCAGTATTTTGAACTTTTGTGATAAACTCTCATCAACACTCATAATACTCAAAAGAACATGTTTTCGGTTTAGTATTTCTTAGATATACAGTAAAATGTTTTCACACCAAACCAAATATATTATGGCAACACAACTGTTCCCATTTTCCCATAGGCTGTACTAAGATAGGATATATATTTAGCAGCTGGTGCACTTTTACCCTCCTTGACATTGAGATTAGTGCTTTTCACTAATGACGTGTTTTCAATAAAATATCTCTAAAATGCAAAAAATTTAAGATTGACAAGGTGTAAAAAACAAAAAAAAAACTTGAATATAACACTAGCAAGTAAAAGTAGTTGAGGTCCTAAAGAAGTCAATGGGAGCTGTGGTGATCCTATTGGACTTCTTTTATCTATACAGACTTTTAGAAGTTTTCTTTTTTCTCTAGTAATTGACATACAAACGTGACTTTTGGGGTTTTCAAGCACTTTTATTTGAGTCTTTTATTCAATTACAAGGAATTCATCATTTTAGAGAAATAGAGTTTAATCATAGTTTTAAAAACTATAAAACCTCTAAAATTGGAATGTTGATAAATGGGCCTTCCCAAAAGCTGACATCAAGTGGGTATTTACTAAAACTTACATTCATCTCATTTCATGTGAAAAAACATTGACAAAATTGTGTGCCAATTTGAATCTAGCAACCTTAACAAATTGTGGCTCTGAAAACTCAACTTTATTGAGTTGCCACCACAACAGCTTGAATTTATCAACTTATCGAACAAAAAAAAGTGCGAATCACAATGTCACAATGTCAAGAGAGGTTTTCAGTGATATCTGACATTGGTTTCTACCTGACCTTGACAGTTTTTTGATGGAGTACCATAGTTTGGGATTTGGATTTTGAGGGTTTCCTTCTAAAAATTAAAAACATTCAACCAAAAAAATTCAAGCTTTAAAAAATAGGCTCCTAAATATCGCCTAGTTGATTGAAATAGCCCCCCCCTTTCCAAATTGATTTTGCACAGCAAAAGCACTGGATCACTTCCTTTACAGGAGATAGTCACTGATATCCTAATACCCTAGTCACAAGTACTGCTGCAATGACCAAAGCTATTAAAAGCTTGATATTGTTCTATGAGTAGCTCCGCCTAAAGGCAAAAATAAAAAGTAACCAACATTTGAAAGGGCTTGTTTACAAGATCTTCTCTTCTTACCTAATAATTATGAACTGACAAGTATCACACATCTACTAAGTAGTGCACACTATGGGGCAGATGTATTAAAGGTTGAATTGAAAATTCGAATTTTCAAATATTTTTTATGCTCAAACCGCTCAAATTGGCATTGTGAATTATCCAAACTCAATTTGAGTTCTAATTAAAATTTTAAATCAAATTAGAATTTTGAGATTTATCATACTCTAGCCATTTAACATGAAATCCATTATTCACAACCTAAAACCTGCCGAGTTCATGAATAAGTCAATGGGAGATGTCCAGTGACCATTTTTATGCTGTTAGTAGCCTGATATTAAAGTTTTTTTTGGATAAAAAACTTGAATCGAGATTAGTCAAATTCTAATGCAATTCAATTCCAGTTTTCGGGTTGGGAATATTTATCTGAATTTTAGATGTTGATTTTTTTTTAAATACCCCCCCATTCAAATTTCAAGTATAATCGAATGTAATATAGTTTAAAAAAACTCACATGAATTTAAAATTTGAACTTTAATAAATGTTCATCCCTGTGTTCTAAGGGGGAAAAGTTTTTTTCAAAATCACATTTTCTGTGTTAAAGGAAATAAAGGGCATATTTATTATATAATACAGTATAACATAGCGCTGCACAGCAGAACGATAAATAAATAGAACAAACAGTGGTCAATAAATATACATGCACACAAAGTACATTTACAGTAAAGATTAAGTGCTAATGCTAGAGAGCCAAGATGAAGGAGATCCCTACCCTAAAGTGCTTGAAATCCTCATACCCACCCCTTTAAATTAATGGTGCCCCTATGTTTTTTTTATTTTATTAAAACTTGGTTTGTGCAACTTCTTTCTAAAGCCACAAATGCTAATGGCGGGGAAGAACTTAGCCCTTAGATTGAAACCAATGCCCATGACACACTAACTATTTTGCTGCACTTGTCACAAGGTGACACTTTTGCACCAATTCACATACATTACACCACCCATCATTTAGCTTTTCCGTTTTCATTTCCACTCACTTCCATAGTCACACCTATATTCCTGTCTATGCTCACACACATACATACACAAGTGTGCACCTATACATAGTCTCTTCATTATCGCACTAAAAATGGATGTTGGTTTGGACAGTCTCTCTCCCTTAAAAGCTGCATACGCAGTGGCAGGGGAGGATCTAGCCCACAGATTGAAACCAAGCTTCAGGAGACATTTACTCCAAGTAATGCTATTAAGCAGAGATATAAGACCTTTTACATTTTGACTAGAGGTAAAGAAGTTAGGGACCACCATTTAATGTTTACCCAGTGGCGTAACTACTCGCTGGTGGGCCCTGGTGCAGGATTGGCACCCGGGCCCCCTATAGGGCTCTCACCCTATGAATTGCACATTGGAGTTATCCTAGCCTCTCCAGCGTGCCCCCGAGATGAAGCGGGCCCTGGTGCAATTGCATCCCCTGCTCCCCTGGTAGTTACGCCACTGTGTTTACCTTGACGTGGTATGGTGGCTTATCAACTTTATGATCATAGTTTTGTAACAAAAATTCCCTGTTCTTTTCTTTTTTAAATAGATGCACTTGTATATTTATTGAATTATTTAGACAGGGGACTAGGGAATGTGCATTGGTTAATTAGCACTTCCATTGTACTTAAAAATATATTTGCATTTGGGGTGTGGTCGCTGCTCTGATGTGAGAGGACGCGTTTTCACTAGGCTCCGCCGGCCATTTCTGATTTTACCCGTTAAGAGATCAACTCAGGCACAGTTAGAGTCTTCAGGGGTCCACAACGCGGCAGTGACCTCGACGCTACAAAAATGAGCCCTGGCAAACACCTTAAAAAGGCTGCAGAGACCGCTGCTCGGCTGGAAAAGTTTGCCTGCACAGAGAGGCCTAACAAAGATGGCGCTACTTCCTCGCACGCATCGCCTGATTCCTCGCCTCCACAGAGCCCTGCGGCAGTACCGGACCCTACACTAGCGGACTTGCTAGCTGAAATTAAAGCGTCTAGAGACTCATTCACGACTTTAATAACATCTAAAACGGAAGAGCTAAAAGTCAAGTTCTCTATTCTCAAACAAGATATACAGAGGCTTCGCGAGCGCACAGTTGAAGCGGAACAACGCATTGTTGCCCTGGAACACAATACGGGTTCATTACCCCAACAAATCAGTGATCTCCAACAGGCTCTCGCCATGTCGCAGAATAAAACGGATGACCTGGAAAATAGACTGAGACGAAATAATATAAGGTTGGTTGGCTTTCCGGAAAAGGCCGAGGGCCAGGAGCCCGAAAAATTTGTGGAGAACTGGTTAAAAACATCATTTGATGCGGCCCTACTAACATCCACTTTTGCCGTGGAACGGGCTCATCGAATACCAATGCGCCCGCCAATTCCAGGTGCAGCCCCAAGGGCAATTATAGCAAGACTTCTCAATGCTAAAGATAGAGACTTGCTACTCAGGATGGCGAGAAACAAGCAGCTATTGTCTTTTGAAAACACAAAAATCTCACTTTATCCGGACTTCTCCTTAGAAATCCAGCGCCATAGATCTCGCTTCCAGGATATTAAAAGAAGACTACGGGACAAGAAGATTGAATATGCTATGCTGTATCCGGCCAAGTTGAGAATACATTTAAATGGAAATACCCAGTTCTTCTCTTCACCCCAAGAAGCCACTGTGTGGCTTGAAAGAGCTGCAATCTGAACGCTATCCGGACTGCATATCAGGCCAACTTTTCCCTCATTCCATAGACTGGACTCTTGAGGACTATTATTTTCTCAATACCCCTTCTGATCTCTATCTGGATTATTCTGGCTTTTGCAATGTAATATGAGGGGTTTATAAAGTTACTTTAATAGTTATTTTGCAGATATTTTACTGTTAAAATCCCTAAAATCGGTCACGATTACCTTATATGATCAAGTTATAAGACCTGGTAACCTATTGTGGAGTGAGATAATATACACTATCCCACAGCTCACTACAATATATGGCTAAACGGCCGGCGGGCCAAAAGTTTGTGTATTTCGAACTTTTTAACTCCCTCTCTCAGCTGTAAACTACAGCTGTAGTGCAGGTAAACACACCCTGATAAGTTTATACTAGTTTAAGTTGTGTTTGGGGAGATAAATTCTGCCTCAGTTGGGGATGGGCAGAAAGGGAGGGACCCTCCACAAATCTGTGCTGGGTAAGGGTGTTAATATGTTAACAAATTGAAACGGTTTTCAGGTAATATTATATTGTTCACTGGCTAAACTCAAATGTAAGCGGAAAAGAATCATAGAGTATATGTTCCCAAAACCATATACTAAAATATATCCAAAATGTCTCTTAACTTAAAATATTTTCTGCTTTCGTGGAATGTCAGAGGAATGAATGACAAGGTCAAAATTAAACTGGTATTAGATCATGTTAAAACGCTTGGGGCAGAGGTTATAATGCTGCAAGAGACCCATCTTACAGGCAGTAAAACCCTCGCACTCAGGAAACCCTGGTTAGGATGGGCCTTTCACTCCACTCATTCCCCTTACACGGGGGGTCTCTACCTTGATAAAAAAATCTGTCAACTTTAAACTAATCACAATCAAATCTGATCCAAAAGGGATATTTATATTTTTGAATTGTCTACTTAACTCTGTTCAAACTATAATTGCCAATATATATATCCCACCTCCGTATATTGACGACTGCATTATAAAATTCATAATGTATATTGCTGACCATCCTCATGCCCAAATAATTTGTTGCGGGTGACTTTAACTGTACTTGATATACAGCTAGACAGACTAAGAAGTACTAACAGTATAGCCTCTAGTCGCACAAATCTAGCTACTCTAATGTCAGATGTCTCCCTAGTGGAAGCATGGAGATACTGCCATCCTGATTCAACAGGCTACTCCTGCTTCTCAACGACACATATGTCATTATCCAGAATAGACATGATATTCCTCTCTAAAGAACTATTAGCAAATGTTAAAGCAGTGCAATACCAAACCAGAGGCATTTCACCACGCTCCCTTAAAACTAGAGTGGCATTTAGATGCTGCCCAACAAAGGGGGAAAAGATGGTCTTTTAATCCAGTCTGGCTATCCATAATCAACAATGACCCAGCTATCGCAAATTCCATTGGAGAATACTTCTCACTAAATCATAGTTCAACAGACCCAGCAATAGTGTGGGATGCCTTCAAGGCCAATTTAAGATCTACCCTGCATACTGAAATAAATGCAATCAAAAAGGCTTCACACCACCAAGAAGTACAACTAAGCATGCAAGTAGACACGGCCACCTCACTGCTACATACACAACCATCTCCCTCTAATTTGGAAGCGTTAAAACTAGCCCAACAGGCTTATTCCTCCCATTTACACAATAAAGCTAAAAAAAAAGATGCTACTTTCTAGAGTTAATCTCTTTGAACACGGAGAAAGGGCAGGTAAATTACTAGCCTACATATCCAGAGCCCAGATCTCTCCTCCAGTAATTACTGAACTATATGATAAACATGATGTACTTCGTAACCACCCAAACAAAATAATGGACTAAAACAATACTTCTTCTCCCTCTATACATCAAAACTAGAGGTCTCACCATCAGAGTTACAAAACTATTTTGAAGGTATCGGACTCCCTACCCTGCAACCATACCAGGTTGAGGCTCTAGAGGCTGAAATTGCAGAGTCTGAGATACTAGATGCCATAGAAGCATTTCTGACTGGAAAGGCATCAGGCCCTGATGGCATTCCTATAGAAATTTATAAGCATTTTAAAAAAGAAATTACCCCTAATTTAATTGCAACCATTAAAAACGCCATTGAATGCCAATCTCTCCCACCATCAATGTATGAAGCCACTATTATTTTGCTTGATAAACCAGGTAAAGATTCCAAGTATTGTGATGCCTACCGCCCTATTTCACTGTTACCGGTGGATATCAAAATATTTGCTAAAGTCCTAGCAACAAGGCTAGCCTCAGTAATCCCCTACTTGATCAATGAAGATCAAACCGGCTTTATAGCAGGCAAATCTACAGCCCTTAATGTGAGGAGACTATATACCAACTTAAGCCTCCACCATGACAACCAAGGGCAAAGAACAGTTGCGGCCTTAGATATAGCCAAGGCGTTTGATACACTGGAATGGGAGTATCTTTGGCAGGTGTTAAAATCATTTGGTTTTGGCCCAAAATTCATTAATCTGGTCAAACTGCTATACGTGGCCCCAACGGCTTCGGTTAAAATAAATAATACACTTACAGACTCATTACCTCTGTTTAGAGGCACTAGGCAGGGGTGCCCTCTCTCACCCCTTCTATTTGCGTTAGCAATAGAACCCCTAGCCCACTTAATTAGAAATCACAAGGACATAACAGGCTTAAAAATTGGCAACAGAGAGGAAAAAATTCAATTGTATGCCGATGATGCCTTAGTATACTTAGGGGACAGAGGGGTATCATTGTTAAATACAATGTCTACTCTAAAAGAATTTGGAAATATGTCAGGACTAAAACTCAATCAATCAAAATCCATAGCCTTTTTGATTGACCCCTTGAACATACAGGAGCAGCCCACTAACCTACCCTTTAAAGTGGTAACCGAGTTCACATATTTAGGGGTGTCACCCACTCTCCATCACTACCAGCAAATCAATCTAGATCCTCTCCTTGTCTGGATGTCTAACAAGATCAAATCATGGTCTAATCTACCCATAGGACCGGTTGGTCAGGTACAATTAATCAAAATGCTCTTTCTACCCAAATTCTTATACATGCTTCAACACTCACCAATATGGGTTCATAAGTCCTACTTTGCTAGAATAAATGCCTTATTTCGCAACCTGATTTGGTCTCGTTCCAGACCTAGACTAAAACTTGGTAAACTTATGCGTTCTAAATACAAGGCTGGATTTGCACTACCAGTAGTGATGGGCGAATCTCCCGCGTTTCGCCGAAAAATTCTCGAATTTCCAGAGAAATTAGCGAATTGGCGAAAAAATTAGCGAAACAAGTCGTTTCCGACGCACGTCGCGTCAATTCCGACGCGTCGCGCCGTTTTCGGCGCGCGTCGCGTCAAAAACTACGCACGTCTCGTTTTTTGGCGACTTTTTCGGTGGCAAATTTTTGCTGGCATTTCGCGAATCGTGGGAATTCGCCGCGAATTCGCCCCTGGCGAATAAATTCACCCATCACTAACTGCCAGATATATACCTGTATTACCTAGCAACTCAACTGGGTCATCTGTCTACTTGGGTAGAAAACGCTCATCACAAATCCCTCCATTCCCTCTGGGCACAACTAACAGGTTTCGAAAGAAATCCAATAAGCTGGATAATGGGTAATCTTTCAATCCCTAAAAGCCACAATCTACGTCAGCCAATTTTCCAGACTCTTCAGAAAGTCTGGCAAACTGCTAATAAAGTGTTGGCATCTAACCTCACAGACCCACCTATGCCCATTTGGAACAATCAGTTCTATGCCCATGTGGTCAAGATGGGCCCAATGCGCAGCTGGGTAGACTGTGGCATTACCACAATAGGGAATGTATGGCAAGATGGCAAAATTGTCTCCTTTGCGCAATTAAGAGAGAGGTATAATGTTCCCCATAATCAATGGCTGAATTACCATAGACTAAGTAAAGCCCTTAAAGCAACACACAGGCAAAATAATATTATAGTTGACAACCATCCATTGCTATTGTACATTAATAAGGGCCATACTAAAGGGTTAACCACTATGCTGTACGCCAGACTTCAACAACTTGTGCATGGAGACAATCTGCAAACACTGCAACAAAAATGGGAGGAGGATGTGGGCATTATCCTAGACGAAGAATGGCTGGAAGCCCAAGAAACAATCCAATTGGTATCCCCAAATAATAGGCTTAGAATTATTCAGCTATATATATTCTACACAGAGCCCACTACACCCCAGCAAAATTACACATTATCAACTCTAATGTTCCTGATCAATGCACTAGATGTACACTAGTAAAAGGGTCACTTATCCATATGCTATGGAGCTGTAGTAAGATCACCCCATACTGGGGCTCAATTATGGATGCACTGGATGTTTTGCAAATAGCAACAGACAGAAACCCAAAATTGTGCATTTTAGGCATATCTCAATCACTTAATTATAGAAATACCTAAATATATATATATTTGCATTTAGCCTTAAGAGTGCAGCCACAACCTTCCTTTTGTGTTCCAAGAAGACTTTCGGAAGGAATTCAGGGGTGGCATTCTAAATGTAAGAAGAAAATAGAAAGGAGGTTTAAGGTTGGAAACAACAATGGAAGTAGGTGGTGAAACCAGCTGGTGGTCTTGAGAGGAATGCAGTGAGGTTTAGATGAATGAAGGGCTTTGAATGTTATGAGAGGGAGACTTCATTCTGGCAGCAGATTTTAAGACAGACTGTATTAAGGAGAGGAGAAAGTTCAGAGGCCAGTTAGTAGCAGGTTACAGTAGTTTAGGCAGGAAAGGATGTGTGTAAAGCAACTTGAATGTTCTAATTTCTGCTTAGATCTAATATGGACCATGTGTAATAAAAGAAACTGGTTAAAAGTGGGTCCTGCTTTATACAAGTGTATTTTTTATAAATGCTCTTTATCGTACATTTTCTAAGTACCTTACTAGTAATTATCCAAAAGGAGGAGAACTTAATATCTATTTAATGAAATTGAACAACATACAGAAATTACTAATGTCAACTGCTTTTAGTAAAACTGGTTATATTTCTTAAAAGTTGAAAGAGAATCCTTCAGGTTGAAGATCAGGTAGAAGAGAGAAAGAAAATAACAGCAAGTAAAGCAGCTTGAGGTCAGTGGAAATGGCAAACTACCAAATAATCTATTAGGAAATAGAATGCATTGCAGCAAAACGCAATGAATAAAGGAACAATAAATAAGGTAATAGGGTTGCAGCTCTATATAGTAGACTAGAAGTGTTTTATAAAGTCATAATTCTGAAAACACCCTTCCATTGTTTAGAAACCGTATTGCTTTTGCAAACTGTCAACAATGTGAGGCAAAGGTGTAAAAATCTGCAATATTGCTATGACAGCCTATTGTTTAAATTAATTCGCTCCCTTCAGTTGCTCATTTGCAGATAGCCAGAGGATCTTTCATGCAGCTTTTCTATGGCGTTGAAAATAATAAATCTGAATTGACAATTTGTTATACAATTTCATGTGTTTTAAATCTTTAAGATACTTTTACATAGTACCTCCTGACAATTTCACATCTTCATTATATGTTTACATATATCAAGTACCTAAATATATTTCCCTTGCCATATGGTAAATTATATTTTATCAAATATATTGCAAGAAATTAGCATCATTCCTAACTGTTAATGGCATTATGGAAGCAGCATGTTAACTTTTCTTTAATTTGGAACTACTAATGATCAACTTATACCAATAAGCAAGATACCATGCATATCAAAATATATTGTACATCTTTGAGGTCATATGAAAGAATATGGGAGTGATTTTCTTTGTATTTGCTTGGTTGTCAACAATGGGTTAGATAAGAGTTTAACAGGTAGAATGTTCATCTCTAAAGTGTCCCAGGTGTGCTCCCAAGTAATAATACCCCAAACAATATTGTCAAACCAACATGTAGGTAACACATAATAGTATGCGTAGTTCAGTGTTATGGTTCACTGATTCCTAGGATGTTCTGTCATCCAATGGATTGTCATCAGAAAATGTTAGAAGGTTGGAACCAAAAACATCTGTAGAATAACTGATAAAAGTGCTTTATTGTGTATCCATACAACATGTTTGTAAGCACACACTGGGGGTCATTTCTAAAGTTTGAGCTGCACATATTGATATGTAAAATGGCTGTATTGTACATATTGTTTCTGAAAGCTGTTGCCCATCTTTCCATTTTTTTGGGACTATGCATTACGCACAAATATCCACAAATAGTTTGCAAATGAGACAGGTTTTTGTGTGAGTGCGACCTCTTTGCGAGGTTGTTGTGAGCAAAAATAGCGGTGACAGTAAATTAAATCTGAATATCTTCTCTGCCACCAAAGTCGTGGTGTAACTCAAACACAGAAATATTCACGATTTGTGATTGTCATATTTAAAAAGCTATTATGGACATTTACAGAGCGAATAAAAAGCCAAAAATTCATTAAATTCACTGCTCTTATCCATCTTTATAAATATAAACATGAGCAGGGTAATATGTTCATTGTGTTGAATCATTCTGCGTTGTGTGAATTTTATAAATAAGCCTCATTGAGTAGCATATTTATAAAACATGATTTACACTGCACTATGCAATGCAATTGTGGAAATTATCTATTGTAAAAATTATACATATAAAGTTGTTTATTTATTTACTTATTTTTTTGTTTAAAACTAAAATTAAAATCAGCCATTACTTTATAGAACCAGAGATCTGCCATAATTCCCTTGAGTTAATGGGAGAAATTCAGGTGGTGAAGACATTCTAGTGCAGAAGTAAATCTATAAAAGATCAGCAGTCCTAAACTCTGATTTTTATGCACCTTTTCTGGCTAACAACTCTTTTTATATCATATCATCACACAACTTTAAATTGGGTATTTATACAATGTTCTACATTGTTAATGTGGTGATGTTTTGTTCATTTAAAAGCCATTTTTGTATTCAGGATTATTTGTATTCAGCATTATATAATGAAAGAAATGCAACGTTAGTAACACTCAAATTACAGTGGGACGAAAGATAGCTTGAAAGTTTTATTTACTAAAAATATTTCAGCTGCTTTTTTTCTGTGTACAGAAATGGCTTTAGGAAGCAAGTCTTTTATTTATCATCACTACATTGTTACACAGATGTCAGCGCACAGCAAGCAATATTTGCTACAAAGTCCCTTTTTCTACCCATTTCACATTATTAAATGAGCTCTTTTCAACATTTCATCTTAACTTGTTTAATGCCAAGAAGTATGTATTGCACAGCAATTATAGCACATTATTTACCACACTGCAGTGTTAAAAAACATGCTATACAGTGTGATAACTAGTGATGGGCGAATCTCACCCGTTTCGCTTCGCCAAAAAATTTGCGAATTTCCAGAGAAATTTGCGAATTGGCGAAAAAATTCACGAAACGAGTCGTGCGGCAAAAACGAGTGGCGTCGTTTCCGGGCGCGTTGCGTCATTTTCGACGCATCGCATCGAAAACGACACGCGCCTCGTTTTTTTGGGCGAATTTTTGCTGGGCAATTTTTGCTGGCGTTTCGCGAATTTTTTCGCCAGCGGCGAATCGCGGGAATTCGCCGCAAATTTGCCCCAGGCGAATAAATTCGCCCATCACTAGTGATAACACTTTTTTGTAATATGCTGTATGTTTTATTCCTACATTGGTAGTTTGAAAATAATAGTTGGTTATATTCCACATACTGCTACTATGTAATATGTAATTGACTTGCTTAGAAAAACTGTGTATCACAATTTCTTATTTTTATAATTCTTATTGAAATATGGTATCAATAAAAGGATATCAATTGTTTATGTTAGGGACTTGATGATATTCTGTCAATATTTATTATTATATATAATATATAATACAATATATATTATTATTAAAAATACTATTGGGAGAATGTAGTATGATTCTCAGAAAACATTAGCAAAGACCATTGCAAATGTTAATGGACCTAAATGAGCAAGATCAGCATTGTCACAGGCAACATGTACTGTTACCTCTTTCACAGTACTGTGCTGGGTCAATCTTCATTGATACTTGATAGAGGTAGAAGAAAAGCTTTTAATAATGAAACCTAATTAATTTGTAATACTCCCCTTAGACACATAGCTCCAGTTCAAATATTAAACTGTCCTGGGTCAATCTTCCTTGGTACTCGATAAAGAGGGTACAGTATATCAGCTTGTAAGCTACTTTCTGGATGTAATTGTAATAATTAAACCTTATCCATTTGTACTGCACATAGCACCAGTTAATCTATTGTTACTTTCCTCCTTTTTAAATTAGGTCCCTTACCTTAGTCGTGGCTTTGAGCACATCACATTGTCCACATGGCATTATGCTGGTTTTTAGAGGTGACCAGCCAGAATAAATAGGGATCCTAAGTGAGCAAAGTAAAACCAATAGTTGTTGACAGCTTTTAAACAGGTATTATTCTAATGACCCTGCAAGCAGTAACCCTTCTGTTTATTTTGTAATTTAATTTAATTCCTTAAAACCATACCACCTGAACAGTGTAGGTCTCTATAAAAAGATATTGCCTAAAACAGCTCAGGTGTAAGAACTCCACGATCATTTTTCGTCAGATCGGCACCTGGCAATAAAACGCACGTGACAAATCAGATGGAGTTGCATGTGTCAAAATATAATTGGAATGAATGAAGAGTTGCAGGTAACAACTACAATGTCCCACTGTCAGATGAAGATGATGCTTACTGCATCCACATCCGACAGTCGTGTGGCATCAGCTGTAATGTAGTTCTAACCTGCGAATTTTCATTCAATCCAATTAGAATTTTGATGCATGCTTCTCCATCCGATTTATTGCATGCGTTTTGTCGTCAGTTGTCAATCCAATTGGGTAATCATAAATAGAAAATTGCAATTTAAAAAAATAAGGGAAGCCCCCTGGTATTGTAGGATTCAAGGTGTACACAAACAAACCTTATATGTTAGGTCACTTAACAGTTAACAGATAGAGTTCTGTCTTTCGCTTCCACACTTCTTCCTGTTGTAGTATTTGTGGTCAAGTGATGACATAGACCATCACAACATGGTAGCTCAAGGCAAGAGATATAAAAGGGCAATACTTAAATATATATTCCAGTTTGACAAGATTCTTTAATATGTCACTTATGATATAAAATATAAATAATTTGTTGCTTAGTATTCACTTTGGGAGTATAGTTTTCCTTTAAAATAATTTTGCATTCAAGTACAACTGACAGCTCACTAATAAAATTGCTGTAACAATGCTGCATTTAAAACAACATATATGTTACATTCTTAAAATATACCATATTTTAATATGTAATATGAATGCTACTGACGCAAGTTCTTATATAACTTTTGAAATTCCCTACCCAAATCTTCCACATTAAGTAATTTATTGCACAGGTCCTTTATGTTTGTCCTCAAGTATCACCAACAGGGTAAGTTATGTTGATATGCTCATTAAGCTCATTTTGACAGATTGTGCTAATGACAACGTCACCTGTGAACATGAGAAGAATCCCTTAGAACCTAAATTCTTATAGGGGAGGCTTGGAGGGCTTTTTTTCAGAAGCTATGATCTACTATATATTGTCTTGAGACAGAAGCGGGCAATTACTCAACAATGCATGATAAAAAATTACCAGAAGCAATGCTGTCATTGTTAATCTATTAATGAAACTTTCTTGAGGCTAGAATACATAATTGCAGATGGTGTTAAATTTTAACTGTCTCATGATTTTTTTAAATCTTTCTGTGCAGGAAAATAATTGCTTATTTTAATAAATATATTGAGCAAGATTTGTACAGTTAATATAAATTGTATTCAATTAACCACATAAATGCCAAAAGAACACTCACACACAATCATTATAATTCACTAGTTATTAAGGCTTGAAATCTGCACAAAAATAATTCACATGCAAAACGTTTATGCTTGCATACTTTAATGTCTCATTTTTGAAAGAGAATTATATTTTAATTCAGAATTTGTTGATAGGGAACCGCATATCATATGCGTAGTTTTGTATTTTCTTATGTGCATACAGATTACCAGACAGATTTAACTATGATTTTTTGAATGATTTGTAGTAATATTTATATTTATTTATGAATATTTCTAAAATAAGATAAAGACAACCTAGGGGCAGATTTATCAAGGGTGAAATTTTGAATTAAAATTCGAATTTCCAAGTTTTTTTTATGGCCAAAACTGTCAGATTCACCTAGGTAGTTATCCAAATTCTATATTAGTATAAAAAAAAATGTAATTCTTTTTTTGAGATTTATCGTACTCTTTAAAGGGATACTGTCATGGGAAAAAAATGTTCAAAATGCACCAGTTAAAAGTGCTGCTCCAGCATAATTCTGCATTGAAATCCATTTCTCAAAAGAG
>CM044431.1:135198361-135208361 GCA_024363595.1 Xenopus borealis
ATACTTATCGAATTGCGAATTTGGTCGAGCTAATTATGGGGAATAATAGTAAATTTTCCCATTAGTGTCAGATTTATATAAAGTCGAATTGAGAATTTATGTGAATTTTCTATTTACTCTATTAATTTCTAATGCACACAAAACTGGAATGTTATCTTATTTAAGCAAAAACTCAAAACTTCTAAAACTCTAATGACGGGTTACAAATGGTCGAATCACATTCAAATGAAATGAAATTTTCTCAAGAAAAATACTCAGTTAATGTTAATGTGAGAAATGCTATTTACATCTTCAAATGCATCAACGTACCTCAGCAGAATTAAGTAGTGAATATTAGAATTAGAACTGTTTCCATGGCTGAAGTGCAATAAATCTCACATAAGAATTTACATTTGAGCCGGTTCTTTTAAATTAGAATTTGTGAGTTTTGACACATTAAAAATTTTGAAAATTTTAATTTGCCATTCAAACCATAATAAATCTGCCCCTTAGTCTGTAGTTGCCATTTGAAACGATGTCATTATGTCCAACACTGAGTATTAAACTGCTTCTACCTACAGAGAGGTTGGCCACAAACTCTGCTACCAACAGGAGCTGCATCTCCCACCATGAAAGAAGTTCAGCAGCCTTACTGCAGGTCCTGAATCTGTAGTGTCTTGATGAAAGTCACAAGACAGAACCCTTTCCCCTCTACTAAAAATGCTTGTGTAGTACTCTGGCAAGGTCTTTTTGCTGTGGCAAAACTTAAAATACACGGTCATATATCCACTTGTTGATCCAGAGGAAGGCAAAAAAACTGGAACCTGAAGCCAGTGGCAATTATGCATAAAGAAAAGATTCCTACGTGACCCCAGTTGTAACTGGAAACATTCCCTGGATCAAGCTTTTGGAATTAACATGAATTAATAGTATGCAGACTCTGACATTTATACTGTATACAGATACAGAAACCATAAAATAATAGTGCATTCATGAAAACTTCTACATTCAGTTATTGATAGATATTATAAAAACATAAAGAATACAACTCCTGATATTTTACAAAATATGTGTAGGGAATCATAGGGTTACGTTATGGTCTAAAAATCCCACATGGTTGGAAATCCCCTGCTGTGGCCAGCTAAATGTTAAACCTAAATCAGATAAGGGAGGTGGAGTGAGCCTTTTGTCACTGTGCATGTGCCCTTGCAGATTCCTGATTTGGCCAGAAGGTGTCACTGTTATGTAAGAAGTACAAAAAGCTGAGTTGCCGTTTGCTCAGTCTCAGGGGTAAATTTATCAAAGAGTGAAGTTCCGCCACAAGACTGAAATTCCGCAGTTCTCAATTCATTTCTATGGGATTTTTAAAGACGTATTTATCAATGGGTGAAGTGACGTTTCACCCTTTGATAAATACGCCTTCAAAAATCCCATAGAAAGGAACAGAGAGATGTGGAATTTCCCTCTAGTGGCGGAACTTCACTCTTAACTTCATTCTTTTATAAATATACCCCTCAGTCTCTTTCCTATTTTCACTCCAGGAGGGAGTGTGGACACTGAGCAAAGATACGAGGGCCTAAACATGTGAGTCCCTTGGAGGGCTTGGGTTCCAGAGACCCAATTTGGGGGTGCTTGACCATGGAGGGTCTAAAGTTCAGAGACAGCAGAGAGAATGCAACAGGAGTTGCCTGGAAAAGGATTCCTGTGAAAGAGACTTGGATGTGCTCACACTCTGGAGGAGTGTTGGAGATGACCTAAATACTTCTGTGAGATGCTGTGGATGCCTGTACCAGCTCTGTGTGAGCCCTCGGTGAGTGATCTGCTTGAGGTAAAGGTATTTAAGGACCCAGTGTGTGTTAGGACAGGTGTTACTTCTGTCCATCAGACAGTAAACTATAACAAACAAAGGAAAGTTGTGCTCACCACTAATTTTGAAAACCATCAGGCAGGGGTGCAAGGAGGCTGTGACCACAAAATACATATAGACAGATACAAGAGGTCCTCCGCATTCAACCCATTATCAATATATTTAAGACACAGAGACATTTTGTGCATACAGCTCCTAAAAAATGCCTTAACCTTCAAACAAAACAGGGATCGTTTGTCCATATATTGCAATATATTTAAGCCAGCCAACTACGTCAAAGTCATCCAATATCTGGCCAGTCCTAATCTCAAATGGCATCAGATTAATTAAGAATTCTATTGCTTCATTATATATTTTATAAAGGGACTTTATAAATGGGATCCCCAGGGCAGGGGTTATTAATATGCGTTTGCATGTTGCTCTGCCTTTTTGAGTTGATATAAAGTTCTATTTATTTAACTGCACTGGTGTGGTTAATAATTTTTTTCCTAACTGGGCCACCCATAGATGTATCTCCTGATCCCACTGGGTGAAACCATTGCCCTCTCTTTATCCACCCACTGGCTCAGCTTTCTCTTACCTTAATGCATTGCTTCTCACCTACTCAAATCTATATGTCATTCCCAATTGCCAATTTCTAAACATAAACCAGTGTAATTGGGCTGCAGTCATTTGGATCCTTTGACATGCAGCCCCAGCACATTTTGATCCAGAGCTTTCCTTTCTAGTAATCTCACACTGAGAGTCTAATGGCTCTTAACATTACACCTCTGTTTACCATGCTGAATTTGGGTTACTATGCAGTCAGTCAGTACCTCTCTTATGCAAATTGCAATTCCTATGCATTATAAGGATTGAGAAACAAAATTGGACTATATAAGCCTTTGCATATGGTCCTTTCCCTTGGGTCTTAATAGGCTGTCCCACATAAATTTCTGGTTATCCCTGGTTATTCAGATGAATTTATCAGCCCAATTAGGCCCAGATTTTGTATGGTCAAATCAGGCAAAGTTATGCACATTTGGTACCCAAAAGACTAATCATCTTTACTAAAAAATGGAGATAAAAATCTTCAGGGATGTTGCCCAATCAGATCTTTGTTTTTCTAATTGATAATTGGTTTCCGCGTGCAAAATTTCCAGAGATATTTATCTCTGATGTTAGTAAACATGCTCCTAAGGGGGCTACTCAACCTAAATCTGGTTTTATCTAATTTAAAAAAAAAAAAAACTTGACCAAACTCCATCCACAATTTTGATTTATTTATCATTATCAAATAACTTGAAAAGATTTAGAAAAAAACTTGATAAAATCAAGTGAAAACCTGAATAGTACAATTTTTTTATGACTTTTCTCCTGAAACGATCATTTTTTTTCTGGGCTAAACCCAGCAGAAGCCCTGATATCAGTGGCGTAACTACTCCCTGGTGGGCTCCGGTACAGGATAGGCACAAGGGCCCCCTGTTGGGCCCTTACCTCTACCGCTGTAAAATCTCTCCCTAGATAACCACTCTGCCATAACTATTTTAGTGGCTCTGATGGGCCCCAAGTGGGTTGGGGCCCTAGTGCAATTGCACCCCCTGTACCCCTGGTAGTTACGCCACTGACCTAATATCTTCAAATTGGGATATGGACATCTGCCATACATGATCTCAGCTTTGCCCGAAAATGCCCAAACAGAAAATAATTGAGTTTTAGTAAATAACCCCTAAATCTACACATTGTAGATATGTTAACATTGTTATATGTTAACTTTATATCAATGCATAAGCATGGTTAATGTTTCATTAAAATTGTTAAAGCCCTATAAGGTGCAACAAACCCAGTATGTATTGCCTGGCAGAAGCAATAGGTAATCACATGATTCCACAGTACATTTTGTCTGCTGATGCTTCCTTGCTAGAAAGGCTAAACATGTCAGTTAGGAGGCAGCTTATGAAATGAGTAACCCTTGATTGCACACAGATGACCACAAAAGCTATAATTGGTTACTGCACTAGCCATCTTGGCTTTTTATACATGATGAAAGCCTGAAAAAAAACTGATACTGACCAAGCATCAACAATCAGTAATGTAGACAATAACGGTCATAAGGACAGTTGCACTGGGCACCAGTAAGTAGCATAAGAATGGAGTTATTAGTAATTCATCACTCTGATAAAAAAAGAATATTTTCTGTGATGGCCTTCAGAGAGATTTTTAGGCCCCTTGTTTCACAACTGGTTCCCCTATTGGTAGAGAATAATGCAGACTAAGGGAAGATTATTTATTTCCCCTTAAACTCTTCTACCCCATTAGTTGTTCCTCCCCTTAAACTCTTCTACCCCACACAGACACACACAAACTTAGCTTGGGTGGAAAGGCAGCAGCTTATTTTATTAACAATAACACAATATTAGTAATTACAATTGATATCAACACTTTTATATAAACAGCTAGAACATGTACATGTATCAGACACTGAAGGCTGTAAAACCCTTACCCAAACTTACAATAACTTAATGAACATTAACACCTGAACACCAATCCTGTGAGTAAGGGACAGATTTATTAAGGGTTGACTTCGACTGGGGCATAGTCCAAATACTATTTGAATTTGAAAAAAAATTGAATATCAAAATTTATCATGCATTGTCTCTTTAGAAATTCTACTTTGACCATTCGCCATCTAAAACCTGCCAAATTGCTGTTTTAGCATATGGTGGAATTCCTAGAACCCATATGGAGTCAATTCTAAAAAACTTCAAATTAGATCGAATACACTGTTACTTCAATTTCAAAGATTCGAATTCAAAAGAAAATGTCCTATTCACCCAGAAAAATAAAATAAAAGGAAAACTATACCCCCCAAACGATGTAGGTCTCTATAAAAAGATATTGCATAAAACAACTCATATATAAAACCCTGCTTCATGTAAATAAACAATTTTCATAATAATATACTTTTTTAGTAGCATGTGCCATTGGGTAATCATAAATAGAAAATAGCCATTTTAAAAAATAAGGACAGCCTCCTGGGATCGTAGGATTCAACGGTGCACACAAACATACCAAACAAACTATAAAGTTAGGTCACATGAGCCAAATAACAGACAGCATTGTGTCTTTTGCTTCCACACTTCTTCCTGTTACAGTTAGAGTTGAAATATTTCTGGTCAGGTGATCTCTGAGGCAGCACACAGACCATCACAAAATGGTGGTTCAAGGCAAGAGACAACTAAATCTTCCGTTTCAGCTCTCTGTTGTGCTTCCAAGATCAACAAGTGGTCCCGCATGACGCGATCCTCTTCGTGTATTTTCAGAGCTTGTGTGTCCATTTACATTTTGCGCAAAAAAACTAGCGTGCTGTATCTTTGGTTTTTGGTGACTTATATACCTGAAGAAGTAATGATTTGGAACCTGTCTGTAATGCTGATACCAACTTAATTGTTTTCTATGTTTAATTTTTATTTCAATTACTTTTCATTTAACGTGTATCTGCCTATTTTGTTAAACCTTTTTGTTTTTTTATTTTAAATTGAATAAAATCATGATCTTTCATAATTAAAGAATCTTTTTGGTAATTTCTTCAAAAAACACACATACACAGTGCACTTTTTTGATGCAACTTCAGATCTAGCAAAAATGCACATCAATAAGCATCTCTTTTTTTTAATTTAAATCCTGTTTGTTAAAAAGTCTGGTATTTCACTGTGTGGTCATAAAAAATACCTTTTCTTGCTTCTGTTTATACATGCACTCCAAGGCAAGTGGCTTGCTGCCATGGAAGAAAATAATTTTCTCCTAAAATTAGTATTTATTGTAAATGTTGGTAAGTATTTTCAAAGGGTAAATTATTCCTGTATTAGCACGATTATACTACATTTTCTGTTTCAGGAGATGCAAAATCTACCTGGACCATTTTTTGAACATATGGTCCACAGCAACCTTTCCATGTCCATCTGGTGCAGGCCTATAAGGCATATCATCTGGTTTTCTTCCAAAGATAAATCACATTCAAACCTAAATTAGTCAACATACATTCATTTCCAAAATCAATTTTACAATTAACTGTTTATTTTAAGAACAATTCCCTTTTAAAGCATCATGCAATCTTTAGATGTGTAATTTAAAGGAATCTGTTACTGTATGTATGCTTGAACTGATGAAATGTGTGACAAACATTTTCAAGTACGATGCTATACATTTAATACAGCAGAACTGAATTTAGATATAGACAGTTATTGGAAATTAGTTACTGGGCTAAAGAATCTGCATTTAGAGACTGAAATCTATAGATGAGTCAGGCAAAATAGTTGCACACTTCTATTTTTTTTATACTTGGAGATAGTTTTAGACACACATTTATTTTTTTCATCAGGCAAGTAGATTTACATAGCAAAGATAGACAAGTGCAATAATTGTTACAGGGAAAAATAGCCAAACATATAAATCTTATTACAATTTGATTACTGTTGTTATGAAAATAAATAACTGCTGACTGAAACAAAATGCTAAATATATTGTTAAATGAGAAAGCTCGCTTGCCTTCAACAGTGATTTTGAATAAAGTATAATAAAACACATTTGTAGCAACTGAAATAGATCGCTTTACATAATATTTTCCCTAAGGAGATGTAAAAGGAAATAAAAAAAAATAATAATAGCTTCCATAAAATATACATGACATTTAATGAAAACTAAAGGTATCTGAGTATGGTATGCCATAAGCAAAACAGCACTGTCAAGTTCCTGAGAATATTAAACCTTAGTTTTGATATGCAGGATGATGAGCATGATTAATCTTTGAGGGTTGGGGTGAATGTTTTGTTATTTTTGCTGTACAGTAAATAGTTATTTTAATTGACACAATCATGCATTCTGTTGCAAAAAAAGATGATGCAATATAGTATTAGTAATAAATGCCTATAAATACTATAGGTGGTTAATTCAAATTAAACATAAGTCCTACTAATTGTCAGATGTGAAGATGTTTAAAAACGCATATTCATTTAAATAGTTTACAGTCTGAAATGTGACCAATACATTATGCTCTTTAGTACAATGTCAATTTCAATCTTGTGTATTGTTTAAGCAATGGTTTAATAGTAATGACTTATGGTCAGAATTTGTTTTGATGTTATTTTTCAACAAGGTGTTTTTGAGCCCCCCCCCTTCCTTTATGTATCCTTTCTCTCCATTTCAAAATATGAATAAATAAAAAAAAATATTAACAAAAATGTCGAAGAGAATTAACTCTGAATTTAATACTAATTTGTTGATATCACTGAATGCTGGCTCCCATGTGTAGAAATAAAAAAAGGGTCTGGGTGCAGACCAACAGTATATGTATTGAAATGTTGCAAAAAAATCTGCACTCACTGGACTTATGCGATTGTTTTTTGTGTGTTCATTTGGGAGACTAAAGTTTCAGCAGGGTCCCCAGTAGTGATGGGCGAAATTTGCAAAACACTGCCGCGTCTCATTTTGTCTGTTTTTTGCCCATCACTAGTCCCCAGCTTTGTCAAAGTGACTTTGACAAAGGTTTGGGACCCAGCAAATCTTTTTTGCAATGAAACTCATGAAAACTTTGAGGGAAAAAAAGCTGATGCATTTCATTGAGCAGCGGACCATGGTACATTTTGTCATCCACACTGAGAGTTAAACTATATTTATCACAATTTGTATTTGAGTAATTTTCATATTTGTTTCTAACCACCTTGAAATCAAAAAAAGTTCTTATTTATTAAAATATCAGAATCGAAAAACAATTTAATAAAATAAATAAATACCTTAAATCTGTATTTTATTCATGATTTTAATACGTTAACAATCTAAAAAAATAGAAAAACTAGAATGGCATAATTTAGATTTTCTCTAGGAAAGCTCCTATTCACTACTACAAGTTTTACATTCATGTTTTTCAAGTTATACCCGATTTTAAGGGGCTGATTCACCAAGGGTTGAAGTGAATATTTGAATGCAAAAAATTTGATATTTGAAGTAAATTTTTTAAAAACTTTAACCATTGAATAGGTTACTTCGACCAGAATGGTGGTAAAACATTTGAATTATTTAAGTAATGCAGAAGTCAATTTTCCACAGTGGAGTAGAATTATGCTCATTTGACAAAATGACAAAGACATGAACATTCAATAAACCTTATTTATTTATTTTATTCAGCCTTGGAAATCTATGGAAAAATTTGACTTTTGTTTGTGATAACCTCTTTCTCCAGGATTACATGCCATTGCATTTAACCAACTGAGTGTATCAAATATGCTAGAGATCACAGAGATAGTTACAACTAAACTAAAAAACAGAATCCTGAAATTAATACATTGGCCTCCCTGATTCTAGCTTTATTTTACATTTAACTATATTTTCTAAACATTTAAAACATCAGGACTAAGCCATATGTACTAGTCACATGCATAAGATTAAAACCCTTTTCACATATTTTACTAATGTTTCACTAAAAAGGAAAAAGTGTAATCCAATAAAATGGTGGCACAGTCCTCACTAACATAAAGTATAAAGGCCACACAGCAGATCAAAGTCAGGGTCAGGCTAGGGTCAAGAACAAGGATCAAGCTAACTATAACTGCACTCAGGAACTATGGAAACAGACCTTACATTGGGTGATTAGAAAACGTACTTTGCTGCTTTAAATATTTAAATTTTGACACAAAACTTGATGACATCATGTGGCTCATCAAAGTAAAAGATGCTGGTGTCACTCCTGCACATCAGACCCAGAAGTGGCACACTGAAGAGGTAAAATTAAATAAGTAAAATGAAAAGTAAATTATACAACCAAGTGTTTAATGTCATATTTCAAAATTTTCATTTTATTTTAAAATAAATAAATTGAATGAGGATGTGGTTTACAGTTTGTTTTAATATTGAAACAATTGTCTAGTGGCATGGATATTAAGTAAAATGAGGTAAATTTGGCCAATTCAATAACCTTTGACATTTAACCAGCGTCTTCTACTAATTAATGGCAATTGGGTGATAAGAAATTTTGGGTTTCTGTGGTTTCTGATATAGGGAAAAAACATTTTATTCCTTATATATGTATGATATAAAGGAGGAACTATTTTAACAAAGTTTAATATTCTTTAAAAATGTGTTAACTATATAGCTAAAATAAAATTAAGAAGAGAATTTAACCTTTAATGCATTTCTTTTCCAAGTTACAGTAATTATAATTACTTTTATTTTTTTAATAAAAAAGCTCAACAAAAATTATGTTTAGTATAAGGCCCAACATGATTTCTTTCTACTGAGATTAATTCTACTAGCTGCCAGATTGCTTGACATTGGTTGGGCATCTCAAACTACTGAAATAGAATTTTGCTTGACAGCTCTGTTATGAGTCTTATTAATGATAACCAGTTTCACTCCTGGTGGTGCAATTTTAGTTCTAATGCTGCCAACCTTCTGTTTATTCTCATAGAATAATTGTAATTGTTCTGTGTATTTTAAGATACTTAAAGCAGAAATGTTTGTTTTCTAAATAAACTGTTAACCTAATACTTTAAACATTAATTTGTCAGGTGATTTTATAGGAAGAAAGTATTTCTAAAATAAGCTTTTTGTTGTTCTTTAAAAGTTATATTTTCTCATAGTTGATACTTTATGTGTAATTAACTTCAATCTGATTGTAAAACTGTGTTACTATTAGGCAATGTATTTGTGATGTCATTGAAGGTTCAACAATTTGAGGTGGAAAAATATTTGCACAAAAAATGTGTGATTTGCTTTTAATTTTCTGCCTCTACAGTAGCCTTAGCTATTCTTTCAGTTTACAACTGCAGAAAAATCTTCCTGGAGCTAAAGAGAAAACCAACTTTAAGTTTTAAGAGTGATTTTGCATTCTCTTGGAATATATCTATCTATCTATCTATCTATATATATATATATATATATATATATATATATATATATATATATATATATATAGCCTGAAATGATCGGAGACCAAGAGCTAGCCACTATAACTTAAAATAATAAATTAGAATATGGACCTCTGCCATTGATCTATACACAACCTCGGCAGGTCTGAGATGGTGGATTTTTGGATTCAGGTTGCAGCATCTGGCTTTAATAAATCTCACAAAATTCTACTTTTAAAAAAACCCTGAAAAATTCAAAAAGCCTGACCAGATA
>CM044431.1:135210861-135238122 GCA_024363595.1 Xenopus borealis
GTTTTGCTCTATGTTTTTAGATTGTTGGTGCCATTTTGAGCATTCTTAAGTTCCAAGATGGAACTGAAAAGTTTGATTGAATAAACCTCTGTTATATTTTTTGAAAGAATTTTTTTTGCCTTGCTGATGCTTCCTCGGAGTGCAGTCACTTTGGCCATCTTATTTATAATCCTACTGTACTTGCAGATACAGGTATACAGGTATAGGATCCCTTATTTGGAAATCCGTCTCCCATAGACTCCATTATAGTGAAATAATCCAAATTTTTAAAAATGATTTCCTTTTTTTCTGTAATAATAGAATAGTAAAGTACCTTGTACTTGATCCCATCTAACATATAATTAATCCTTATTGGAAGTAAAACCAATGTACTGGGTTAATTTAATGTTAAATGGCAAACCCAGGTCTCGAGCATTCTGGATAATAGGTCGCATACCTGTAAATATATAAAAACAAGAATATAGCAGCACTTGCTCAAAATAGGCTCAATAGGTGATTTTGGTGCAACACCTCAAAGGAGGAGTTCCGTTTCCTCCCCACATAAAATATACAGTGTATCCAGACAAGAAGGAGGCAGTACTCACTTTTTGAAAAATTTGTGGAAAAAAGTGTATTAAAAGTTTACAAAGTTCACAAATAAGTATCATATACGACTTATTGATACAAAAATTGCATCTGCAACATTTTAGGCCAGCATAGTGCCCTTTCTCAAGCTGAACAGGTAATCAGAAAACAAGATTCTACCAAACATTTAACATTCTCAAACAGCAAATTACATTGTGATTACTAAGTAGCAGATACAGTAGCTACTTTCCTCCCATAGTTTGAGGCATGTCTATTGCGCAGACATATCGGAGACAATTAAATATTTACCAGAAAAGGTACATGTCATAGTCCCTATTTAAACCATTAGGTGCTAATGTATTCAGCTTATAGATCCACCATACTTCCCTCTGCTTAAACTTTAATTCTCGATCGCCTCCATATTTGAGTGGTGGAATCCCTACCAATACAATAAATTTCAATTGGTCTGTAGTGATGGGCGAATTTATTCGCCAGGGGCGAATTCCCGCTGGTGAATAAATTCGTGAAACGCCAGCGAAAATTCGTCTGGAGAAAATTCGCTAAAAAAATAGTTGTGCGTTTTTTACGCGATGCGATTTCGCCAGTTTGTGAATTTCGCAGGAAATTCGCAAATTTTTTGGCGAAGCGCAACGGGGTAGATTAGCCCATCATTATTGGTCTGCATTGTGACCCATTTCTATGAAGTGTTTATAAACCAGCAACCTATCATTACCCAAATTGATGGATGATTTGTTTTGGGAGATGCATGATTTAACCATCTGGGTTGTCTCTTCTATATACACATAGCCACAAGGGCAAATTAATGCATATATCACATATTTGGATGTGCACGTAAAATGCCCACATAATGGAACTGTATACAGTATATCAGAGAACTGATATAACTATAAAGCCCTCTGATAAGGGGGACACTATAGTTATATTGGACACATCATATTACACCACCGAAATTGAGAC
Source organism: Xenopus borealis (assembly GCA_024363595.1). Taxonomy (NCBI): domain Eukaryota; kingdom Metazoa; phylum Chordata; class Amphibia; order Anura; family Pipidae; genus Xenopus; species Xenopus borealis. The sequence continues at coordinate 135,212,404 of CM044431.1, forward strand.
AATATTGGCATATCGAGAAGTTTATGAAAAGTTGGATTGTGATCCTTCGCCATCTATTAAAAGGAAAATCAAAGGTTTTTTTGCATGAAATAGTTAATGACGGTGTTATTACTGCAAATTCGCAAAAATATCTGACAGTGCTAAATCCTAAAGCTACCTAAAATTCATAAGGACCCGGTGTGCCCGCTGGGTCGCCCAATTGTCTCCTCTATTGATTCTATTTTTAATCCAATGGCCATTATGCTGGACAATGTCCTGGGTCCATTGATCTGGGAAGTCCCTTCATATATTAAAGACATGGGACATTTTTTGGAAAAACTCAAGCCGATGCTTACAGAAATAAAAGAGGACACTGTACTGGTCACGCTTGACATGGACAGTTTATATACATCAATACCCAGGTGCATGACTTTACATTTATCAACATTGAATCTCATTTGCCACTTAGCTGGCCAGATTGCTTGTTTGTCAAGATCCTTTTGCAAGGATGCCACATCCTGGATGGAATTAATTGGGCTGGATAGTTTTGTGTCATCTGCAATAGATTACTTACAACACCCTCCCCTAAGTCGTTAACAAGTTTAATAAAAGTGGACCCAGCACCGAGCCCTGAGGGACCCAACTAAGAACCTTTACTCCAAGTAGAGAATGCACCATTAACAACCACCCTCGATACCCGATCCTGTAGCCAGTTTCCTATCAATGTGCAAACGACTTCATTAAACCCAACAGACCTTAGTTTAGAAAGCAGTTGTTTGTGGGGCACGGTATCAAATGCTTTGGCAAAATCCAAATAGATCACATCTACTGCCCCCCCACTGTCCAGCATCTTACTTCCCTCATCATAAAAAGCAATCAAATTTGTCTGACATGACCTATCCTTCATAAAGCCATGCTTATTGCTGCTCATAATGCCATTCACTAGTACAAAATTTTGAATGTGATCCCTTAACAGTCCTTCAAATAATTTGCCCACCACAGATGACAGACTTACTGGCCTATAATTGCCAGGCTAGGATCGTAATCCCTTTTTAAATATTGGGATGACATCAGTTTTACTCCAATCCATAGGCACTATACCAGATGAAAGCAAATCTGAGAAAAGCAGTAATAGGGGCTGGTCTAAAACTGAACTAAGCTCTCTTAGAACCTTTGGGTGTATGCCATCAGGCCCTGGAGCCTTGTTTATATAAATTTTTATTAAAGCTTTATGAATCATATCAGCCACTGACTAGATTGAGCTGAGCCACTAGCGCAGCTATGAAGTGAGCTTGGGAACTCAGACTCCTCTATTGTATACACTGAAGAAAAGAACTGATTTAGCACATTTGCGTTTTCTGTATCTGTTACAACCATACCGGTACCATTATTTAATGGAGCAACACTCTCAACCTGCATCTTTTTACTATTAATATATTTAAAAAACTTTTTAGGGTTACTCTTTGCCCGTGCTGCTATTAACTCTTCGTTTCCTTTCTTTGCCTTCTGGATTGCTAAATTACAACATTTATTACAGTGTTTATATTCATTAAATGCAGCTTCTGTCCCCACAGATTTGTAGTTTTTAAATGCCTTTCTCTTCTTTCCTATTAACTTCTTTACACTTGTATTAAGCCACATACAATGATTCTTAGAGCTTCTATATTTACTCCTTAAGGGAATAAACTGAGAACAGTAATGATTTAATATAGTTTATTTCTGTTTTGTGTTTTTAGCTGAAAACTTAATGGCTCAATCAATACTCTGAAGGGCAGCCCTCAAGGCACTAAAATTAGCTTTTCCAAAATACATGGTTTTTGTTCAGCCAAAACAAAGAGAGACTGACACATTTTTTCAACACAACAAAAAACAATACAACACCTATTCATTGCATTACATACAGTAAGGTCTATTACAATGTCAATTTGTACATGTCTGCACATGTAGATAACCTTATAACTTCTCTATTACCTTATTCCTTAAACATAGTCTGGTACTCCTCTCTACACATTTGGTTCGGCCTCTGGGCAGGCCTGTCTTCCTGGAGGCGTAGGACTCATCCACCTAATAGCTATTAGTTTTTTCCCATAAAAGAGCAAGGTTCTGAGTAATGTTCTGGCTTTTATGTGGGGGGCTAACTCATCTACTAGGCACAAAAAGGCAGATTTCCGGGGTTACTGCACCAGGTAGTAGAATCTGAGTTGTCATATACCTAACTACAGATGCAGTCACTTGTATTTTTAAGTTAAATGCGTCTTGACTCAGGGCTAATTGAAGAAACTGTGTTATCCAAAGTTATCTTAACTCATTTAATGCATTTAACCTTTTCATTAGCATACCAAAACACCATTGTTTTCAATGATGAACTCTTTAATTGGATGGGATGCTGTGACACAATATTCTGTGCTAAGTGGGATAAATGGGATAGATGAGTTAAGTTGCGATGCATTTAACACACAAATCCAACTGACTGCAATCTGTATGTCAGTCCAGTACTGATGTATTATTGGACATGTCCACATCATGCGGAATAAGCCTGTCTTTGGGAGTTGGCACTTTGGGCAGTTTGCGTTGGGGTTCCTGCCCATAGCTTTGAGGCGCAATGGAGTGAATAATTTTGAACTGCACCATTTTGTCCCTAGTGGAGATTAGTTAAGTATATAGGTTTTCCATCACATCCTCCCTTCAGTTAAGGAGGGAATATCCACTGCCCATTTGGACCATGCCTTCTTGAACGAGTTCCCTAGCGTTAACACTAGAGCTTTGTATAGTTCAGAGATGAGTTTTTTGGATTAGGATCCCATAGCCTAGTCTCATATGAAGCCATTTTTGTCTGAATCTGTATGGAACCAAACTGGGCTATAAATGCATGCCTAAGCTGGAAATATCAGTACATTTCAATATTTGCTTGGTTTAGAGAAGCCTTTGGTTGGGCCAAGGCAGGGAAATCCCCCCCAGCCAGGAGCTTATCTAGATGCCTGAATCACATTTTTGTCCAATATTGAAAATCTTGTAGGGAATTGAAATGTGGGTAGTGGGAATTCCTCCATAGGGGTGAGTGAGGTGATCTCCCTGGGGGTAGATCTAGAAATAGTTTGGACACTGGGGGGAGGTTTGGGGTGTCCCTAGCTTTCGGATAGATGTAGGGCTTCAAGTGAACCAGCTATCGAAGCATGTAGTACTGTGGGGTATTACCCGGGTCAAGGTGGAACCAGTTATGAGTAAATGCCAACTGAGATGCATAGTAATACAGACCGATGTGTAGGAGCGCTAGTCCATCTAGCTCTTGAGGAGCCATCAGTGTTAACATGCTTATTCTGGGGGTTTTATTAGCCCAGACATAGGGGAATAGGATCTCATTGATGCGGTTGAACACTTGTGGGAGTACCCACCCTGGGGCTTGTTGTAACACATGAAGAAACCAGGGGAGACCATTTAAAATAAATTGACCCTTCCCCACACAGTCAGGGGCATTTGTATCCATTGGGGTATTATTGCCTTGAAGGTTTTTATTACCGGATCAATGTTATTGGAGACATAGTTCTCCAGTTCTAATGTTACATAATTCCCAAGTATTTAAATGTGTTTACCCATTTCGAGCACATAATATATCCTTCTTTTCTAGATTGGTCCAGTGAAAATAAAGTGGATTTAGTTGTGTTAATCTTGAGGCCACTGAATTTACCAAATTTATCTGCTAGTTCTAATGCATGGTGAAGAGAATCGCCAGGGTTATCCAAGAATAGCAGGACATCATCTGTGTAGAGTGCAACCTTTTCCTATATCTTATCATACTTTAAGCCTATCACTCTAAGGGACCCATGGATCATTGCAGCATATGTTTCAGTGAGAACAGTAGGGGAGATAAGGGACACCCCTGCCTTGTGCCAGGGAACAGGAGGAAAGGCCTGGACAAGACATTATTGACCCAGATCTATGCAACCGGTGCCTGGTAGAGGAGCTTTATCCATGTTATAAATTGTGGTCCTATTCCAAACTTTTCCACAAATATTGCCATTCAACAGAGTCAAATGCCTTGGTGGCATCCAGTGCCACCAAGGCTCAATCACCCGGGTTAGAGTTTGGTCGGGTGAAATCACTGTCCTGAGCCGGCGGGATAACAGTTTTGCTAGGACCATAACATCAGTATTCATGAGGAATATAGGCCTATATGAATTGCACAAATCCGGGTTCTTCCCTTCTTTATGTTTAAGGACAAATTATTGCCAAATAGAAGGATGGAGGAAGAGATCCAGCTTCCTTCGCCCCAAGAAGGGTTGCATGTAGCTTGGGCATAATATCTTCACTAAGCTGGTGCTACCACGCTGCCGGTAGCCCATCCGGACCCAGGGTTTTCCCCAGGGCCAAGCTCCCGATTGCTTCTGCAACTTTCCCCACTGTTATATTACTGTCTAGGTAGGCTGTTTTGGCTTGTCCAAGATGAGGGAGTTCCACTCCCGATAAAAATTGCTGTAACTCGGTATCTGTATAATTGGCCCTGGAGCTGTATAGGTCTGCACAGTATTTAGCGATTTCTCCTCAGGTTCCGATGTAAATGCCTCCATGTCAGTCTGCATCCTAGAGATGAGTGTCGAGGGGTGTAACGTTCTAACTAGCTAGACCAGTGTCTTGCCATTTCTATCATCCTGATCAAAGGCTCTCTGACTGGCATATAATAGTGTTTTCTTAGTGGAGGCAGTTTGTGCAAGCTCCAGATTTCTCTGGGCATTTGCGAGGTGCTGGAAATTACAATGATTGTTGTTTGCACTTAGAGCTTGTTCAGATTCCTGCACTTGCTTTTCAGCTTCAGCTATAGTTTCTCTGGCAACAGTGCGGACTCTAGATATAGCAGATATTAATGTACCACAGGCAGAGGCTTTGGAGGCTTCCCAGACTATGTTAATAGAGCTGGTGTTAACATTTGCCTCCCAGTATGCCTTACATTCAGAAGTGCAAGTCTCCAGCACTTCCACATTATTTAGCCAAATTGGGGAGAGCCTCTACATATGGTGCTGAGGGCGAGGCTAAGAGCAAAATATAAAACATAGTGGTGCGTGATCTGATAGGGCCCTTGGAAGATATGATATGTCTCTCAGCCATTATATAAACTCAACTGATCCAATTGTCATATCAATATGTGATAGGTAGTTCTTCCCCACAGCCTGACAGGAGAATTGCTTCACCTCAGGGTGACTACGTCTCCAAATATCTATCAACCCAGAGCCTCTCGCCACTGTTCCAACGGTTTTGAACGATATGCTGCAGTAGTAAGTCTGTCCATTTCTGTATTAATTGCAGTATTAAAGCCCCCTAGAAGGCAGACTGGACCAGGGAGATACATCGAGACCTTGGTAAAAATATGACCGAGAACCTCCCTGCTAAATGGTGGTGGAATGTATAAGTTCACCAACATCATGTCCTGATTGTTGATTGTACAATTAATGATTACATATCTACCATATCTATCCGTATGCAAATTTAACAGTGTAAATTGGACATTCTTGCGAATCAGTACAGAGACTCCTCTGGAGTAAGTAGAGTATGGTGCATGGTATATATGTTGTACCTTCCTCCATATGCCCGCTCACTAGCGCTCAACGGAATCACGGAAACGCACAGTGATATTAAAATTAATGCGGCTTTACTTCCTCATGACCCTGACGAAGTGCCAGGAGAGCTAAGGGCACGAAACGCATAGCACTCTCACCATCCCACTGTCTGTCATGCTGTTGGTGTGTATTATAAAGCCGCATTAATTTTAATATCACTGTGCCTTTCCGTGATTCCGTTGAGCGCTAGTGAGTGGGCATATGGAGGAATTGACTGACCGGTAAGGAGTTGCCGACTGCTTGCCTACCCAACATAGACAGCCTTTACCCCGAACTAGTAAAAATAGGAATGTAAACGATTGCTGTACTTTCTCCCTTACTATCTGCTTAGCTTCCGTAGCCACTTCTGTCCCAGCATACATTTCTCAGCAGCTTCCCTGGAGTATTAGCAATTATTGTATCAGTTGTAAAAGCTGCCTTAAATGAAACTCAGGGATTCTGCTCAGCAGGGACAAAGATAAGAAATGTATCAACTAAATGTATAATTTTACAGGGTCAGTGACCCCCCCCCTCCTATAGCTACTTTAGAAGGTAAAAAATTTTAATTTACACTTCAATATTAGAAAAACAATCACACATAGAAAATAGAAAGTAATTGGAAAAGTATTTCTTTCTGGTAAATAAGGTCATGAAGGAGTCAATGGCAGATGCCCCATTGAACCATTTGAACATGTTAATAGCCTTCATGATGTTCAAGTTTTTTTGTTGGTTTTGCTCAAAAAATGTACTAATTTGAGCAATATGAGTTTTTTTCACTGAAAACTTGATCAGTTTGAGTTCTTAGGTTGTTAACCATAAACTTGATGATTCAAGTATTTTACATTTGACATTTTTTTAAAATAAGAACCATTCAAGTTGGTACATTGAGGTTTTAAAAAGCTCTAAAATATAACCTTTAATATATAACCCCAACAATCAAGGCAATTGAACACCTTTTATCAAGGACTCAAAAGCAATGCTGACTTAAGGTTGTTAATAATCAGGTCAATTATGTAATCGTTATCCTAGTTTTGCCTGCCTGAATTTAATGAAGCCCCCCGATCATTGTTGATTAGGTGTAGCATAAAGTCAGAAATTCTATTAGCGATGATCTTGTAAAAAATGTTAATGGTTTATCAATTAAATGGGTCTACAGTTTGTGCATTCCAAATGGGTATAACGTAATATGGCTATGGACTCAGTGATGTCTTCTCCCTTCAGATTCAGTTATGTCTGCGTTGAAGTCTATCTTTGTAGATGGTCTCAACATTTTCACGTGCATTGGGACATCTTTTTTTGTACTCTGAAGGCAGCCTAAGTGGGCATGAGTAGTTTGTAGACCACATGTCTAGGAGGATGTCTTTCACCGGCATATTGGTTGTTCCCCATTCCATACAATAAAACTGTGATTAACTAGCACTAGCCTACCAGACAAATACTTAGGGGCAGATTTACTATTGGTCGAATTTCGAATAGAAAAAAAATCAAAATAAAATATTGGGGGGGTCATTTTCGATCAAAAATTACCATTTTTGAACGATTCAAATGATATTAACAAAACAATTTTGATTTTCCAGGACTTTTTCCAGGCTACAATGTCAATTTGACAGCTTTAAGGTGGCAAATAGTCGAATTCGAAGGAATTTAAAGAGACAGTATTTCAAAATCCAAATTTTCCAATTTTTTCAATTCAAATAGAATTTTGGGCTATTACTTCGAAATTCAAATTTTAAAAATTTTAATTTCATTCAAAATTCACTTCTACCCTTAGTAAATGTGCCCCTTAATTAGTTCCTATATAGTCAATTTACTAAAATAAAAAATCAGAGTGGGGTTACAGGTATATGACTATATTTATCAAAAGTAACTCAAAGCAACTGGACTGGCTTAGAAATCTTAATGAAGACGTTTCACTGCTCATCCGAGCAGCTTCAGTTCCACTGACTGGTGTAGGGGAGTTCTCGGCATATAGACTCTTCCAACAATCCAATCACAACGGCACAATGTAACTCTTCAGAGAGGTGACATCTGAAATGTACAATGATGTTGATTCTGTGTAGTTACAGTGATAGGATTACCAATGTGTTATGCAACTCGTAGGAAAACAGGTGTTACTTTTGAAAGTTGCATGAATGGATGTGTGAAAAGTTCTGAAACCGCCGGGGAACAGATGTTAGAACAGCACTGTAAGCCTCTTTCACACCTCTTTCAAACCAGCAATCTTCTTTGTCCAAAATTTGGACATTGCTATCTAAATTTGGACATTTTTCTACCCTTGTCTTTTAGGTGTAGAAAAATAGTCGAGTCTTGCCCTGTAGAGTTCGCCCTCCTATGTTGATCCATTCGCTTATGGAGCAGTTGTTTTGTCTCCCCAATGTATAGATCCGTGCACTCATCACTACACTGGACTGCATATACCACATTACATTGTTTTCCCTTAGGAGTTGGATCCTTTGGGTGTACCAGTTTTTGTCTCAGTGTGTTGCTAGGTTTGAAAAACACAGGGACGTGGTGTTTGTTGAAAATCCTCCTGAGTTTCTCCAACACTCCAGCTACATATGAAATGACTATGTATCGCTTACTATGTGTCTCCAGGTGGTTATTTCTTTTGATGTTCCTGTTGGACTTGGTTGCTGCTGTTTTGACAAAGGCCCAGTCTGGGTAGCCACACGCTTTTAAAGCTCCTCTGAGATGTTTATGCTCCTTGGGAAAAAAAGAAAGAATTACCCTCGCACACCCTGGCCGTCCACGTGATGAGATACCCTGGTGCTCAGTGATAAAGGGGTTGGCAGCCCCCCACAATGTTCCAAAAAAAGATACACCGGCACAACAAGGATGCTGCTAGCAGGGCAAGCCCTTGCTCGTTTATTGCGGATGCAACGTTTCGGGGCGTAGCCCCTTTGTCAAGCATACCGCCAACCCCTTTATCACTGAGCACCAGGGTATCTCATCACATGGACGGCCAAGGTGTGCGAGGGTAATTCTTTCTTTTTTTCCCAATTGATCTATTTTTGGCAATTTTGCCCCCAGCACCCCGTTTATTGTGCCTCCATTATGTCCTTTGTGGACATTGCGGCTACTACCGATTGAAAGGCTGATACATTTTGCTTCACTGAAGCAGAAAGAAAGAAAATTTTACACGCTACCTGCAGTCTACCACAGACTTCAAGTCTGTCTGAACCAGAACCCCTCCATAAAGTTGAGCAGCTAAGACGCCGTGATACAGCATGGGCTATGCACTTGGCATCTTTAGCCGAATATGCAAGATCGCAAAGAATCCCACGTGGACTGAGGATTTCCTTAAAGCCGGCGCTATTCCGGGGAGATCGGGAGTTTCTAGCAAAGTGGCGCGGCATATTGAACCGCTGCAGCTTAGATTTAATTACTCTCACAATACAACAGCTGCAGGCAGGACAGAAGAGATTTTTGCGGCGGAGGAGGCATACAAGGCAAAGGCAGGATTGATACATTGCAGGACCTGGATCAAAGAATAGAGGAGTTACAACAGGAGATTCTCCGGCTCAAACTACGGAAATACAGACGGGATACCCATGACTACAAGACGGGTGAGGTATATACCTGGAAAGAAGCATGTTTACCTCAACATCCCTATCGGCACCAAGCTACAAGGTTTTCACGACAGGGATCAACACAGTACTCCGGTTTGGAGCTTCCCTCATCTGCTTCTTCTCAAAGTTCAGCAAGCTCTTTTTTAGGTGTGGGTCAGCCAGGAACTTCGTCCCCTTCGGGAATGGAACAGCCACCAAGAAGAAAAGAAAGACACGGAGAGGACATGGAATATTATTTACAATTACAAGGCTGCGCCATGGGTGCTAATATGGCACCAGCATATGCCAATATTTTTATGGACCAATTTGATAAAATGTACATTTTTTCCCACGTAGAGTTTAGTCAATATATTGGCCACTACATGCGTTATGTGGATGAAACATTTTTTCTTTGGACTGGTACATTTGAAAAATTACAAGATTTGTCCATTATCTGAATACAGTACATACAACTATTAAGTTCACATGTGAATCTAGTCCAACCCATATACATTTTTTGGATGTTGATATAGAGGTTAAATAAACTACACTGGTCACTTCTATGTATTGTAAACCCACAGACAGGAACAACCTCCTTAATCCAACTAGCTTCCATCCACCAGGTCTCTTTAAGGGATTACCAAGAAGCCAGCTAGTACAGGTAAAACGGATTACTTCTACCCCAGAGTTATTTAACACAAGATGGTTCAAAAATTTGTGGATAGGGGGTATAAACGAGATATTCTTATGAATACCAGAAAAGAGGTGGAGTTAATTCCCAGAGAGGACGCCCTCACTAGGAGGCCCAAAAAAGAGTTTACAACACAGAGAATACCGTGTATAACCTCTTATGATACCAATTCTAACTTTCTTAAAAGGACTATCCTTAAACATTGGAATATTTTAAGTTCTGATCAAAAATCTGGACATTTGTTTGGGTCACCTCCCCTCTTTTCTTACAAAAGGGGTAGAAATGTGGGAGAACTTATAAAGAAGAAAAAAATCACACAAAGAAAAGGGTCCCGTACGATTATGGGATTAATGGCACTTACCTGTGTCGTAATTGCGGCCACTGTAATGCCATTATTCCCGGTCCCTATGTGACACATCCACATCCGGGCACTAAAATTACATTACAAGGTTTTTTTACCTGTGATATTAAAGATGTGATTTACAGTCTGAAATGCCCATGTTTATTGGTTTATATAGGACAAACTGGCAGGGCTATAAAATTGAGGTTAAATAAATATAAATCCGTAATTCGTACTTATAAACCATCTACTCTGAGTTCTGATGCGGTTGGTAAGATGAAAGATAAAAAACTCGAAAAAGTTAAGAGCGAAACTTTATTAGCTAAACATTTCCACACATCAGGACATCAAGTGTCACAACTGCGTTGGCAGGTCTTGGAGAAAGTTTACTATACACCCGGTATGAATAAAAAGAAATTACTCCTTCAGAGAGAATGTAATTGGATATGGAGGTTACAGTCTAGATATCCAAAAGGGTTAAATGAAGAGTTCAACATGAGTTGCTTTTTGTAATTTCTGGGTGGTCATTTGTTCTTAATAATTTTTATTTTCCTCCTTTTTTTTCCTTCTGTACTTAGATATGCCTCAGAGAAAGAATTTCGTTTCACAAATATATACTGAGTAAGATAGAAGTAAGATAGGTTAGTTTTGTACTATCATTGCATTGAAACATGTGAGTACTCACTAAATAGCTATACAGTTTGTTAAATTGTTTCAGTTAGAGCTGATCCTTTGATAGTATTGTTTGATACTTTTGTGATATTGTATCTTTCATATGGTTTTAACTAACCACATAATGTTTCACTGTTGCACTGCACATGACACTTTTTAACTTATTTGTTTAGATGTATAATACTATGTAATTGGAGCACAACTAATGTTTAATATTGGGAGGTTTTCTCTTTTTACTGACAAAATATGGACATTTTTTAAATGGTTGTAATTATGGACTTATTTTTAAGAAATTGGTTACCAGGAATTTTCACTCGTTTTTAAAAAAAAATGTTATTACAATTTTTTTGATTACAGTTTATTGTATATCACTTAGGGACTTAATTAATTCTTTCACAGCCTTTATATTTAGACTGATTTTAGTAGTATGAAAAATTTTTGTATTATCATTGTGTTAACTATAAGGTTTACCATGTACCTTTAATGGTTAATTTGTACACCAATTAATTCTAATTAGCACCTTTTAAATACGTTGTTCGGTATGCTTGACAAAGGGGTTACGCCCCGAAACGTTGCATCCGCAATAAACGAGCAAGGGCTTGCCCTGCTAGCAGCATCCTTGTTGTGCTGGTGTATCTTTTTTTGGAATGTTTATGCTCCTTGTCCTTGGACTCTGTATCAGTTGCCACATATTCCGCTCTGTGGTGCAGAGTTCTAATGACACCCAGTTTGTGTTCCAGTGGATGGTGGGAATCGAACAACAAATATTGATTCATATGAGTAGGTTTCCTGTATACCCCCCTCTTGGATTAAACAGTCCAAAAAAGCAAGTTTGTTCCCATGAACATCTTCCTTTGTGAACTTGATGTTATTGTCCACTGAATTAATGTGTTCTGTAAAGGACGCCACTTCATTGGATCTGATTTTAACCCAAGTATCATCCACATATCTGAATCAGGGACTTGGTGTAGTTCCCTGGAAAGTAAGTAAAGCCCTTCTTTCCACTTCTTCCATGGTCAAGTTTGCTACGATGGGAGAGACTGGAGAACCCATTGCACAGCCATATTTCTGTCTATAGAAAAGGTCCTTGTACTTGAAGTTTGTGGTGTTAAGGCACAAATCTAGCAACAAATATACTTGGTTAGGATTGAGCTTCGTTCTGCTGCTAAGGGTGTTATCTTGCTGCAGTCGATTTCTTACAGTCTCAGTTGCCTCTGTCGTAGGTATACATTTAAGCAGAGATGTGACATCATATGATACTATGGTTTCTTCTGCCTCTAGTGTAACACCATGAATCTTGGTTTCAAAATATTTGGCATTCTGGATATGATGCACTGTATTGCCTAGCAATGGGGCTAAGATGTTTGCCAAGAATTTTGCAATGCTGTATGTCACTGAATTTATGCTGCTGACAATGGGCTTTAGTGGGGATCCTTCTTTGTGTATCTTGGGGAGTCCGTATAAGCATGGTGTTAATTCTCTGGGGTACAAATGGCGGTATAAAACTCGATCGAGGGCTTTCGCCTTTTCAAGTTTCAACTTTTCAAGTTGTTGAAACAGCTAGTTGGATCTTTCCTTAAAGGTTCATATGTGTTGCTATCACTGAGTAGTGTAGTTATCTTGCAGTGATAGTCAGTTGTGTTGAGCACAACTGTGCATTGGCCTTTATCTGCTGGCAGGATAGTGATGTTGGGTTCTTACTCAGAGAACTGAGAGCTCTCCTCTCTTGTGTAGTAAGAACATCCCTGAACAGAGGCAGGGGCCTTTGACACCACCTGTCTGCTACATACAATGCTGTTCTAACATCTGTTCCCCGGCGGTTTCAGAACTTTTCACACATCCAGTCATACAACTCTCACAAGTAACACCTGTTTTCTAGGAGTTGCATAGCACATTGGTAATCCTATCACTGTAACTACACAGAATCAACACCACTGTAAATTTCAGATGTTACCTCTCTGAAGAGTTACAATGTGTCGTTGTGATTGGATTGTTGGAAGTGTCTATATGCCAAAAACTCCCCTACACCAGTCAGTTGAACTGAAGAAGCTGCTCGGATGAGCAGTGAAATGTCTTCATTAAAATTTCTCAGCAAGTCCAGTTGCTTTGAGTTACTCTTGATAAAAATGTTACAGGTGTATCATTTGATTTTTGAACTGCTTTATTATTTGGTCGGAGCTGCCAGAACATGTTATGCAGATATTGATATCGCACTTGTATTGTTACCTTAAGCTTCCTGTCCAGCAGATATTGCTCCTGACTGTCAAAGAACCCTATCACTGTGGGTTCTGAGTTTGGTTGTTAGGTATGTTTATTAAATTTTTTAACATTTGGGACATCTATTCATATTTTATTGAATCAAATGTTATTTATGGTTAGCACCTTGACCCCGCACACCTAAGTACAGTTGGGAGATCTCTTGACCTAAAATTATGTGGGAGAAAATATGCTGTAAAGAGAAATACCTGTCAGAATCCTAATATTTTATCATGATGCAAATACAGATGAAGCCACTTGGATTGTGCATTTGACACAGAATAACTTAACTCAGCCATCACATTTAACTTACTTATCACAGAATATTGTGTCACAGCATCCCATCGAATTAAAGAGTTCACCATTGAAAACAATGGTGCTTTGGTATGCTAATGAAAAGGTTAAATGCAGTAAATGAGTTAAGATAACTTTAGATAACACAGTTTCTTCAATTAACCCTGAGTCATGATGCATTTAACACACAAATCCAAGTGGCTGCATCTGTATCATGCAGGGTGAAAAAACATTATTTACATTGAAAAGTTAAAAAGATCAGTATGCTTCTACAAGTGATTAATGATTTGCATTAATTATGGCTTATGTTATACTGATTTCAAAATTATGGGAAGGCTATCTCCAACAGACTTTATTTTAAACAAATAAAATAGTACATTGTACTTGTACTTGATGTAACTCAGCTTCATGAATACATTGGTGGCAAAACAATCTTATTGAATTTATTTAATGTATAAATGATTTTCAAGTAGATTTATTTTTTAAATTACGCAAAGATGCCTTATGCAGGAAATTACATTTGGGAGGTGGGTGAAGTGAAGGAATCTCATATTTGTGAAATTTTTTGTTAATAAATATACCCTTTGTCATCCAGCAATTATCCTCTGATCAAAACACACATCACATACATACAGACATAAAAGAATATTTATAAAGAGTAAAACTACCATTTAATCATTTCATTCAGATTATTTTTTATTGGTTGTATATGATTATATATAGTAAATCATTCAAAATAAAAATTGCTCTAAAATAAACATTTCATACATATGTAAAGCTAATTTGGGCTAGGCAGACCACGAATAGTTAATGTCCGACTAGGAGAGGAGCATGGGTTATATTGGACTCACACATTCAGGATCAGGACCTTCGCTAAGTGGAAGCTTCCCATAAAGTTGTGGTGCAACTACAACTCTCAGGCTACTGTACATAACAATATAGGAATGATGGGACGCCAGGAGGTTCTTACAGTGAAAACAAAAAGGAGGGTTTATTAGTCAAGGACAATATTCCCAGGTTTACTCGCAAATGATGAGGTATTAGCAAATCAAATTGCAGTCACAACAGGCAAAGGATGACACAGCTGAGGAATGTGACTCCATTAGGCATTGTTGACAATTCCCGGCATATATAACTTGCAGTGGCCTGGATCCCACACAGCGGAGTGCACAGGGAGAAGTGGTCTAGCCTGACACCCTTTCTGCTGTGGTCCCTTCACTAAAGGCACTCTAGGAGCCTTGGGAAGCTACTCCCTGCTACAGATCCTTGATGGAGCACAAAGCTGCTCTTGTTATATAATCTCTCTGTCTCTCTCTAGAGAGACTATTACAGACATAACCTGTTCTAACTATACCTTGTTCACAGGTTACCTGGTCCCCGACTCAATCACTAAAGGTACAGGTCCATTTAGGGCGTTGGCTTTACTGGACCTTGGTGTACCCAGGCTCAATGGGCACACCCACCAGTAGCCAAAGAGGAAGACCCACCCCTTTCCACGCACTATATTGAAATGTGGTAGGAAGTGATCATTACACCTCTTGGCCAATAACACTGGATATGTAAATGTAAATTAGATACATAGGCTTTTGCCCAGCAACTAGGGAGAAAGGAAAAAGATTAGGGCCTTAAATCAATAGGGGCAGATCAACCTCTATAGGTCCCTGAGCTTTTTTGCAGTGCTGATATCGGGTTAGTGTTGAGGTGTCTTGAATGTTCAATCTTTAAATAAAAATTGCAAAAACATCTTACTTAAGACAAAATGTATGAACAAAGTGTGATGTACTAGCATAGACTGTGGTATGGGGGTGGGGGGCAATTAAAGGAATGAAAACTGCAGCTCCTCCCTCTCATAGCAGATTAAAGAGCAGAGAAAACAATGTAGAAAAGATGGTGCAGTGTAAATGTAATTATTTTGTATTTTATCAAAGATAATGGGTCTTGTGAATTTTTCCTTGAACCTGGAAAGAATTGTCTGACCTCACACACCAGCGAGCAATGCATGTACAGTAGTAAGATTTCTTTCAGAATAAGGTATTTTTGGGTAAAAAAAAATCTTCCACCTTAAAGCAGGCCTTAAAAATGTACCATACAGCACTTAATTAAAGCTTGCAATGTATTAAAAGACTACTGAAGTGACATTGTGACATTTTCTAAATTGTGTTCTTAGTTATTAGTGAAGGGTGAATCTGGGGCATTTTGCTTCGCCAAATTTTTCGCGAATTTCCCAAGAAATTTGAGAAATAGCGAAAAATTTGCGAAAATGTAAAAATCAGAAAATTCACGAAAAATTTGTGAAATTTTACAGTTTTTGCGAAATTTTTTTGAAATTTACTAGTTTTCACGAAAGTTTTTTGAAATATGAACTACTTCAATATAAATTCGTAAGTTTCAAGCATTTTCACTATAAATTCGTGAATTTCAAACATTTTCAGGAATTCGCAGCAAATTCGAGCTAGGCAAATAAATTCCCATCACTATTAGTTATGCAATTATTAAAAATGTATCAGAGTTTTATTTTATTTTCCGCATAGTGTTATTTGGAATGAGTAGGCTTTCCTAACTATACTAGGTAAAATCCATCTGATCTACAGTATTTAGACAATTCAGATACTCTTAAAGCAACAAAATGTTGATAGACACTTATGATAAATATGGAATGATGGACACCACAAAAAGGTCTGGGACCTCCCTATCTCCTGATAGGTAGAGTTACATAGTTACATAATTAAAATTGGTTGAAAAAAACATCAAGTTCAACCCCTCCAAATTAAAACCCAGCATACACACACCCCTTCACACGTTCACACAAACCAAAGATGCCCATAGCTATACTAACTGCAGAGATTAGTATCACAATAGCCTTTGATATTATGTCTGTCCAAAAAAATCATCCAAGCCCCTTTTGAAAGCATCAACAGAATCGGCCATCACAATATCACCCAGCAGTGCATTCCTCAACCTCACTGTCCTCACTGTTAGAACCACCTTTGCTGCTTCAAATGAAAGTTCTTTTCCTCTAGTCTGAAGGGGTGGCATCTGGTGCGGTTATTCTTTTTATGGGCAAAAAGGTCCCCTGACATTTGTCTATAATGTCCTCTAATGTACTTGTAAAGTGTAATCATGTCCCCCCATTGCAAATGCCTTTTTTCCAGAAAAAACAACCCCAACCTGAACAGTCTAACAAGTTTGAATTACAGTTTGTAGCCAGTCACAATATTTTTCTTGTACAGTGAGCTTTGTAAATGTTTACATGACTAATTTATGAATGAAATCTTTAGAATCAAATAATGCACTGCTCTGTGCTATATTTTACTAGTTACATAAAAAAAATTACAAAACATTTACCATTGTTTTCGAATATGATATCTAAAGCAGCCTGTCTGACAAATGATTTAATTTTCTATTTCTGCAGTCATTCATGGGCAGCTTGCTATGTTTGAGTAAATGTCAGACTACATCTCCCTGCTGAGATGTCTTTCAACATACTCCTGCTAAAGTAGATTAGGCCATTCTATGTTCAATTGAAAATCCCCTTACAGCATTCTCATAACAAGTAAGTGTAAAATTTATAATAGCGCAAGAATAGATTTTTCCACAATAATAGGACTTAACTAGCAGCAAATATTACTACATCTTTTAGAAACATTTTCTGCTTCATACCTTTTTTCTTTTATTACCAATGTTGTTTCAAATGGTCATTTTATGTAAGCAAGATGACTATATTGATTAAGTCAATGTTTTATTTAGTCGTAAAGTTGGCAACTTTTTTTATATCTTATGATCCAAGTGTGAATAGATTGGATGTTTCCAGGTAATATGAACAAATATACAAGACAATGCAAATGTGCAGATAGCTACAAATAATTATCAAATCATCATTATTTTTTTTAACAGAAAATGTGAGTTTTAACCAAAAAATATGTACTGGAAAAAAAATCTAAAAACTAAATAAATCTGCCCCTAAAAATCTGTGCAGATATTGCACAAGGCAGAATCAAACTCAGAATCTGTAGGCATATGGGCTTCCATCTTACTTAATTCCATGGCCGGTATTAATGAATAACTATAAGAAAAGCTGCGCCTTTGCTGATATTTGTTCAAGAAATAATTATATTGTGGCTGCTGCTCTAATAGCATTTTTTACTGAAACCTCCAGTTCCAGATAAGATACATAGGGGCAGATTTACTAAAGGGCGAAGTAACTAACAATGGCAATGATTTGACAACGTTAACGTTTTCAGTCACTTCACCGAAGGAGATGTATGCTAGCATTGCATTGCAATCTAATGCCATGTGAATTTTTGCTCTGGCGAATGGGCATACAGTAACTCCGCAAATGAACTAAGATGCAGATTTTACTGAACGTTACCTCTATTGCCAGACTTAGGTTCGCCAGCTCTGACCTGGCAAAGTGGATTAGAGTGCATTTAACATCCTCAATCTTCAGTTACTTACATCATAATATTTGATTGGAAAATTATGGGATCTTTTTATTTTTTCAGGGTGGTAGGCTTCAAAAAGCTGCAAAAAAAAATTTTGGGTACCCGATTTCCCACATACATTTTCTACCATATGGCACATTACTGACAGGAGCCCCTGTAAATGTAATGTATTAGATGCACCATGTAAGATAAATATCTCCATTCCACTTAAAATTTCCTGCTTTATGCAAATTAGCCTGAGCACAAGACCTCTAGCGAAGTTGGACTAGCCAAAATTGAACACTAGCACATCTTCACTTTGATTTTCTCACTCTGTGAAGTAACGGTAGTGAAAATTCACCATCGTTCGTCGCCCCGGGACGTAACATTATTACTTAGTAAATTAGCATTGTCTGAGCAAATTTATGCCTGCCGAAGTGTTGCGATGGTTGCGAAGCCGTTGCTGGCGAATTTGCAATCTTTAGTAAATTTACCCCATACAGGATACTTTGAGAGAGGCTATAAGAAGTACCTAAATACATGATACAAATAAGTATTTAACTGCAAGTGTCATCACTTCAGCATAAACTGTCATCATGTTATTATTTCATTGCTCACTTATGAACTCCATCTGCTGGTTGTTTGCTGTATTTAGGCAAAGCCATTTTTGACACAAAATTTGTCACATTTGACCTTTTTGAGCTACCATTCTCCTAACATGTGACCCAACACAGTGCCTTATGGGAGTTAAGACTCCTTTTTGTAGTCCATGCTGTAGAAAGAGGACATACAGTTTACCTTCTCTTCTTATGGTAGCATCGCTGGTAAGCAAAGGATTTAAAACTATACTAAACCATCTCGAAAGTTGTCAGCAGCTCATGGACATTGATTTATGCATATTTGCCAGCACAAAGTTTATGCTGTACTTTTTCTGCAATATCATTCTTTGTATTCATTGCATTTCCTTTCATTTGTATTTTAGTTTTGCCTCTTCCTACTATTTCATTAAATTCTACTGTCTTCAGCTCTCACTATCTTTTAATGGAGTGTGGGAGGTTTAGCTGCATATTGAATTACACACTGCCTCATGGTAATACCTAGGGAGGACATAACAGCAAGTGAAATTAAATCAGAGTAATCTTTCCAATACTATGCCCTTATTTTTGTCTCCCTGCCTACTTACATTTGCCCCTGAGGCTCAGTGTATGCCCAAAAACCATTAAAAGTACGTTCCCATGTCATTCACAGTTAGTAATGGAAAATTGCACAGAATAGGAGTTCCTAGTGATATTACAGCTATTTGTACCATACTCTCATTTTCCCCTTGAACCATGTAATGTGTAGGTTGTTCATTTTCCCCTTGTATATCTGCAGTTTTTGCAGATCTAAAAATGCTGTAATTAATAAATAAAACTTTCAAATTCTTTTCTCATACATGATAATGCATACGTCCGTTCAATGATAACTGGATAATAATGTGGTTAAAAACATTAATGCCTTAAAGGATAGTCGTGCATTCTGTAATCAACTTGCATTTTAGGGGATTATTTAGTAAAACTCAAATTTGTCTTGTATTTTTATCAAACCAAGCTTGACCAAACTACCATCCATTATTTTATTTTATTTATCAATAAAATAACTTTTTTTTCCTGGGTCAGCAAAAAATCAAAATTGATTGAAAATCCAATCACAATATCTTCGAATTGTAAAAGGGACAACTCCCATTGACTTTTACATGAACACAACAGGTTTGAGATGTGGATTTTTGGTTCAGACTTTTTCCAGCTTTGGGCTAACAAATCTCGAAAAATTGCCTAAAAAACCTCTTCCAGAAACAAATACAGTTTAGTAAATACCCCCTAAGAGTGCATCATACCTTAACCCTGTGCATTTTCACATAACTGATATAAAATTAAGATGGTTTGGGGGAAGAGGGGTTGTTTGCATTCAATAGGCTAATGTATCCAAACCCGCACTCCCTGGCCTTCCACGTGCTCAATGATGAAGGTATTGGCACCCTCCCAAGATCTGTATGCTTGACAAAGGGGTGTTACCCCGAAATGTTGCTTTGTTCACGAATAAACAAAAGAGCTTGACCTGGCTTGCACCTGCCATGAGTGCCATTGCCTTTTGTACCTGTTTGCATTCAAGCCATTATAATAACCCCTGCAGAAAATGATAAGTTTATATGAGCCCTTCAATTTTACTAACATTAAAAAAACCTGCTGGTGCTAAATATTGAATGTTTTATAAAAAAAAATATTTTAAAGCTTGACTTGTTATTTTGTTTTGTTTTTATATGCCCATACTAAATACTGGATTAACGAACACCAAAATGTTTTGTAAATATAGTAGATACATTATTTTATAGTTTCTATGAATAAATTGTGGTTTCTTGTTATTTATCTTTTTTTGCCAGACTAGTAGAAATCACATTTTATTACCGGACTTCTTTTTTGCTTTTACATTAGTGTTTACCATGCATGGGAAACTTCCTTGATAACATTTTGAATTGTTACTATTTTTTCATAGACACTTGAAGCAAAATTCACTAGAGTTAACACTTTTATTAAAAGAGGGAACAAGAATGAGTTTGTTTGTATTTCATTTGACGATTTATAATAAAAGGTTTATTCATTG
The DNA here is from genome assembly GCA_024363595.1 of Xenopus borealis. NCBI lineage: Eukaryota > Metazoa > Chordata > Amphibia > Anura > Pipidae > Xenopus > Xenopus borealis. The sequence goes on from CM044431.1 coordinate 135,232,833, forward strand.
CCTTGTGTGTGGTGGACAGAAAATGGTATCATGCTAAGCATAATATCAATTGAGTCAGAAAGTACAACATCTGAAACTTCTATAATAATATAATACTGTTACTGCTTTGATCTGCTTTGATCTTTCAGTCTTTATCTCATCAATAACCGTGAGAGACACTTTCTATAGATGAAAGATATAATACGCTGTTGTTCATATTTAATTTTTAGTAATGTATATTGTAGATGTAAGAATAAGAAGGAGAATCAGAAGAGACATTTAGGGTGTCGAACAAACTCCCTTCCACAAATTGAACTGATTTAGCAATAATTTTTCTCAAAAAAAAAAAAAAATCAGAGCAACAAAACATTACAACAAAATTGATTATAAATTCATGTTGTACAACTGATGCCCCTAAAAGTCAACTTTGTTGAATTTTCGCTGAAAAAAATGCAACATTTTTAAATTAGATGAAAAATCCAACATTTCTGATTATCCAGTGCAGATCACAATGTCAAGAAGCAATTTCAGGGACATCTGTTATTGACTTCTACATGACCACGACAGGTGTGAGATGGAGTATTGTTGCATTCAGATTTGTAGCAGCTTTGGGGTATAATAAATCTCCAGAAACTTTAGGGGTTTTTTTTCACTGCACAAATTCAAGTTTTCCCCTTAAAAACCTGACCAGAAAAATTCAAGGTTCAATAAATTTGCCCCTACAAGTATTCAGAAGTCGCAAAAAGCCCCTTTGACTTCTGTAACTTTATATGCATATCTTTACATTTGTTTTTGTTGGAATTACATGTTTTAAAGCCATTCGTTGCCTGCACGATTTGAAGCACGAAAAAGTGCAAATTGTTATAATGTAGTAAAGTTAATAAATCAGCTGCCTCCATTGTCCATTTCCCCTGTGGGCAGGGCCTGAACTAGGGGTAGGTAGCTGCCTAAGTCACAATGATAGGAGTGCACTAATATTATCTTCTGCCTACCCCTAGTCTGTGCTTTGTACTTCTCAGTCTTACTCCCCTTCCTTTCCTCTGTCACCCTCCCCTCCTTTGCTCTCCCCATAGTCAGGGGGGGTGGTTGGCCAGGTTGCCTAGGGTGCTGATGTTACAGGGCTGATTTTGATGGAAATGATGTGACATTTATATTTTATATATTCAGTTTATTGTCCGTGGTACCTAAACTCCATAACTGACAACAGCACAGAACATATGTAATAAATCAGAAGAAGGGGAGCTACTGAGGGCATTTTTGAGGCATATCGCTTTACTGCTAAAGTGCTATAGTTGCCATGGGCTGGTATAGAAGCACAAAACTACGTTCTCCTTTAAGGACAATAAAAGACTAAAACATAATATATGCAAATAATTACAAGTTCAGTAAGAAATAGGTTACACACTTGTACCCTTTGTAAAGGATGCATTCCAGTTTCCATGTAAACCCTGCTTCTGAAAGAAATGTTTTGAACCCAAAGCATTTAGAACAAGAAAGGATCTCAGAAATTAGACTGATTATATACTCTGCTGTGGAAAGTCTTTATGAAAAATGAAAAGATAAAAAAAATCAGTAATTTTCTTTACGGCTACATGCATGCATGGAATGGAATACATATTAATGAGACTAAAGCTAAATGAAGCTATACAAACAGATTATAGTACAAGGTGTTTAAACTAAAGTAACAATCCAGAGAATTGTAGAAATATAGCCCAGAGGCATCATTAAAGGATTAAAAGATGATGAAGAATGATGTGCATGCTTGCATACATATGTTCTATGCATACTTTAATCATATACTTGCATGGATTTTTGTATATATATATCTTGGAGGTCCGCATATGTTATCTGGGTATTGGTGAGCTGCTGGGTGCTGTGCTGTGGTTGAAGCGGGCCTCAGCCTCCCCAATATACAAGCTATTAGGGCAGAGGGGAGGGGCTGCTAAAGCTTTTAATTTATGGGCGGAAATAAGCATGGAAACACCTCCATGTTGTCAGCACACACTACAGAGCGGCTGTACTTCTCAGTAAAGTAAACAGATGGTGGTTGGCTGGAGCTCAAACTGAAAGCAGTTTTACATCCTAGTGCCTGAAAACTATAGAAGCAGCAGTAAACCTATAAAACTCACAGGTGACAAGCATCTCAATTTCTTTGGTGAGGAGGGGTGAATGGGTTTGTTCAGTGTGTTTAGGTAGGAAAGGTGTTAGTATGTTATATAATTTCCTATTTCTAGTAACTTTGCCATTGGTCTTAATTATGTTTTTTTTTTTAATTTATTCTGCTTCTTTCTGCTTTTAAATGGAGGGTCACTTACCCTGGTAAACAAAATACTACTGCTTTGAGATGCTACAATTATTATTTATTTACGAATAAATGAAGACCAATTGCAAATTGTCTCCAAATATCACTGTCTTCTCATACTAAAAGTTAATTTAAAGTTGAACTACTCTTGTAATGGGTGTATGGCATTCAAAACTATAGAACAAGAGAACATTTTGATAGAGGTGACCACAAAAAATAGTGGTGTGTGCAAAATATTTTCCATCTCATATTTTAGTAGTTCTTACGAGCCATTCACAAAATGATTTTTTTTTAATAATTTTATTATTATTATTATTATTATTATTTATTAGCATCCCTTATTATTGGAATTGCCTCTGGCACTTTGCCTTTAATAAATACACTGGTGCTGATTACTTACTTTTACTTTGATTTTCAAACTGAGCAAACAGAGCAACTGCACTGATGAATCTTAGCATCCACACTAGTATCTCAGTACTGCTATTTTCTTGGAGGCTGATATTTTAGGAAGGGTTTTTTTTGGAAAAATTTTTTGTTTGTTGTGCTTTGAGTAAAATTATATAAAAATGTGAGTCAACACCTTTTAGTGGACACAGGTGGGCTTTGTTCAGTTTTTTTTGTGAAGTGAGGTCATGTGAGACATGCTATTAATTAAACAATTACACTATAGTGTTAATGTTGCTTTTCTGTTTAATATGGGATATTAGATGTCTGATGGGTTTTGTGACCATATAAAGGCACAAGACTGCAGGGTGAGTTATATAGGGAACTCTGAGTATCCCTCATGTATTATAAAGGATAATGTACCCCCTACTGTAAATGATAAGGATATTAGAAGTCACTGAGGGGTGTGACCATATAAAGGAAGAAGTGAGAAAGGCAGCTTTTTACGTACATAATTTTTTACCCCAATATACGAGTGCAAGAATACAAGACCATTGCGTGTTTACATGTGGGCTGCTTTGATTTTTTTGCCTGGGCTGCTTTTTACTCCCAGTCCAGCCCTGCCACAGGGACAAGTAATTAAATAAATAACATGAGTGGTCGTACATGTCATATAATGCCGAATTTTATATTGGTGTCTTGTTCTTGGATAAACAAAACTCTCTACTGGTGTCATATACTGTACTGGCAAGAGAGACATGTGGGACATCTAAATCGGGAATCCCAATTTATTGGATGCAGAAAGCCAAGATACTCCTGGGTCGGTTTTTTATAGCAATTTATGGGGTCATTTTTGACCAAAAGGTGCCTTAAATTTGGACCTCTACGATAACCTATCATAGGTGGTTTTGGACATAACTTTCCCAGTTGTTCATCTGCTGTGATGATATTCCAATGTGTACTCAAGGATCTATTAATGGAATTTGACTTGTCATTATAACATGTAGAAAAAATCAAGGGATTTGCACCCAATCTGTCCTTGTCCCATGTAGAAGTTCTATTTCTAGCTTTAACCAGGGCCCTGGCTAAGCTCTCCATTGAATAGCTTCTCTGTAGGAAGCGATCTCTTGTTTGTAACAATTGTGTCTCACAGATAGAAATATCCGAGTTGTTTCTCAGAACTCTTCAAAATTGAGATACCGGAAGAGATTGTTTCAATTTAAGTGCATGGCAACTAGTCGCATGCAACAAAGAATTACGATCTGTGCTCTTACGGTAAAGTGAAAATTGTATGTTGTTATTGGATAATTTCAGATGTAAATCTAGAAGATCAACTTCCATACCATAATGAGAGGTACATTTTATGTGTTCTGAGCTACAATTCACAGAATCCACCATGTTATTGAACCAAGCTGCATCACCTCTCCAACTAAGAATAATATCATTGATGAAACATTTATATAAAATAATATTTTTATATCACTTGTTGAGAACATTGATTATAAAGGGTCACCAATCCACTTTGTTATTGAACTACTACAGATGTGTTTAAATTTCAATTACTTTTGCTTTGAACAAGATTATTTTCAGCAAATTTCTGGGACGGCGATGGGGGCCTAGTGGCGCCCTCATCTGCAAATTTATTTATGTTCCAATTTGAAAAAAAAAGCACATTTTATCTAGGTTTGACAAAAATATTTTATATAAACGCTTCATTGATGATATTCTTATTTGGAGAGGTGATGCAGAAGGGTTCAATAAAATGGTGGATTCTCTATATTGTAGCTCAGAACACATACAATTTACCTCTCATTATGGTAAGGAAGTTGATTTTCTAGATTTACATCTGAAATTATCCAGTAACAACATACAATTTTCACTTTACCGTAAGAGCACAGATCGTAATTCTTTGTTGCATGCGACTAGTTGCCATGCACCTAAATTAAAACAATCTCTTCCAGTATCTCGGATACTTCTATCTGTGAGACACAATTGTTACAAACAAAAGATCGCTTCCTACAGAGAAGCTATTCAATGGAGAGCTTAGCCAGGGCCCTGGTTAAAGCTAGAAATAGAACTTCTACACGGGACAAGGACAGATTGGGTGCAAATCCCTTGATTTTTTCTATGTTATAATGGCATGTCAAATTCTATTAATAGATCCTTGAGTACACATTGGAATATCATCACAGCAGATGAACAACTGGGAAAGTTATGTCCAAAACCACCTATGATAGGTTATCGTAGAGGTCCAAATTTAAGGGACCTTTTGGTCAAAAATGACCCCATAAATTGCTATAAAAAACCAACCCAGGAGTATCTTGGCTTTCTGCATCCAATAAATTGGGATGTTTTAGATGTCCCACATGTCTGTCTTGCCGGTATATGACACCAGGAGAGAGTTTTGTTCATCCAAGAAAGGGACACAGATATAAAATTCGGCATCATATTACATGTACGACCATTCATGTTATTTATTTAATTACTTGTCCCTGTGGACTGTCATATGTTGGCAAGACGGACTTGATGTTGAGACATCGTATAGATGCCCATAGATCGGCCATTAATGTGGCATATAGGGATATGAAAAGCCCTAAACCTGTGGCAAAACATTTTTTTGGGACA
>CM044431.1:135239595-135253097 GCA_024363595.1 Xenopus borealis
ATATATATATATATATATATATATATATATATAGTAATTAGACTAAATGACATCTCTCAGTTTCTTAATTATTATTTGATTAGCATTGCCAGGTCTAGCTGCAGCAGTACTTTATAATTAAGTGACCATGACAGGAGTTCCGTAATTAATTATGAGACTTTGGCACTAGTTTCAATATCTAAAACACACACAATGTCCAGAAATAGATCTTTTAAAAAATATATATTAAACGTTGCCTTTAGCGCTTAGATATTTCACTAAACAGGAACAAATGACATATTTTGAACACCAATATAGAGAAATTGCTTGGGGAGCTCTTCTTTTTCTGTAACTGTGAGATAAGAACTTTATTTTATGACAGAGATACATTGTATCTGTTAAGCCCAAGCTTACTGCAAAGTCTGATTCCCATTAAATGAACAATTTCTTTAGTGGTTCAAAAACGATCACTGTTTTCTTGTACAGTATATTAAAGTGCTAAATATAGAAGGAGAAAAAGGGGTATACTTTGTAAAAAATTAAATTGGTTCCATTTCTGAGACATTTAATCATATGTGAAAACACACTGAAAAATAGAACCAAAAATTTTAAGAAGTAAAAAAAATAGCCATATATAATTGTTATTAAGCCATTTATGCAGTTTTCAGACAGGGGCAGGAGGAGCCACATCACTAATACAGAAAGTACTGTTGCTTTCAATGTACTAAAAGAGCCATATTTCCTGTTAAAAACAGAATTACAACTATGAAAGTTGTCAGGGTAGATTGTTGCCACTACTGATAATCTGCAGCACACTTCCATCTGAGGAAACATTCTCACCTTATCTCAAGACAGGAGAAGCACTGTGTGTATAAATACACACAACTGACAGTTTTGATAAGTGTAATTTATTTCTTGACTGACTTTTCCTAACTGTCAGAAAATGTTTTCAGACAGAAAAGAGTTTGCAAAGTCCAAAATTAAATTGTTTCAAATCCTTCTGGATTCTCCAGCATTGTATTATGTTTAATCTGGTCGAGAACTTGGTTTCAGTGCTTACCCATTTTTTGCACTGTCCTGCCCCAGGTGGTTGCCTAGTTCAAGATTTGTCTGCATTAGCTTGCATCTTTGCTTTTATATTGACACTTTGCTCCTGCATATGCATGCATATTTGTTAGGAAATACGTAGAGGTACCTTCCTCACCTCCTGTACCAGTATTTATTGTCTCTCACCCACTTTACTCTGATCTTGCCCACTCCCACACCTTGTGTATCATTCCCTTCCCTTTTTCTGTACAGGGCCTTCCTCACCTTCTGTACCAGTATTTATTGTGATGTATGTAACTCCATATTTATTGTGATGTATGTAACTCCTTATGTTCTATGTATGTAATTCATGTGATTTAGTTGTATAATCACATTCATTTTACAGCGCTACGAAAAACAATTTGGCGCTATAGAAATACATGTTAATAATAATAATAATAATAATAGAGGTACTGTGATTGTGATCTGTCGGTTTATTCTTCTGCTTGTATTCCCTGGTCCATGTTCTCAGTCCAGCAGCAGGTAATGGTCTAATTAGAGGGCTATTGGGCTTTGGTCATAAGGGTTTCTACTGTGATCAAGCTCCTGTTAGTTTCTGAGTATTTTGTTTTCCCGCATCCTGAATTTGTGTCCTGAACTCCTTGTCTACCTGAGTATGTTCCTACCTTGTCTTTGTTCACTCGTTCTCTAACTCTTTTACCTGCTTTTGACTTTGGAATATTTTCTGGATTCATGTTTGTCTTAAACCTGCTCTGCCCCTTTGACTATTTCATAGATAGTGTTTGATGCCTACCCACAGGCTCGTGCCTAGGGTGGCAGAATTGTAGGGAGTGGCATGCTGCCCAACCACACCCACATTGGTTCAGAAATTTTGATTTCCTTTGTGCCAATTCCCATTGCTCCGTCCCAATAATGAAAATTTTTGCAAATAAAAGGGAGGGGATAGGGGTGCCCGCTATGTAAATCTGGCCCTGCCTACCCAGACATGTGCCTGAACCTGGGCTTCTGTTTGCTCTATGTATACACACTTTTGCAGAGGTCTGGTATGTGTGTTTTTAGCTTTCATTATAAAAGCTGTATGATAAAGCAGTTTGTATCAAGATTCTGCCATTTTAGAAACTGGTTACAGAGCACATTGGCTCCTTGCCAACAGTATTACACCAATCCTAACACTAGGGTTGAAATCTATCAATCTATTAATCTTCCAATCTCAGCATTCTGCTGGTGCAACTACTCTGCTTCCTCCTCCCCAGTTCCAGATGATCCTCACTACTAGCTATCTTAAATGATTTCTAGCATACAGTAAGTTCTGGACATTCTGTGCTCTCAGTACTGAAAAATGTATTACTATTGTCTAACTCACATGTGTCTTTTACAGAACATTTCTTCTCCTGCAGTTGGGATTCAACCTTTTTCCTAAAGATATTTTAGTGACATTTCTTACCAGCATCAAATCCTACAGAGCCAGCATTAAATTGTTTTTCTTAAGAGTTATAATATCAGTTCTGTAGAATTCTTTTTTTGCATTCTTTTTTTCTATTTGTATTCTTTCATCTGGCTAAAGTTTTCTTTTCCACTATTCACTTCAGTATTGTAAATGTTTTATACTTATTGGTAGTCAGTCAGCTTGTTTTTTGGTGCAGTTAAGTCTAATTCATTCATCATTCTAAGGACGAAGTAAAGTTTTCCAAGTCTACGGTGGAACTAAGTGGAACTAAACAGAACTAAAATGTTTAAATGTCTCTAAGGCACATCTACTATTTTACTATTTCTTTAACCTTGATTTAGTAAAAGTCTCTTTGCATGGATGCCAACCACTGTAACGTCAAAAGGTTGCTTGCTTCATGGTGTAAAGAATGACTGAGAACCTACTGTACTATCAACTTTAAAGTTGTTGTTCATAACATATTGGTCATCGTCTTCAAAAGACAGAGCTGATTATTTATGTCATTTGCCATCTGGAATGCCCTACTCTAGGTTTGTCACTATGATGAGTGGGAAAGTTAGAGTGTGCTAAATGGCATAAAGAGAATTATTATTTATGTTAGGTAACTCTTTTCCACACATCCAATTTTTTAGCACACAAGTCTTCAAGTTATTGATATGGATATTACCTGTTATCATCTACTCATCTTAGATCAATAATATTAAAAATTAAAAATTTAATATCAATGGGGCATATTAAAAGAAAACCCTAGTAATGTGATCTCTGTAGTATCAAGAGCAAGAGAAAACATATACAATGCCACCTTTCAGAGGCAAACATATTTCCCCAGGGGAAACAGAGGGTAAATTGTGAGTTACTGGCTATTCTAGGTCCATGCCATCTGCTTCCTCTAGTGATGCCACTGCCACTTTTCCTATACTATAATATAAGGTACAGCCACTAGGGGTATGATTTAACACCAAAAGGAGGGGCAAATAATGGGAATGGGAAATGCTGAAGAGCATTGATTTTTTTTTTTATTCGGGAATCAGCTAATTGCAGCATATAAAATCTGTCAGAGGTTATAGCATAAATGTACTGTACCTGTTATCCAGAAAGTTCCAAATTATGGAAAGGCTGTCTCCCATAGACTCCATCTTATCTAAATTATTAAAATAAAAAAAAATGGTTATCTTTTTCTCTGTAATAATAAAACAGATTGGAAGTAAAACCAGTCTATTGGGTTTATTTAGGGGAAGATTTACTAAATTCGTGTGAAGGATTCAAAATTCGATCGAATATTAATGAATATTCGAATTAGAATTTTCAAATACCTTTTTTGGCCACTTAGACCATCGAATTTTAAAAATTCTATCGATTCAAATGATTTGAATAAAAATCTATTAGATCATTTGGCCATTCGATGGTCGAATTACCTGCCCTTTAAATTTTTATTTGAATTCCTAGTTAGCCAGATTAAACCTACCGAATTGCTGTATAACCCTATGGGAAGCTCCCATAGGGTTTGTTCAGCATTTTAAGATCAAATTAAAAAAAATTAGATCAAATGGTTAAAATAGTTCGATTAGAATTTCTACTATTCGATCGTTCGAATAGCGTTAAAATCCTTTGAATATTGAATTTCGAAGGATTTTAACTCTATTAAAATTCTGCCCCCTAATGTTTACATGATTTTCTAGTGGGCTTCAGGCATGAAGATCCAAATTATGGAAAGATCCATTATCCAGAATACTCCAGGTCTCGCGCATATGGTACAGGACCTGTTATCAGAATGCTTGGGATAGAAGGAAGGACAAAAGATATCTCACAATTCAGAAAAGGGCTTTAATACATTTTTATTTATTTTCTAAAAAAAATCCCAGAACTGCACATCCTTTTTTTTTTATTTACAAAAAATAAAATAGCTACTCCCTAACAACTGAACAGTTCAGCTGCTACACAGTTTCAATAACTAAACCTGATTAAGAAGCATACTGATCTAACAGATGTTACTGTGTTTTTGTCTGTGTACTGGACTGCATTAATTCACATTGTAATTATGTCTCATGGACATTCCATTTTGTGTTGCATTAGCAAAGGCCTCATTTTCCACGGATTTCTGCTTTAATGTCTAATTATTTGCCTGTAATACAGGTGCAATAGCACATTGTGTAAAGATTTTATGACAAAACATTAATGTGCATCTTTTCCTTTCTAGCATCAAGATTCGTGTTCTGTGACGGGATAAAAGATATTATGTTTATTGCATCGGAACTTCAATCAATATAAGAAAATTATAGTAAAATGAAAGTGTTGGAGACTTCATAGAGAATAAAATCTAGTTTATTTAGCAGTACAGAAAAAACTCACAAGAAGAGATGATTTGCTTTCAAAGAGAAAATGTTTTGTGTAAACTTACATTTCTCAAAAAATTAAAAAAATTAAATGAAAAACCCCGGCTTGATAGAGAGGTGATCTCAGGGGTGAAATTTTCCTATAATTTACTGTGGTGATAAGGAAGGGTGGCGAAGCAGCATGGATTCTTTTCCAACCCCATTTTAAACTCCACATTCACCAAAAGTAAATGTATTTGATATCTGATAAATTATACTTATAATCATGATTGTGTTCTTCTGTACTCTCAGTTTCTCTTACTTTTACTGTTGGGTACTTGTGATGTGTTGAATCAGCAATAAGTTTACCATTTTAGGAGAGTCAATTTAATGTACATTGCTTATTTCTCAATTCTCCACATCAAAAAATGTTTTTACAGTTTAGGAAATATGATCCCAAAAATAGCCTTTTTAGCACTATAGCAAGCTGAAACCCCTAAGAAAAAAGGTTGCATTCAAAGTCTGGGCAATATGCTGCAAATAAAAAATATGTTGTTATACATCCCCCTTTCAGTTGGAATTGTAAATTAGCCTTTTATCTGAAACTCTCATTTGCAAAATACATTATTGCATGGAGAGATTTTTTTTTAGCTATAGTCCATGTGTTTAGCTGGGAGAATTATTTATAAAGAGCTCATTATATGCATTTTGAACAAACTGCCCTGTTTATGGGGGAGAGTAGAGTTGGACTTCAGGGGGATGACAAAACAGTTTCACATTTTAAATACAAATTGTTTTTATTGTACAAAGGTGTGTATAGAGCTGCATATAGTCTGCTTTACTCCACATTATAGTTTTATAGAGTTCAAATATTTTAAAAAGCAATATTTCTACTCACATTAGAACACATCTGTTCATACCAGATTCATTCAAGGCTTCTCAATTCTTAATGGGGAATGTAAAATGCTCCAATTTCGCAATCCGTTTTTTGCAACAAAAATATGTAACCAAAATCCAGAGCAGGTGTTAAGAAAATTATATTGCAACAGGTACATTTTTATTCGCTCTTTGAAAATGTTATTACATCCCCCTTTATGTATTAATGGCAACTAGATCACCAGCACTATGGGTAAATGCTGTATGGTAACATGAGTGACTATTTATGCTGTGATGTAAAGCGTCTCAGGCACTTCTTACATTTTAATGGCACTCAATATATAGGAGAAACATCTAGTTCAGGTATGGGCTTCTTTATGTGTATACCTGAAACCCAGAAAGCTTCAAATTGTATAAATAAAATGAAAACATGTTTTAGTTCTCTAAACTTTCTCTATAATAATAATAAAAATAATAATAATAATAATAATAATAATAAAACTGTACTGTGTACTTGGTGGTAAATGAGCTGCAGCATGCCATGGGTACTCCTCAATTTACCCTTCACCCTCTGTCATCCCACTGAACCCTATTGTTACATACCCAAATGAACACCAGGAGCCAGAAATGGGGTGAAAAATAAAAATAAAATGAACTTGTCAGCCTCACCCCAAGGCAATATTCTAAAGCCAAAATTTCCTATCCCTGCTATGCTCTGCTGTTCCTCTCTGAAGATTTGAGATCATCACTACGTCAAAATAAACACCACTGAGTAGTTGGCAGTCTCTACCTACAGAGAGGATGGCCTCAAACTCTCCTACCGGTCCTGACACTGCAATGTCTTGATGGTAGTAAATCCAAGCAGGCTGTCACCTAGCACAAGCGGTAGTAATGTCTGTATCAATCAACCCACTATGCAGGCTGTGACATATAAAACCTAAAATACATTATCATATATCCACTATTTTGATCCAGATGAAGGCAAAAAACCCAGCCTGAAGCCCATGCCAATTATAACTCAATAGGGAAAAAAATCCTCTCTGAACCCAGTGGTGATCAGAAACATTCCCTGGATCAAGCTAGAGTTCTGTGTGGGTCCATTTTTTGGGACCCGTACCCGCATTCTTACCTTATGCTTGGACCCGCGACCCGACCTGTACCTTCAACCCACGATCCTCAATCCGGACCCATGACCCGCTGACCATCAATAATCAGAAATTGCTTTCACTGTAAACCAGAAGTGACATCATCGGAAGTAGCCGTGATCAGAAAAAAAGGAGTAAAACAGGAAGTGCTGTCATTGTAAACTGGAAGTGACATCATCAGTAGTAGAAATGCTCCGAAAAAAGGCGCAAATATTGCTATGGCGAAGATCCGTGACCCCACCCTCAACCTGCAAACCCGCAGAACCACCTACCCGCTTCTATACCCACACCTGGAACTTCTACATTCAACCCGCAGGATTTTGCGGGTAACCCGTGGGTACCCACAGGTACCCAACCTGCTGCAGGACTCTAGATCAAGCATTTGACATTCATTTAACAAAAATCGTTTTTTCCTGGTGTCCCACTGGCCCAGTCTGACCCTGACTAAAGTATATCCATTATGATTCCTATTTATATAGTAATCTGCGTAAATCACTCTATTTTATGACTAACATGTTCCAACGGCAATTATTGCATGTCACTTACAGTAGGTCACTGCCAAATATGTAGATTTAAACTTAATAATTCTAATGTGCTCTCATTCCCATGAACCTCTCGGCTCTATGTTTAAAGATCACTCAGACATGCAAGAGCATACACTGTATAACATATAGTTTTACAAATACTGAAAGATTTGCCTTGCACAGGTATTGTTTTGGAATACAGAGACCTGCGGCTAGCACCTTGAATAGAGCACTGACTGCACTCTATTGCAGTGGGGTGGGTGGGGGAAGGCACACTGTTGATCCTCTTCCTGCTCCCTACCCATCCCCATCGACCATTGCTGCAAAAGGGTTACCAACTGCTCTATGGCATGCAATAAAAAAGGGTTCATCTGCACGTCCCAATCATGTGGTCTACTCCTTCCTTTGGATTTTCAGTGCAGCACTAGGAGCAGAGTGTAGCATTCCCCATGCACAAGTACTTGTTAGATGAGCACTAACGGGTAGAATTTAGCATGTCTGTGAAAGGACTCTGCTGATGCAAAGTAATAGAACCAAGATCTGAGTTTGTTTTTTTATGTTGTGGTCACATTTTTTGCTTTACTACTTTTTACTTTATCTGTTACCCAAATGAAAACAAACTCGCTACAGTTCTATTTAAAAAAAAGAAAACATGGTGATGCAGTCAAATGTGAACATCATTTTAAATATGGGATCTAAAACAATCATAAATAGCAACACAAACCTTATCCTACCTTGAAAATCTATATTAACGTATTATCTCTGTACTGGGCTCACTAATTTTTCTAATGTTGTAGCAGATGTAGGGTGAAACCCATTTGAAAATCAGCAGGTTGGCAATGAACAAGAATCATCAGCAGGGCTTCTCCAATACTCTGGATATACACTTTCCCCTCTCTGCACTTCTCTTTCTTGCCAATAAGAACAGATGGAATGCTTGCTCTATTAACACACGGAAAAGGTAGAAAATCATCTTGAGAAAGCATCCACATATTTAATAATTCAAAGGTCAAATTTGTGTCTCTTCATGGTTGAATGATTTTCAATATCTTTTCAAGTTATTATTAAGCATTTATGAAATTAAAGACTGAAGAGCTTAAACAAAATGATTGCAAAGTTCCTGGGGAAAAAAAAGAATTTTAGAAAATATTAAAAATTAAAAAAAAAAGTCTGGGTTGAAGATCAAATAAGGAGAGAAATGAACATGGACAAATGAGATAATGTAACATGCATCCTTATTTATATACTTTAATTTACTACAGATGGGTCCTTCCTTATTTATCTGTCTAGTTATACAGTATATCGCAGAGAAACAAACTACTTGCAACTATCCATTACCAGGGAATATCCATTAAATGCGATTGTTCCTGAGATTTAAATGAAGAACACATTTATAGATGCAACTTCCCAACCCATAGGGGTTATTTACTAAACTCTGAATTTATCTTGTATTTTATAAAAAAAAAATCACAACCAAACCCTAGTTTTTTGGATTTTCGGGTAAACCGCAATATCTTCAAATTGAGATTTGTGCCTCTCCCATTGACTTATAAAGAACCTCGACAGGGCTGAGATGGCAGATTTTCAGATTCAGGCTTTTTGCAGTATTGGGGTATACATTTTTTTTTTATTTTTTTTTTTCCACGAAAACTCCCATACTGTACAGTATATCATAAATCCTGTAACATGCTCACTGTAACACAGAGATCTGTGGTTTCTATAGTTATTTTATTATTGCACCATTTGTTCAGTTTTTTTAATACTAGAAAACACATCATAGTTTGCACAGTTGAGAATATAGAATAAAAGGGCTCAGTCACTAATGGTAGAGATGCCAGAGCAGCCTGATATTTAGAAAACCAATCATAGTTGGAAGGTGAATTTTAAGCAGAATTAACAGATTATAGTGGATGCAAGTAAGGTAGATGTTAGGTAGCAGTGTTGTATAATAAGGGCACTGACATTTTTATACCAATAGAGAATCCACCACATTTGCCCTTAGTCTTATGTTCAACTACATTTAAAGGACAAATTTAAAGCCTACATTTTCCTACCATGTATGTTAGTTGAGCACATCTCCCTCACCCAAATGGCATAATTTGTTCTGCCTATATGCCCTGTGTTAGCCAGTGCAATCACACTGTCATAAAAAACATAGCAGCTTTCACCCAGTGGCCATTTTCCCTCTGGCACTACAGCTGTAAAGTTCAAGCAATGAAGAATACAGGCTTACACGGACAGAACTTACTCTCAAGTTCTGCTTGGATTGAGCACTGTAATTGTTAAGATGAGTTCTGGAGAATTTAGAAGAAAAAAAAATAGGAGTAGACAGCTAGGGCAGAGTTTCTATGGGAACCAGCAATGCCATCTCTTCATTGGCTACTAGACTGGAGGACATGTTTAGTAATCTGTGCTGAGAAGAACTGAGCATGCCCAATAGCTAACAGCCAAAGTAAATTCCTGATGAAGGGGGCCAAGTGGGTTAGAGAATGAGAAGGAATCCTAAGTGATTTAGGTGCTGCTGCAGCGTAACTTTTAACTTTTGAGCAACCAGAGTGGCAGGTATTTAAAGATTTCAAAGAGGTGGTTAATTATTGAACCCGCTAAACATCACACATCAGTAACTAGAAACCAAAAAGTCTGATTGAGTTTGGAAATATGTTAACTATACCTCACCCCTGGTGACCAAAGGATTTAGCACAATGAGTTGAGGTATAAGTTATAGAGCAAAAAGAAACAGCATAAACAAGATATTGTGCAGACAAAAACATTTTGAGAAAGAATGGCAATACAGTGGGGAGAAGGGCAAAATAAGCAGACTATAAAGAAAGGTGTCAGCCAGGGTATTTCCTCTTGGACAGCAAATTCTATGAGGTAAATGCAATAGTTGAACACAGTGAAAAAGTTATACAAAAATCTGAATTTTACAAGGAAATTTCTAAAGAATTTCTCATCTGCATCATTCTTTAGTTGTTAACAATGCTACTATCAAATGACAAAAGTCATATTGACATATAAATGTCTTTTAATCAGTTAACTCTTCAACCCACTAAATGAAAATTACTTTGTGTTTGACAAATCAATTTGCGTTCTTCTCAGCTGTTCCGTATGGTCAAATAATTTTATCAGTTTTAGCAATAAAAGCATTAGCAAGGGACCACTCTGGAAAATGAGGAATCACAAAATGGAAACACCAATGAAGAAAATCTTATGGAACCACTTAAACATTGAAAGCTGCCATCTGTGCCTTTATACCATACGCCCATACTGCCAGTATCAGTACATTATGAACAGGTTACAAATACAGCTCAGAGAATAAAGGTTACATCAAACAAATTTACTATGTCATTTTAGCATATAAGCATCTTTTCATCTTTGTATTACAATAATAGCAGCAATCTGTTCTGAAGTATTGCAACACCCATTAGGGCACAAACACTAGAGCACCACACAAAATCACTTATTTAATCCAAGAGGCTTATCTTTTGGAATCAGAAGGGCCAAGGCATATCATATATTTGATTGAAGAAGCATTTTAATTGAGGACATTGCTGTACCATAAGACATTTAATACAGATATGTGACCCGTTACCTGTAAATCCATTATCCAGAAAGCTCAGAAATACAGGAAATTCATTAACCATAGACTCCATTTTAACCAATAATTCTATTTTTTTTTTAAAGTACTTCCCCTTTCATTGTAATAATAAAACAATACCTTGAACTTGAGCTCAACAAAGATATATTTAATCCTTATTGTTGGCAAAACAATTCTATTGTGTTGTAGTCATGTTTAAATAATTTTTTCGTAGATAAGTTATGATGATCCAAGTTACAGATAGACCTTAAATAAAAAACCCCAGTTTCAGAGCATTCTGGATAGAAGGTTTCATACCTGTACTTGTAACGTACATCTCTTGCTAAATGCAATGCTTACTGCCCCTTATTTCAATTTTCTGCTATTCTCAAATGTGCATCACTTGCTAATATATTACCACTATCAAGTTTCTGCAGTATACACACATATATATACTGTATATATATATATATATATATATATATATATTCTCCCTTCTATCACAACTGTTGCCTAATTTATCTGAATGTCTTGTAATGGGATTTTTGGCTAATTAAGCACAAAAGAGTTAATGTCCAGCTATAGGACATAGAGCATGTGTTACATTTAACCCTAACACACCAGGATGGACCTTCTCCCATCTCCTTCTGTGCATTAAAAACAATTACAAATGAACCAGGAGGTTTTTGCAACAAAAATAGAACAGCTTATTTGTCCAAGACAAATGATCCACCGGTTTATTACTCACAGCAAATTCTTAGAGGCAAGTGGTACAAGCAATATCACAACTGATGTCTGTGGACAGACTTGGCAGGAATCTATCTTCACCTTTGTGACTATTCCCCCATATTGGCCTGGTCCCTCTCAGGGAAATCTATCCTGATTCCCACTCCACTCGGAGCCTGGGAGAGATACCTCCAAATATCCACTCCTACAGTATGTTGGAGCTCAGAACTGATCTTTTTAGCTCAGTGCTTACTGACTTACAATCCTAGAGTGTACTATTAAGGGAGCTACATCTGCCACTATCTAATGCCTTATTCACGGGGCCTTTACCCTGACTTAACTGGATCTATTCCTGAGCTCTAAGGTGGAAGGCATAGAGGAAGTGCCACTCCTTTATCAGCACTATACCAAAGTGAGGCATGAAGTGGTCACCCTTCAATTACAGCAGCTAAGAGAACTGAACCATTGGGGCTTTGGGTCCCTCCAGTATTTCTGTTGATTGTTCCAATTTTTTCAATAGAAAAGTTGCTGCATTCCTATGGAAACCTCCAATTTTTAAGATAACATAACAAGGGCAGAAAGTTGAACAATTATTCCATAATACCTCTCAGCAGTTGTGGAATACTGATTGTCAGCATCCCTCATTCCAGGAATTGTGGGTCAGTTTTAGATAAAGCATAAGACTTGGAAATCCTGCAATAAGGATACTGTCACAGGAAAACATGTTTTTTTATGCACCAGTTAACATGCTCCAGTAGACTTCTGCACTGAAATCAATTTTTTAAAAGAGTTAATTAAGTTTTAATATTTGATTTTGAAATCTGACAGGGGGCTAGACATGTTGTTAGTTTACCAGGTACTCTCAGTCATATGACTTGTGTTTTCATAAACTCCAGTCACTCCTTACTGCTGCACTGCAAGTTGAAGTGATATCACCCCTCCCGTTCCCCAGCAGCCTCTCAGCAGAACAATGGTAAGATAACCAAATAACAGCTCCCTGTCACAAAATAACAGCTCCTTGGTAGATATGAGAATAACACTCAATAGTAAAAATCCAAGTCCCACTGTGACTCAGTTACATTGAGTTGGAGAACCATTAGCGTATCTGTAAGCAGTTCCATAGTTACATGATTACATAGTTACATAGTTAAATTGGGTTGAAAAAAGACAAAGTCCATCAAGTTCAACCCCTCCAAATTAAAAACCCAGCATACACACACACACCATCATGAAGTGCTGGCTCTTTCTGAATGCACAGGATCAGGCAAAATGACCTGAGATGGCTGCCTACACACCAATATTACAACTAAAAAAATACACAATTTTACATTGTAGAGTGAATTATTTACAGTGCAAATCATGTACTTTAGAAGTAAAAACCACACCATAAAAATCATGACGAAATCCCTTAAAGGTCCATGGATACCGTATAAAACATAACATTTTGGTTAAAATTCTAAACAATAGATAAAAATATTAGGCCCAATGCAGCCCCCTGTTTCTTAGTTATGTTCAGTTGTATCCAACTGATTGCATAGACACCCAATGCAGAAGGAAAAGAAATTGTAGCAATGTATTGGCACAGGGTAAACATTATTTGGCAAAGAGAAAGCTATGTTGGTGCATATGGGGATATGATTATCATGCACAGCAAGCTTTTCAAGCACTATACATTTGCCACTTGCAACCTTATATCCTGTACCAATGAGTCCCTCCAACTCACTACCCTCTATCCTCTAGCAAAGCAGCCAAGCTCAATTTACTTGCCTATTAGTTAGTTTGGGTAACAAGATAAGCTACATGTGGTTGAAACCAATACAGTTGTAGGGATGGCGCAAACTGTTCGCGCGAACATCCGCTGTTCGCGCT
>CM044431.1:135263841-135283183 GCA_024363595.1 Xenopus borealis
TGAGCCATTGAGCATTGGCAGTGAGCATTTTGCACTCTGTCCTTACTGTAGAAGAAGTTATGTGGACTGTTAGGAGTGAGCTACCATTCTTGAGATTGCAGAACTGCTGAACATACAGTAGGCAGCACTGTATTCACAAAGGGAATATATGTCCTTGCACTTCATTCTGCATAAGGACATGTGACAAAAAGCACAGTAAAGAGGGCCCAAAGTCTTAAAAGCAAGCAAGCTTGAGCCCATTTTTTTGTACTTGCACCCTGACCTGCCATCAATAAATGAGCCCTTGGGTGCCCTTTTATAAAACGTCTTTGTCTTAAAACTGTGTATTATACCCAGGAGTTAAGCGATACAGCTGAAGTAATGTTAGTTAACAGTTATTATCAGGTATGATAAACCATAACACACATTATACATAAATTTCTTCTCATTGGGTGATATAGTGCCAAGATAATTAAAATTTCTGATCTATCTGAGTAAGCCTCTTGCATCCATGATTGCTGAGATGATGATGATTATATATATATATATATATATATGTATATATAAATATATATATATATATATATATATATATATATATATATAATTACTACTGTCAACATCATTCAGAAAATCCCAGGGTTGAGCATCATGGATGCAAAAGGCATGCTCTGCTAGGCCAATCATTTAAATAGTCTGGGCACAATTGTTTCATTGCATAATTGTTTTTCCCAACTATGTTAAAAACTCAATTTAGCATTTAATATCAGTTCCATTTCTTTTTTTGATTTATAATGAAAGAAAAGAAGCAGAAGGTGCATGAAGAAAGTTACTATTTCAGTTTCTATGGTAACCTTCTAAAGAAACTTCCAAATTTAATCTTTAACTTCCCTTTGTTGTTTGATGCCATTTCTCAATTTCTTTTTCCTGGATCTCTCTTTGTATTTATGTATTATCCCTTCTAAAATACTCTCACCTTTGTGCCTGTTCATTCTACAATGTTCTTTAATCCAGAGGTAAACCCAACTTAAAAAAATAGGAGCTTTTCTTTTTCTTTTCTACCTTATTCTATCACATCCTCAGCTATATCTTATCTGAGTACTTTCAGTTCTGAAACAATTACATATATTTGAAATTTTTAATCTTAGGAAATCACAAAGCATATTGTCTGAAAGGATTTATCAAGACATTGTGTGCTACTTTACGTTACATTTCACAGGCAATATAACAGTGCGATATGCTGTGTAACATGACAATAATATTGGCCATAACTGAATGAACAGAATTACAAGCTGGGCATTTTGACAGGCTTTTTCCAGAGTTTTTTTTTTTTTTTTTTAAAGCTTGGAATGCAATCCTTTTGCAGTAATAGACAATGGACAGCAGATAGGGTTAATTTACTGTATGAATGTTGTGCTATGTGCAAAGAACCAAAGTCAGATGTAAAATGTCATTATTCTATACACAATTCAACAATTTTTTTCCAAAAATCCAGAATCTTTGCAGGTACCTGTTATACAGGTTGCACTGCAAGTGGCAAATTAGCCAATCAAGACAAAAATGTGCATCAACATATACAGCTCAAAATTTGCTCAAACTAAGTTTGAATATAATATTTTAAACATTTTTGGATGACATCACCATAGTTTTTACGGTTTACAAACATTTAGTACCCATAAAAATTTGCATAATACAGCATTATGACAAAATTGTGTGTAGTCTTCTGCCACCTGTCAGTCTGCTCTTTCAAGTTATCCCATTATCCACAAGCCCTTATACCTAGCTTAGCCAATGTGAAATGCATAACAGCACAATGACTCTCAAGGACGTGGGCATAGAATAGGACTTACATAAGCACCACCCCTTTAGGGAATCAGCAGGCCCAGATTTGTGGTGAGGCCACAAAGGCCCGGGCCTAGGGCAGCAATATTTTAGGGGCGGCACGCCACCCAGCCTTATTTTTATAGAAACCACTGAGGATAACAATCTGCTAGCGTCTGGGAGGCAGATTGTGCATGTGCGCGCTCGCGAGGGAAGGGAGTTTCACCATCTGGCTTAAAGGTCACCCAGCTGCACTCTGGCAGTGTCGAGGGGGTTGGTGCGCACACTCATGGGAGAAGGTTGGCGCACTGGGAAGGGGAGGGAGTTTAACCCTCGGGTCTAGGGACGGCAGAAACATATATCCGGCCCTGGGAATGAGGCTCTTTATTGTAGCATGGAAACTTCAACGTTATAGGTTTTCTTCAGAGTCTAGATGGTAGCCACCTGGAACTGTCTATAAATGATGCCAGGGTTGAGTGGTGCTACTGCTGGAACATGGGTACAGCTGTGATGGTTACAGCTGGGCAGTCTCTGTGATCTTCCAAGTAGAAAAAAACAGCTATTTGGAATTCTTGGTAGCCAACTTTGTAAGCAAGAAAGGGAACAACCCTTGTCGTAAATGCAGAATGGGGATTGATTCTTTCTGCCAACCACAAAGGCAGCTTCCAGAGGGGCCAACTGCATGACATTCTGAGTGGGCCATTACAGAGACCTAACCAGCCCTGAATAGTAGTGATGGGCGTCTCTACCCAGTTAGCGAAACGAGTCTTTTTGCTGCACGTCGTGTCAACTTCGACACGTTGCGTCGAAAACGCTGCACGACTCTTTTTTAAGCGAATTTGTGCCAGGTGAATTTTCGCTGGAGTTTCGTGAATTTATTCGCCAGTGGCGAATCATGGGAGTTCGCAGAGAATTCGCCCATCAATACTGAATAGTGATCGTAGCAGCTGGGGAGAGGTGAAAGGGGAGTGCTATTACTCTAACTTGCAGTGTAGCAGTAAAGAGTGACTGGTTTATCAGAGCACATGACCTGAGGGCTCTTGGGAAACTGATAATATGGGCACAGTTACTAAGGGTCGAAGTGAATTTTCAAATAAAATTTGAAATATTTAAAATTCGAATTTTAATGTAATTCTGGGCTAAAAAACACCCACGCACTGTGGCTAATAACACATGTATTTTGTTAAATAAATTGGCTACCAACAATCCTAAACATTAAACATAATGCTAAATATACATTATTGATTAAAACAGTTACAGTTGCAGTAGGTGGTGAAGTTTTCCAAATGTAGAAGACAGCACCATGAAGGAATACAGTATGTTTAAAAAGCCTTTATTTGCTTCTCCTGGCTTTGATTTGAAATGATGCTACAGATGAAGCCACTTTGAATAACTTAACTCATCTATCCCATTTATCCCACTTAGCACAGAATATTGTGTCACAGCATCCCATCCAATTAAAGAGTTCACCATTGAAAACCATGGTGCTTTGGTATGCTAATGAAAAGGTTAAATGCATTAAATGAGTTAAGATAACTTTGGATAACACAGTTTCTTCAATTAACCCTGAGTCGTGACACATTTAACTCACAAATCCAAGTGGCTGCATCTGTATCTTTCAGGCCAGTACACGGCCCTTTATCAAAGGTGGTGATGTTTAGATGTTTAAAGAAAATATCATGTAGTGTTGCCCTGCACTGTTAAACTGATCTGTTTGCTTCAGAAACACTACTATAAACATATAAACAAGCTGCTAAGTAGCAATTGCGGAAATGGAAAAACGGCTATATGGCACAGGATAAGTAATGGATAACAGATAACATTATGTTTTTACAGAGCTTATCTGCTATCTGTAACTCGAGGCTTTTTCTCCTTTGACTAGTTGCCCCCATGGCTACACAACAGCTTATTTATATAAACAATAGTAGTGCTTCAAACACTCCAGTTTTACCAGTGCATGGCAACAGTTCATTATATTTTGATTACTTTAAAACATTTAAATTTTTAGCTGTAACTGGTCCTTTAACACAGGTTCCTGAAGAGCTGCAGACATTACTTGAAGGTAGAATCCTTCAGAACTTGTTCACAATAGCCACTATGTCTAGACACTTCTGAAGTCCTAAGTGAGATTCTACTGAGCTATCCTGTGCAAGCTAATTTTATTGCATATTCTGAAGCAATCAAAAGTCACAATTTAAGTAAGCTAACTACACCTGTACTTAAGGACCTATCTGAACAAACTACTGATGATCCCATCCATGGAACAAATTCACTAAGTGGCGAAAATGCGCTAGCAATGCCTTTGCCGCAATTCACCACACTTCACCAGGTATATTTTCGGCAGTCCACCGCTAATTCACTAAAATGCAAATGTGTCCTCAGGGAGGGGGAGAGTAGCAAAGTTGCGCTATCGTTACTTCATCAGGCAAAGCACATTTATGCTAGCAATTCCTAATTTGCATACAGCACAAAGTTAAAAGTATAATAGAAGTAAATGTTACAGTCATTACATTAGCCCAGGAAACCTTTAATAAATAAAATAAAGTTGCCCTATTGCCCTAATCATGTGCCCACTGTATAGTTGAGTTGCCATATATTAGGAAATGTAGGAGGGAAGGAGGGTAACCCCCCAAAAAATTATGCTATTTTTCAGACTATCACCCTAAAAAAAGTAAAGAGAGTTAGAAAAAATGTCAAGTTTTTTTTTCAAACTCCTATCTATTGTATTGAACTTCACCAGGTCTGACCTAGCGAAGTAAAGTCTAGCACAAGAGATAACGCTCAGTAAAACTTTGCAATTTTGCACAACTTTGCCTGGCATAAGGTTGCGAAGTTGTACTAGTCTAACTACTTCGCTACCCAGGGTCTGTTGTTCATAGTTTATAGGAAACAGAAACCCTGTCAAGGGTATGTTGTCTTGTAAATTAACCATTTAAATGCCAAAGAACGTAGATCTGCAGCACTTTAGGGTTTGGGAGCAGAGGAGTAGCTTTTCACTCCATTCCTCTTCATTCCCCTGCCCCTAGACTACAAGCAGAGCAGAGGATAGAGTGTTCCCTGGGGTGCGATCGCCCAGGGGCCACCAAGGCAGCAGCAGGCATGTGAATCCTATGTGTCCTGCTGCTGCACATGCATATACTCCTCCCAGTGCTACCCCCTCTGAAGGAATCTGTTCAAAGTTGGTTGATCTCTTCGTGGGACAGTTTTTCAATGATCTGCAGCCTTTTCCCCAGGTTAGTGTTACTATAACACACACAAACACACACTTATTACACATTACATTCATACTTACACATTTTTGGAGATTGGGGGGGTCTCACACACTCGGGGGGTGCATACACTTGCACATGCACATACATGCACAAAACACACAATTTACCAATTGTACCCATGCATATGCACTTATGTTGTTTTATGGGTTTTTTTCTTATCGCCTCATTGTTTTTGTGGATGAAAAAAATGTTTTATTGCCATGGAAAACAGCATATTCGGTAACCATTCTGTGCAATGCCTTTTATTGCATTTTCAGCTCTGCATACTATAGGTAGTGATGGGCGAATCTCACCCGTTTCACTTCGCCGAAAAATTCGCGAAACGAGTCGCATCGTTTTTGACGTGCATCGCGTCGTTCACGACGCGCGACTCATTTTTTTTCCCGAATTTTCGCTGGACGAATTTTTGCTGCCATTTCGCGAATTTATTCGCCAGCTGTGAATCGGGGGAATTCACCGCGAATTTGCCCCTGGTGAATAAATTCGCCCATCACTAACTATAGGTGTTCCTTGCATTTTTCTGTCCGTAAAACCTATTTTGCAAAGCCCAAATTATTCAAACTGTGATTCTGACGGCTGATTACACTAGTCTGGAAATAGTATTGATTTTTGTTGTTTTATTGGATTTAATCATTTATTTGCATTTCACACTTCTCTGTCTTTTTGTTTTGTCTTGTAAATTGTATCTACTATATATATCCATTTGGGCATCTCTGTGTGCCACATGATTTGGTATATCTATGCATACTGGGCATCAAAGTGTTAAGTAGACCCCATGCGTTCATATTTAGAATGTTTTATGCGTTACAAAATGTGGGGTAAAATTAAAGGTTTGTGACGATTTTCGGAAATTTGATAAAAACTGTTACGTTCAACATAACTGTACAGCTTGGCAGTTTGCAGTAGAAACACATATTTGCCTATATTAGATTCATCAGACTGTGTACTTTCTGAAAACTTGGGCTCCTCTCTTTTTGCCCTTTGACTCCAATATCAATCAAATTGACCTATATTGCTCCATGGGCAGGCTCCCTCATGTGGTCCCTTCTCCTAGGTGGTGCCAATATCAGGACTTTACTATAATAGCATAAGCATCCAACTTACTGAATAAAAGACACTGTATATGTGATGGTACAACTCACTAATACTGTCCATGTATGCACTTTATCAGAGCAGTTGATTTGGTGCTGACCATAAGAATGTAATGTGCATGTATGCTAGTAACATGTATGCTAGCAATCTGCACTATTATATTAAAAACATTTTACTTTACACTATAAGGTGCTTGTAAAAACAAATGGAACATTATAATTGGATGAAAAACTACATACATTTTGAAAATTACAAATTCCAAGTCACATCATAAACGAATATTTAAAAAAAAAAATTACTACTTGGTTTAAAAAACCAAGCTGCTTTAAAAGAATTATGGATTGCTGCAAATTGTATTTGTTTTTACACTGTGCCAAAATAGAGCATTGTGCAAATGATCTCTAGAAATGTGGAAAACACCTCCCAATGATCTTAAAGTTGCACCCCCATTTAATTGAAAACATAGCTTGCATGGCTTAAATCACCTTTGATATTTGTATAACACACTCTACCCTATAATTGACAATGTCCAAGATCAACAAGATGATCCTTTCTTGCATCCAATCCTTTTCAAAGCTACTGTCTCGCAGACTTCATTTTTAGTCAGTGACTTATTAATTGCTGATGGGCAAACCACTGATTAATTTAAAGAATAAGTGGTCTGCACATTATAATACAGCGTCTGTTCTACAGGGGAAGTAGTTTAACAGCTATAATGGATTTGTGTAACCTATATTGCTTGTTTTGAAACCTAACAAGTCTACAAATGCCATCAGCATAGTTTTTTACAAAGATATGGAAATATTCCTGTAAAGCAATTATTACTAAGTTTTGCTTACTATTACAAATTCTCTTTTGTATGTATTCACTGCAATGTATGAAAAAAAAAATATTTAAAAAATACAATAAAATATGTGTTGCTGTCTTCCAGCACAGCATACACATCTTTAATGCTGTGAACATTAAGATGTTATGTCAAAGTCCTTTTTAGGGGGGGACAGCATGAAAGAAAGTCTACAGTCATAATATGTACCTGGAGAGCAAGTAGATTCATTGATTTGATTGTAGCTGCATTGATGAGATGCCAGAAGCTCTTGAATATCAGTCCACACTGCCAGGTAAGAGGTCACTTCCCTAGGTGAAGTTGTTTCAGTGACCTATAGCAGCGTGGCTGAATATGATTTAGAAAATCATTTAGTGAAAATAACTATAAGGTTAAGGAATTTGACAAAGTCATATTTTACATTCACAGTCTGCCTGGGCAACATAAAGCTAAAGAAAAAAGTAACATGCTAGGAAAGAAAGCAATTAATTTGCAAACAGAATTTAAAAGTCTATTCCAGCAGTAATATGACTGAAATATATGTCACCTTACAGGTGTTAATGTAATAAATTTGAATAGACTTCGATAACATTTATAGAAGTTCTGACTTTGTATTTTAAAGTTGGAAATAGAGCTGAATCAAAGGATCACCTATAAAAGATTTTTCAGGGTATTTAGTAAAGTATAGGTTGTGATAATATGTAACTTAAAGGGGAACTCCAAAAATACATAACTTAAGCTTTTTGAAAAGTAATCATAATTTCAAACAACATTGCAATATACATCAATTAAAAAATATGCACAGCTTTTATGATTTTTAATGGTTTCTAACAGTTCCCTAAGCCTACCCCCCTGCTCTACTGCTGATCTTTCTGACTACTTTGCTGAGCAGGCTGACTATTGGTACTTTGTATCAGCAGCCAGCTGTCCTCAGCTTGCATCCTCCAAACCCCACCATTCTCTGCACAATTTTAATGAGGAGCAAAACATAACAGTGCAATGCATTTTGGTCTATATCTCCTGCATGAGAATTGCAAATCATGAAAAAGCTATTGTTTTTTTTTTTTATTTGTTTGAGCTACAAACAGGGAAAAGCTGCCCCATATTTTTTGTGAGGTAGATTACCACTGCACAGATAACCCCTCTACATAATGCTTCACAAAACAGTGACAGCAATGGAAAAAGGAATGGGATGTACTAAGGGACAAATTCAGTAAGATCCAAAGTTGCGTCAGCGACAGCTTCGCTGCACTTCACCAGGCATAGTTTCGCCAGCACTATGTAAATTCACTAAAATGCGAAGTTGAGCTCAGGGTGGTAAATGGTAGCAAAGTTGCACTACCGTTACTTCGTCAGGCAAAGCAAAGTTACGCTAGCAATGCCTAATTTGCATACGGCTCCAAGTTAAAGTATAATGGTCGAATATGCTGCAGCCACTACATTCCACTACATTCCACTACACAAGCCCAGAGAACTTAATAAATAAATAAATAAAATAAAGTTGTTCTATTGCCCTACACATGTGCCCACTGTGTGCCATATGTTAGGAAATGAAGGGGGGAAGGAGGGTATCCTAAAAAAAATTTACAACTTTTTTTAAAGAAACTCTTTTTAATCTACTCCATCGGATTTGGCTTGGTCTGAGGAGGCGAAGTCAAGTCTTGCGCAAGAGGTAATGTTAGGTTAAATCCACATCATCGTGAATTAGCGTAGTTACTGTACATCCCTTCATCAGTGTGCAACTTCCCCTGGCTTAAGGGTGCGAAGTTGTGCTGCATTCTGTCTTCTTCACTAGCGAAGTTACGCCAGGGACTGTTAGTAAATCGGCAAAGTTCTGAAATGACCTCACACAAGCCGATTCACGCTTTAGTGAATTTCCCCCCAAATGCACTATTTTACGATGAGGTGAATCCCAAATCCTTTGTGAAAGATTTGCTCAAATCCAGAACTGAATCTGCACTATGATTTGCATATGCAAATTAGGGAAACAAGGGGCAAAGAGAACCATGTGCACAGTTAATTTTTTTTTTTTTACTTATTGTGAAGTCGTGATTTTTAAAAATTCAGATTTGGAATCGGTTTGGACAGGTACTACGATTTGGCCAAATCCTGCTGAAAAAGCTTGGACAAACCCTGAAGCAAATCCTGGATTCAGTGCCTCCCTCATTGTGTACTGTTAAACTAAAGGTCTACCAACTAAAATTCTACCAAACATGTGTAGCTTCAATTTTCCTGTTTAGCATGTGAAATAATGAAAACAAAGTATGTTTAGCAAAGTCCTATTTATAAACTCATGTTGAACAAGGCATCATTGTCAGTTTAAGTGCTATGAGCCAACAGAGAAAGTTGGCCCATTGACTTTAATATATTTTGGCAATTTTTTTATGTTTCTAATTTTGACAGATTCGCCCATCACTAGTTGCATTTATTTTTATATAGCTATAACTGTTTGCTCACATGTGAAAGGTTACTGTGCATTTTATATGTCTGGTGTTTTGAAAGGATAATGTTTGTCTTGTGAAATAAGTCTGTCCTTCTGCTTGAAAAGCTTTCTTCTTGGTTATCATGGGAATTATAATCACTAGTGATGGGCGAATCTACCCAGTTTCACTTCACCGAATTTCGCGAGTTGGTGAAACGAGTCGCGGCACGTTTTTGACACGCGTTGCGTCGTTTTCATCACATCGTTCTCGTTGCGTTGCGTCAAAAACAATGCGTGACTCGTTTTTTTCCCGAATTTTCGCAGTGGTCTCACAAATTTATTCGCCAGCGGCGAATCGCGGGAATTCGCCGCAAATTCACCCATCACTAATCACATGACAGTGTTCAAATATTATTCCTATTTTATGGTAGAGATTCTGCCATTTTCCAGAACAACTCAATACATGTATAGCATTAAGACATTTTCATTTTATTGCTTACATTTATGCTGTAAATAAGACATTAATGAGCCTATTAAAATATATCTGAAATAGAACATCATTCAGCTACTGACCCACTTCTCCTTACAGGCATGTAATGGAGTAGGGAATATATACAAAACACCTGTGCTAAAGAATTATTGTACTTTATCCTTTATGATATCCTACAATTCATATTTACTTGCAGCCAATCCTAGAGGTGGTTTTTCAGTTTGCTCTCAAATTAACTTTTGTCAAAAATGAGCAGGTGTAAGAGATTATTTGGTGTTGAATTTATTTTTAAGTGATAAACACAGAGCAGCATATGATTTAATGCCAACTGAATTCTTAGAATTTGTATTACATACCTCATTTGATATTCTCCTCCACCCTTTCCAGCAGTGCATTCCACAACCTCACTGTGAAGAACCACCTACGCTGATTCAAATGAAAGTCCTTTTCTTCTAGTCTGAAGGGGTGGCCGCTTGTGCGGTAATCATCTTTATGGGTAAAAAGGTCCCCTGCTATTTGTCTATAATGTCCTCTAATGTACTTGTAAAGTGTAATCGTGTCCCCTCGCAAGCGTCTTTTTTTTCCAGAGAAAATAACCCCAACCGGGGCAGTCTACCCTCATAATTTGTCTTCCATCCCTCTAACCAACTTAGTTGCACATCTCTGTACTTTCTCCAGATCATTTATGTCCCTCTTAAGGACTGGAGTCCAAAACTGCACTGCATACGCAAGATGAGGTCTTACTAGGCATCTATAAAGACGTGTTCAACCCTTGAGTGTATGCCCTTTTTTATGCAAGACAGAATTGTATTTGTTTTAGTAGCTACAGAATGACACTGCCCAGAATTAGACAACTTGTTATCTATAAAAACCCCAAGATCCTTATCATTTAAGGAAACTCCCTACACACTGCCGTTTATTGTATAACTTGCATTTACTGTATATTATATTTGCCAAAGTGCATAACCTTGCATTTATCGAAATTGATCCCTTACACTAAACACTAACCCCCGTATGTAATTAATGACACCCAGTAGCAGATAGGGTTGCCTCCTTTTCTTTAAAAAAATACCGGCCTTCCCATATATTTATCTTTTTTTCCTATTAATAAAATTGGAGTCAACTATGAAAAATACTGGCCAGGCCGGTAAAATACAGGCCAGGTGACAAACCTAGTAACAGAACCCTCAGAAACCAATAAGATATTTGTTTGATACAGGTGACCAGTAATACTACTTGCTGATTGGTTGCCATGGTTTACTGCTGCTGGTCAAACCAAGTGCCTATTATTACATAAACTCTATAGTTTATTTTTACTTACAGGACTGAGAGTGCACTAAGGCTATCACTTCAAGATTTATCAGGTTAGATGGTGCTGAAGGAGACCAACCTGTTCTTTTAGAATACCATCTATTCCACTTCTACAAACAATGAATGGACTTATTGACCTTAGTTAGAGGTCATCCTTTGTTATCAGTGAAATAAACATGGATAGGCCTTTCTCAACATTTAAGCCTCTTATTGGGTCTCATGGAAATTATAGCCATATGCTAGTGTTCAAAGCTTACAGTCTATATCTATTTTACAGCAGAGGTCCTGCCATTCTTCCAGGATGAGTCAACACATTCCTAGATAGTGGAAGCTTAGGCAGGTCTGAAACTGCAAGTTAAACCAGCAACACCTTCATAGAAACTTTGGCTGGGGTTGGGGGTTGTAAGATAAATTATTTACATTTACCTCTCAGTATTTCCATAGACAAATACATAAGTAAAGTAAAACAAAAACAATGTCCCCACTATCATAATGTTCCCTCAATTTATCTATATATGTGCAATGGAGATGTTTTCTTTCTGTAAGTAATAAAGTTAAAGCTATGGTTTATTTTATATAAACTGTATTAATATGCTGAATGACTCAATTAATGATTAATGAAGATTCTCAAACTGAATTGTCTTTTTTTAGACTTATTTATTGTGAGGTAGTTGGTTGTCATGAGAAATAATTGAAAGGAGAACACAATATACCTCTGAATATTTAAGTGTAATTTTTGCCTGAAGACTTGTTTGAGGGACTGTTAAAAGCTTCAAATTACTGTTATCCTGTCCATTATAAATACCTCAAATTACAGTCACCAAATTGATAGCAAATAGAATCAACTGTATTTAGTAGAATTCAGATGCAACTCCCATTCAGATGAAATTTATTTGTTGATATTGTTTCTGTCCTCCATAGAAATTATTATACTTCCTTGGTAAATATGTACTACATAGCTGAATTGATCTTAGTTTGTTTAATAAGCTGTTCTATGTCAACCTACTATATTAGTCATATTTGACATGATCAGGTGTTCTGTAAGAAACAGCTAAATTTGCCTGGATTCTGTCTTTTCAGCAGAATTTAGATTCTGCTGAATACTTGTGCCTGAACAAACTGAATACAAATCCTTAAAATCACGTGACTTTCCATCTCACAAAACAAGGAAATACATTTTTTTTAAATCTGTCCATGAGTTTGCATATGAAAATTAGGGTTTAAATTCAGTTAGGGTTTTATTCCCACAAAATAACTTTGCCTTAAAAACCACGAGCATAAAAAAATTGAGGTTTAATAAATGGGCCCCTAAAATAAAACTGTTTACTACTACAGTATGTTTATACACCAAAAAATACTAATAATAATATATTTATATTAGATATATGTGAAAACTGTTCTTTCTTAGAAAAGACGACACATCTACAAATTAGGAAAAAAATATGCAACATGCAATTGTGTATTGTTTGCTTGGAAGAAAGCAAGTTATAAATGTGTGTGTGAATACAAACTAGAAGATTGACATATTGGTGCTCACTTTCAGTCACTTTCTAATTATTATAATGTTGTCACTTCAAAGTAAACCAATTAGTTGATATGCAATTGCACCGATATACTGCACATCTGTGCTTTGATCAAATAAATTAATCCTGTGTGTGTGAAATCCTGCTTTACACTCTTAGAGCCTTCCTTTTTATGGTTGATGGACAGGATGAAAAGAGACTGACAGAAATGAAACATGTCAGTCTGCTACACATCCCCCACAATTATCCTATTTGAACTATGTACAGGAGTTAACACTTTATCAACAATTTATTTAGATAAAATGTCTGTTTCATTGACTTGGAATATTCATGTCATAGAACCTACACTTTCATTAGAGTTGTCATCAACCAAAAAAGATCACATATTACACTACCAGGTCCTCTTTCAAAGATTGTAATATTATATTCCCTTTGTGAATTTGTAGCCTTGCCCACCATTGATCTTATTTAGGGTCTGGAACATACACACATAATGGCTATGACATAAAAAGTCTCTGCTATAGGAATCTAACCTGTCAGAAAAACAGTTTTAGGCAGTTTTTTTTAGCATTTTCACATTATGAACCACTCTACACAGATCTTTGTCATTACTAACCTTGGTTAAGTTAATTGTAATTGGATGGTGAGCTAAGCAGAAGGTGCTTATAATTAAGTAAAAGCTAAGACTGGAGATTGTGTATTCCTCATTCTTGAAGTAGGCTTAGGTTGAGCATGTGCAGAATAGTGTTTGATTATAGTATACAGTTCATGTGCAATCCCAATTCTGTCAACAGTGCAGCTTTTGCCATTTTATCTGCACTGATGCTCTCAATAGTGGTGGCAGTTACAACCTGGCATATAGTAATTACAGTGAATATTCTGAAGGGTCAGAGCCCCATTCTTTTCCTAGAACAAAAGCAGCAAGAATGCCTGCCTACCTGGTCTGCTGACTAAGAGGGCATCTGGGGGTTCAGCATAATCACGAAGACAGAGCTCCACGAACTCTCTAGATACATATGCAGCTGCACATACACAAGCACATTTTAAATAACCTTCAGAAAATGTTCACTTATATTAAGGCTTACACAAAAGCTTAGACACAGTTATGTTAAAGTTGTCCCTGGATCCCCCACGGAATGTGTTTTGCCCTCTAAGAATCATCTTAATACTTTGCAAAGGACTGACCAATAACAGAACCACTTACTATCTGTCATCATGTTATATATCATATTTGGTTCTCTTCATTATCAACATTCTTTGGTAGAAACTCCACTGATATTATGTGTTAAGCAATACATGTGAGAGCTTGAGGAACCTACAGGTGGAAGAGAGAGCATGGCTGTGTAATTTATGTTAGCATTCTTACATAATATCAGTGCTTACAAAAAAGTAGTTTTGGCTAAAAAGTCACAACATTTTAAAATTATTTTCTAAATATATTTAAGGAAAGAAAGGAAGTACATTGGAAAAATTTTAAAATTAACGTATAACTTAAATGTTTACAAAAATTGGTTAATAAACATTTTAATGAAGATGTTCTATAAAAAAAATATTTCGTTAAGTAAAATGATCTGCTTATTATGTCTGAGAACATTGGAGATGGAAGATTATTATTCAAAATACAGTATGTATTTGTGAAAAACTACACAATATCACACACTTATTTTGGCAGGGAAAAATGCTATAACAAGGCTGCATCTGTTGCAAACATACCAGATGGATTCTAGTAAAAATAGAAAGTTTTAGATGAAAGGTGTAATTGAGATAAGAAAAACTGTTTAAATGAAATAAAGACATTTTACATAGTTAATGGCTTATAGATGAGTTACACAAAAGGATTAACACAAACACTTATGCCATGGCAACAGTGGATGCATTTTAATTTCTAAAGTAAGGATTTATTACCCCCCTAGCAAAGCATTTTGGAGGACAAATGTGTGAAGGCAAAAGTAGAGCAATCCTGTCAAAATGGCTGGACAGCTTGCACATATCAATGAATAAATTACATTTCTTTTTCAGTAGGGATTTAAATTGGTATATTTCTTTAGAACAACTACAGAATATGTTGGTTTTTACCTTAATACATATAATTAAAATGGCTTTGACTCTAACATCACCATAACTTTAAAAATTTGTGTACAGAAATACATCAGTATATGGAGAGTGCTGGAAACTGTGAATGATAAACCTCATTTGCTCTAGGCAGTTTAGGAAAGATAAAGCACAATGAACCCTTAAACCTCAAGTGGTTTGTCAACATCTGCCTGCATATATAATTCAGCCATTTTGATAGGCTTGACTGTCCAGAAACAGGGATATCCTAAAAGTTCTGGTAACTAGTCAGCTTTTCAGGTCCTGAGCATTCCAATATAATTTCACAGTATTACCACTTCAGTAAACATCTGGCTGTTCCATGACCGTTGTACTGTCTTTTTGAGCTACATTCCCACTCAACTGTTAACTCTCTGCACTGATGACAAATCATAAGAATTAAATAGATTAAATAGCATTCTAACAGTAATTCTGTATCCAAATAAACATTCAAGCATCATAAAAAATACATCTGTATACAAAGTGCAAGTCTACAATGCTACTGTAGCATACCTGTTATCACTGGCCTCCCCATATAAAATCTAAGGACAGAAAAACAATAATCATTTAAATGCGGAAATGACATCCAACAGAAATCTCAATCAGGTTGCCTGGAACAAATCAAAAGCCATAAAGAAAAGTTAATCAAACTCTGATGGCCACCAGAGAGAAAATACAAGAAGGACTGTACGCTGATGTTAGGTGACAAGTTCATTTCCTGATACAAATGATTCTGGAAGATCATAGGGTTCTGCAAAATGTGATCTTTTCTTTAGGAGCTTTTTAAATTTTAATCACAGAGGAAAAATAATTCATCCACAGTAAAAGCAAAATGTTTTGTTGCAATTGTAGCATTATGATAACCCTTTCTATACACAACAAATTGTGCTCTACTATGCAGAGGATATATAATTCATGTTTGTCCCTGACCCAGTGGAGATTACAATCTGAGGTTCCACACACACTATGGTTAGTTTTATCAGGAGCACATTAAGGAATTCTTCTAAAAAAATTAAATATTGTAAAAAAAAAAAAAAACCCAATAGAACATGTTTTTATGCTAGTTTTGTTAACATCTTGTAAAAGTTACTGGTGGTAATTTATAGTTCACATATCACTTTGTTATTCACAAATGGTGGTACTTCTGTTGTTTTTTCCTAAATGTTTTTTTTTTTGGAGAATTATGGTGCACAAACAAACATACATATTAGGGCACAATGAGCAAATTAACAAACAAAGTTCTGTCGCTTGCTTCCACACTTCTTCTTGTCACAGTTAGAGCCCCAGTATTTCTTGCCAGATGATTTCTGAGGAAGCACACAGATCATCACAAAATGGTGGCTCATGGTAAGAGATGTAAAAGGAAATATTTGATAATATCTATATTCCAGTTGGGTAAGATTTTTTAATAGGCCACTTAATATGATATTAATTTTTTGCTTAAGTATTCATGTTTGGGGTAAAGTTTTACTTTAATAGATTCTGTATTGTGAAGCTAGATAGAAAAAAAACAACTTTCTAGTAAAGTTCTTGGCAAATGAGATGGTTTTAAATGCTTCAGGCATTGATGAAACCACATCAAATCTCAAAAACTTCTTAAGGTAGTTTTCAGACTGTTTTGGGTCTATGAAAATAAATTTAGGGGGCTGATTTATGGAAGACTAAACAGAGGAATCACAGAAGGATTCCCAGCTGTTAAATCTGTTGTAGGATTTATCAAAAGATGCCTTTGAAAACATTCTCCTAGTAGACAGGAACATTTTAATAAATCAATATATTTTGAAAAGATACCCTGTATTAATTCAGAACAAAATGTGTTAGCTTTGAGCATTTCACCCAAGGAATTCAACAGCATTGCTGAGTGCTAGTGATGGGCGAATCTCCCGAGATTCGCTTCTCCGAAAAATTTGCGAATTTCCAAAGAAATTCTGGAATTGGCGAAAAATTTGCGAAATGACGCTGGTGATTCGCGAATTTATTCGCCAGCGGCGAATCGTGGGAATTCGCCGCGAATTCGCCCCTGGCGAATACATTCGCCCATCACTACTGAGCGCAATTAATTGTCTGAATTTG
The DNA here is from genome assembly GCA_024363595.1 of Xenopus borealis. Classification (NCBI taxonomy): domain Eukaryota; kingdom Metazoa; phylum Chordata; class Amphibia; order Anura; family Pipidae; genus Xenopus; species Xenopus borealis. The sequence continues at coordinate 135,280,739 of CM044431.1, forward strand.
TTTCCCATTGCATGTGGGGAGCAAAGATTTGGATGATTCATTTTTGTGTATTATCAAAATGCAAATAGAAATTGCCCAATCTTAAAAGGCTTATTTTATATAAAGCAGCACGCTGTTAATATTGGGCATTTTTACATCGTCCCCTAAGATTATGATAAAGGTTTGTAGTCAGTGGTATAACTATAGAACAGGGGTGCCCAACCCTTTTCACCTGAGCAACATTCAGACATAAGCAGAGTTGGGGAGCAGCACAAGCATGAAAAATGGTTCTGGGTGGTGCCAAATAAGGTCTGTGATTGGCTATTGGTAGCCCCTTTGTGGACTGACAGCCTACATGAGGCTCCGTGTGGAAGTACACCTGGTTTTTATGCAACCAAAACTTGTCTCCAAGCCAGGAATTCAAAAATAAGCACCTGCTTTGAAGCCACTGAGAGCAAAATCCATGGGGTTGGGGAGCAACATGTTGTGCACAAGCTACTGACTGGGAATCACTGCTATAGAAGAAGCAGACCCTATGGGTGGTCCTGGACCACAGTACCTGCTTCCTCTATAGTGTTCAAATCCCCCCCAGCACACTTCTCTTCCTCTTTTAATTGACACTTTCACACCTGTGTGAGAATGTGTTGGATAGCGGAGCAGCTATGTGCTCTGGCCCTTCAAAACATTTTCTGGCGGTCAGGGGCAATCTTGAAGATATCGCTACCTAAGGCAATCTTCAAGATGCCACCCCCCCTCCCCACAGTGCTCAATTTTTCAGCGCCATAGAGGGGTAAGGGGGGCTACGGTGCTAGTGCAGAGCACGTAAGTGGCGCTCTGCTTTAAAAGAGCTGATTTTCCGGGTTGAAAACCGGAAATTGGGCTCTTAGTTACCCTGGTAACCAGCGGGGCACTGCCACCTGAGGCGAGTGCCTCATCTCGCCTCATTGGCGGAGCGCCCCTGCTGGTAGGCGGGCGGTGGGTGCTCATGTTACACCCTTGTTTGTTGTCCTATTAAACATCCATCTTAATCTTTTTCTCTGACTCCTATACCAGTTTGTGCATGGATACATTTGCCTCTCTTCACCTCACTTTGTATACTTCTTTGTTCTCTACAATTATTATGTCAACTACTCCTCTTAAATTAAGTACTAGTTTATTGTTTAATGTACAATTTACTTAGACTTTGCTAAAGCATTCGATACAGTGCCACACAAAAGGTTACTGGTAATTAAGGAATGTTGGCCTGGAACATAGTATTTGTACCTGGATAGAGAACTGGCTAAAAAATAGATTACAAAGAGTGGTGGTAAATGGATCAGTGTTGTTAGTGGTGTACTGCAGGGCTTTGTCCCTTGCTTTTCAACTTGTTTATAAATCACCTGGATGTGGACATTGAAAGTATGGTTTCTATTTTTGCAGATGATACTAAATTGTGCAGAACTATAGGTTCCATGCAGGATACTGCCACTCTACAGAGTGATTTGTCTAAGTTGGAAAACTGGGCAGCAAACTGGAAAATGAGGTTCCATGTTGAGAAATGCAAGGTTATGCACTTTGGTAAAAATAATATAAATGCAAGTTATACACTAAATGGCAGTGTGTTGGGAGTTTCCTTAAATGAAAAGGATCTTGGGGGTTTTATAGTTAACAATTTGCTGTCATTCTGCAGCTACTAAAGCAAATAAAGTTCTGTCTTGCATAAAAAAGGGCATACACACAAGGGATGAAAACATAATTATACCTCTTAATAGATCCTCATCTGGAGTATGCTGTGTTGTTTTGGGCTCCATTCCTTAAGCAGGAAATGAATGAGCTGGAGAGAGTGTAGAGACATGCAACTAAACTGGTTAGAGGGATGGAAGACTTGAATTATGAGGGTAGACTGTCCAGGTTGGTGTTGTTTTCTCTGGAAAAAAGGCACTTGCGAGGGGACATGATTACACTTTACAAATACATTAGAGGACATTATAGACAAATAGCAGGGAACCTTTTTAGTCATAAAGAGGATCAACACACCAGAGGCCATCCCTTCAGACTAGAAGAAAGGACTTTCATTTGAAGCAGCGTAGGTGGTTCTTCACAGTGAGGACAGTGAGGTTGTGGAATGCCCTTCCGGGTGATGTTGTGATGGCTAATTCTGTTGATGCTTTTAAAAGGGGCTTGGATGATTTTTTGGATAGACATAATATCAAAGGCTATTTCTGATGCTAAACTCTACAGTTAGTATAGCTATGGGCATATATGGTTTGTGAAAGAGTGGAGGGGTGTGTGTGTTTGCTGGGTTTTAATTTGGAGTGGTTGAACTTGATGGACTTTGCCTTTTTTCAATCCAATTTAACTATGTCACTATGTAAGTATCAGCAGCCACGTCCTACTAGATAATTCTACATATGAGATTCTGACTAAAGCAGATGCCAGTCAGCAGCCAGTAGGTAGTATCATACAGTTTGTTCTTTTTTTTTTTTT
>CM044431.1:135330538-135350557 GCA_024363595.1 Xenopus borealis
CCAGAAAAATTCGCCGCAAAAATTCACCGCGCAAAAACGAGTCACGCGTCGTTTTTGACGCGACGCGCCGAAAACAACGCGACGCGCGTCGGAAACGACACGATGTGTCGGAATCGACGCGGCGCACGTCAAAATCGACGCGACGCGCGTCAAAAACGACGCGCAACTCGTTTCAAGAAATGGCGAAAAATTTGCGAATTTCTCTGGAAATTCGCAAATTTTTCGGCGCAGCGAAACGCGCCCGTTTCGCCCATCACTACCATTGAATGATTATACATGATGCTAGGCTATTTAGCCATAGGTATGCAGTTTCAACAGTACTGTGGCATGCCAGTTTCTTTTCAGTTTTGTAACCTTTGATAAGCTGGTACAAATGAACTTACAAAATTAATGTTTATTGACTAAATACAAATTAAATTGATAGATATCAGTACAGATTCTTCCAATTCTAGTTTATAGGTGTAACGACATAAAATCTTTATTATATGAAATCCAATAGTACATTGCAGATCTAAAGTTATAGTTTTAGATGTTTTAGTCATTTCCATTATTTATATATTTATTTAAGTCAACTATATTTTTACACTTTCCGTACTACAACATTATCTTGAATTTCTACATATTCCATATATATGTTTTTGGCTTTAGATAAAGATGATCAACTTTACTGAGCTATTAATCATAATCTAACTTTTGATGAGATAGGTGTATGGGAATCTTTTCAGAAAGATAATAAAATATAATTACCTATTTCTCATGTGTTGCATTTCAAAATACTGTTTTTCTTTTAAATTTGCAATCAATCATATTTGTAATTATTAATACTGTATATTTTTAGAACTTTCATTTAAAAATTACATTGTGTGGGTTATAAATGTAATTGTTCAATTAAAAAATAAATTACATTTACTTGGAAGAAAACTTTCTTAATATAAGGGTTTAGTTTTCAATGTTAAAAGGTCATACATGCAAATAATTAGCAAAATTATATTTTGTTCTCACTATGTCATTGAAGACTGTCAAGGCATTTATCTGTGGTAGAAGCAGCATTGAAAAAAAAGTATCAAGCAGCTAATACAGCATTGAAAAAGCTTGTGTATTTAAGTGCAGTGACCTGGAAGCAACCAATGTGCCCTTTACAAGATAGCTTATTGATCACATTTCTTGGATGTAGACAAAGCAGATCCCTTCTACTGAAATTAACAATTACAGTGATAGAGAACTCTAATACTCATAATTCAATTACCTTTCAAGGTAGTTTTTTTTTAATTCCAAGCTATGTTCTATCATGGTCTTATTGTATGTGTTTTAATGCAAAGAAAAATAATTATGTAGCAGTATCTTTTACAGGAAACTGGTCCTGTATTTGTTTGACTGTTGAGACGAAGTTTAATTTGTTTTAGCTCAAACTCAAATTAGTACTGTATATTAACATGTAGAAAGTTAACGAGTAAATGAACCAACATTTGTATAGGGTATAAGCTTTCTAGAAGCAGATTGTGATAGATAGATAATCAGATAGATGGTCATGGCTAGATATCAAATCATTAGCATAAAACATTAAAAAAATGTATTATACCAAGGCATATTTAGTAACAGCTAAACAACTAATCACAGTAAGCTAAAAGGGATATCTTAAAAGGGTACTGTTGCAAGAAAACATGTTTTTTTCAAAAAACACTGGTTAATAGTGCTACCCTACCATAAGTCTGCACTGAATCCATTTTTCAAAAGAGCAAACAGATTTTTTTATATTTATGTTGGTTTGTAACAAGCCAACATAATGTTCTTTGATTTCCGCTGGTTATTCTTCTTATTTTTCCTCTCCGCCCCCCCTTTTTCTATACGCTACTCTTCCTACAGTTTTGGGTGTAAAAGCGCCAAACTTTCCACAATTATTCGTCTTCTAGCAAAGTACATTGAGTGCGCTTTAATTAGCAATCCTACCAACCGCGATCGTGCGGCGGATCGCCGAAGACTCCTTTTTTGCTATTGATTTTGACAGGGAAAATTTTTAAATCGCCGCCACTTGCAGAGTTTTGAAACTACATTCCCAAACTTATTGTTATTTGTATGGGACATTTCCCTGTATGCAACCTGCTTTTATAGCTCATGCAAATAAAAAATCAGTAAAGTTCCTCCTAATATGCAACAATAAGTGGAGATACGAAGTGTGTGGCAGCAAAGAGGGAATACAGAAGTTTGAACCCACAAAATAAAGAACAGTGTCTATAACCAAACAGTGTAAAAAGGTACAAAAAGAAAATATACACAAAAGAAATAAGAAAAGTTTTCAGTAAATTTCCAAAATTTGAGGGAAAGTAACTACATAATATCCAAATTGCATCTAAAAATTAAGAATATAACTAAAATTCCAACCATACTGTTATTGATTAGATCACTGCATATTTTTCTATGTAAAAACCTTGCCTGCCTCTATTTTATATCACAATCTAATGTATTGTTAATGCTAAGCCTTTGGAAGTAGCATCACTACAATGTTAAAGAAACATCTGTAATCTTACAGATAAGTTGCTAACTGTAAAGGAGAAAACACAGTTACAAGCTTAATATGTCAGTATGAATAAATATATTATAAGAAGGATTGAATATTCTTGGTATACCATGATGCACATTTCTGTACAAAAAAGTCAACCTGAAACTGTCTCCAATGCCTTATACACAATCACGTGTATATATTATCTCACCATTTTAAAGCTTCAACACATTCATCTTTTCCTGACCCAGTGGAGTGTACAGCCAAAGATACATATCATATTTACACACAATAGATCCACTTTTATCAGGAGCCAGTAAACCAATCTGTATGTTTTTGGAGTGTGGAAGGAGACCCACAGAGACAGGGATCTGGCTAGAATTAAATTCTGGATCCCAGCACTGCAAGACAGCAGTGTTACCTACTGGGTCATTGTGCTGCCCATACATTGGCTGTTTTTTCCCTTTTCTGTTCATCAGTGTTGCTTGTTATGTAGAGTTCTAACCAATTTTTTTATATCATTTTTTTAAAAATATTAAAGTCAGTGTATGAAAGGCAATGTCAATTTAAATGGACATTTAGAGAGTTATTTATCAAAGGGCCAGTTTGTGAGGTTTGTGAGGTTTTTTCTACCACAAATAAACTCACAACTTGAAAAAAAGTGAATGTGAATGTAAAAAAAACTCAATTAAATGGAATCAGAGGTTATATAAATACCCTTGAAAAACATTTTGGGTATACACAACCCAACATTAATACATAACCCCCTTAGTTCATTAAAACAGCTTCCTTTTGTCTGTTCTACATGCATCATATGCATTAAACGTTACACATATTTTTAAGAAGTATACATATACCAAGGTGATTGTTGTTTCACTCCCGATGTTTCTAGATTTTGTCCCCACCAAATAAACCAATTAATGTGAATGGCAATTATTGTCATTCATATGACACAGTCTGCTAAGCAAGTTAATGGCCAAAATCAAACAGCTGCTTACAAACAACAGATGTGCTAGGTAAAGTATGGGAAGTGAACAAGAGCAGAAAAGTTATCAAACCGGATCTAAATTATTACACAGAAAACGTGTGAGGGAATTAATTTGTTAAACAGTACCTTGCAGACTTCCAGGCAAATGGTATCTTCACTGAAACTGAATGTGACAACAAACAAAACATTAAAGCAGATAATGCATGTTGTGCCTTACAACATTTATTGGTGTATAATGTATATCAAACTGCACACCTGGCATTCCAAAGAAACTTGTGGCAAAAAAAGGACATATATGTTTATGAATTTATACCTTGTTGTATTAACTCCATGTGACAACAAACAAAATATAAAAGCAGATATGTAATGCATGTTGTGCCTTACAGCATTTATTGGTGTATAATGTATATCAAACTACACACCTGGCATTCCAAAGTAACTTGTGGCAGAAAAGGACATATATGTTTATGAATTTATACCTTGTTGTATTAACTCCATAATTGAATGAATAGGTTTTAAGTATTATTATTAAAATTCGCTCAGGCTATGCTAATTTACTAAGTAGCAAAGCCACAAAAGGCAGAGCAAGCCAATCAAAGTGAAGGTGTGCTAGTGTTCTAACACAGCTTTGCTAGAGTCCTTGCGCTCAGGCTAATTTGCAAAATTCAATCGAATACTTAAAATCGTTCGAATCGTTAGATACAAATTTTTTGTATTTGATGGTTCGATAATTCGAATTGCATTTAAACTCCTAAACTCGAGGGTCAAATTCAAGGGTTTTTTACCTTCGAAATTCGATCCTTAGTAAATGTGCCCCTAAATGTACATTCTATGTACCTGGCAAAGGAATATTTAATCTAATTGAACCAAGGCCTGTCTTACTCACTTCTCGCAGCATACAATTTTTTGTGCTGGAAAAAAAGCTGTAGAAAATGGTGAATTTCTAAAGTTGCACATTTTATTTAATACCACCAAATTGCCACTATGCTGTATGGCACAGTGACTGATCAAATTCTAGTGGGAAAGTACATACAGTATATCACAGTATGCTCTATGAGAACCAGCACATGAGGAGCATATTAAAGGTTGGTACACTCAGCAGGTAATAAGTAGTACTGCTGCTGTTAGTGATGTCACCACCCAGGGAAGTAGATGACAATGAGATATTTTCTCTATTAGGAAATACTCATGCACTAAGTCTGTTAGAAACTGTATGGACAAAACACCTAAGGGGGCTAAAATGCTGCTGTAAAGAGCAATGTTGGCCAATGAAACAGACTGTTTTGGATAATGAAAATTAACTGAAAGCTACTGTTAGTTTTGTTGAACTGTTACAAGTGGCGTCACTCTTCATTCACAGTAAATAAAACAGATAGATTTCTGTTTAAAGTTACCTGTCTGTCGCTGCCTTTTTACTTTGAGAAGTTATTTCTAATAATTGAGTGAATTCCCATAGCTGTTTTATTTATGGCAAACACTATTTTAGTCAAAGGGGAACATTTAAGTGGCAAGTACATTACTAGGAGTAAAAACTATTAAAAAAAATGTCTGGTGATCAAATGGAGATACGTAGTATATTTGGCCCCCACAGTCACCATATTTATAGTAAGGAGAGCACCATCTAATTTTGTACAAAACCATAAAAAATTTTAAATTTTCTTTACAATTTTCATAATGTAAACTTGTATAATAATTAAATAAAAAGCCATAATCTGATTTTTTTCCTAGAAGAAATAAACTTTTGCAAATGTGGAGATCATTTGGTTACTGTTTGTTTACTACTGGCTTCTAGGGGTAATTTTACTATTAAATAAACTTTCAGTATGATGCAGACAGCAATATTCTGAGACAATTTGATTCTGTCTATAGTTTTAAAGAATGTTTAATAGAAAGAGGACTGTTTTTTTGTTGGGGCATATACTGATGCTATAGTGTAGGTGCATTCTTGTGATTGTATTTGGGGATTTATTGTGGTGTGAAACCAAATTGCCACGCCTTTTTTCTTTAAGGTAGTGCTTGCATAGATTTGCAGGGGATAATCTTTACAGTCAAGTCTAGCAGGGCATCCAAAACATTAAGTGAGTTTCTTGCAGGCATAATTTTAAGCTGTTTGGCCCAGCATGTTAGTTGTGATATTTTATTATGGCTGTTAATACCAGTAACTTTAAGGGATGTTATAGATATCGCCATTTTTTGGATTTGCTTTGTGTTTCTTAAATGGGTACTCGCATCTATCTGGATGTCGGTAGATCAACTTCTTTCAGGTTAGGGTGTAGAGTCCAAAGATTCTATATTCCTTTTCTTTGTCCGCAGTGGTTCCAATTTTGTCTGTAGCAGCTGTTTCTTGGTTAAGGAAGGGTGGGGAAGGAGGGGAAAGGGTATGAACATTAGAGAGAAAAGACATAAATAGACATTTTTAGCATAACATTTGAACATTCAAACTTACAGTATATACAACAATACTAAGCAAAGTATCGTAAAGAGTGGCTTTTTGGTACATTTGTCTAGTTTTCCATTTTAGTTTTAGATCAGTTGGTAGCTTCTTCTGGCTGCTGTACCATAATGCCAGTATTGGGGAGGGAGGTTCTGTGCTATAAGACGCATTATGCAGGGCTGGTTCTACTAGGCTGCCATTCTTGTTAAAGTTTGTGCATTTTAGTTGGTTTCTTTAGCGGGGTGTCCTGTTGTTGGAGCAGTTGCCACTGTTTTAATATTTGTGCTCCTTGTTGAGGTGAATCCATTATTACCCTCTTTATATCTTAATATTGCACTCTCAGTTTTACTGGGAATAGCCATCTGTATGGAATTATTGCTTCTCTCAATTTTTTGTAACTACTGCAAATTCTTTGCGTTTTTTCATAGAATGGTCTGAGAGGTCTGGAAAGCATTCAACTATGGCATATTTTTCTGGGACTGTTTGTTTGTCCCAGAAAGTGATTGAAATTAGTTCCTTGACGTGGAAAAAATGTAGCCATAGGATCACCTCTCTGGGCGCATTGGGAGGCGCATTCTTGTTTTTGGGGGGGTCTGTGCTCTCTATCTATAAGCAGTAGTTCTGGCTTTTCATCTGGTAGTATATTTGTTAACATTTCGTTTAAGAATTGGTTCAGGTCTTCAGCTTTTACCACTTTTGATATCCCTCTCAGTCTTATATTATTTCTTCTGTTTCTATCTTCTATATCTGCCATTTTCTTAGTAAGCCGTTGTACCTCGTTTTCTGGTACACTATGCAAGTCTATAAGTTTGTTGTGTAAGCTTACAAGTTCTGCCATCTTATTTTCCAGGTGGTCCGTGCGTCCCTCTAATTGATTGATCTCCATGTGTAGTTCTGCTACAGTGTTCCTGAAGTCCGCCTGGATATCAGACCGGAGTGAGGTAAGTAAATCTTTTAGAATTGGCAGTGTTACATTGTGCTGCATGTGGGTATCAGACAGTGTTTGTGCTGTTACACCTGTATCCTCGTCAGTATGTGCTGGGCTGCTGCTACATGATGTGGGGACTTCATGGCTTGGAGTGAATTCACTCGCTTGTGAGCTGGATTTGGGATAAAAATCTGCCATTTCAACCAGTGATGGTTGTTTCTTGGATTCACCCATGTTGTTTGGTTATGGATAGTGCTATTACTAATAACCCTCCTTAAATTTTTGTAATAACTACTCACCTTGGTGGTCTACGGGGTTCGTGGGGGTAGGCAGGGACCTTATATTTATATCTGTCTGCCTGCCTTCTGTTAGGCCCTCCAGAGTTCCTCTGAATTTGGGTCAGGTGCACAGCATGGTCACAGGGAGAGTAATAGCTTCGGCTGGTGTGGGGTATATAGATTGTCCAGGGGGACCCAGTAGTTGTCGGGCTTATATTGAGTCTGCTCTGGTGCCTTATGGAGCAGTAGAGCAGGCTTCTGTTTGTGTCCCCAGGTTTGGTGTCATTTTCCCTTTAAAGCTTCCTCCCAGGGTCTTCTTTGCTTCCCCCCTCAACTCTTTGTGCTGCTTATTGGAAGGGTTTGGGATGAGTGTCCTGACCTGCAGTGCGTTTAGGCAGGTAGTATTGTCTCCCTGTGACCCCTTTCATACAACTGTGCACACAAGGGCTCAACGGCTTGGGCCTGCAGTTCCCTCCAAACTCATTTGTGTGGAGGCCTGGGACTTCAGTAGGTGAGCTGGTGGCACATCCATGGATTGAGGCACGCAGTGTTAAGGGCCACAGGGTACTCACCCCCTGTTATGTTTCAGAGAGCTTCCTACAGTGGCAGGTGTTTGTTGCTATCCTGCAGTTCAGGTTGGCACACCTCTTCAAGTCGCGTCTCCACACAATCCCAGGCTTCTGCCTTAGTAGCCCCGATCCATGCTTCGGTTTTGTAGGAGACAGAGAGACGAAATGTGGCTCCTCTGGCAGCGGATGCTTTACCTTGGTTGCTGGAGTGGGTGCACTTAGCTTTAAAGGGTGTTTTCAGCCTGAATGGGGCAAGTTACCTATTTCACTTAGCACAGCTAGCCACACAAAGGCACAGGAAATTTGGTCAGAATTGATGGCAAAATGAATGCAGTAAGTTATCAAAAACTACTGGAGGAAAATTTGCACTCATCAGCCCGGAAGCTGTGCATGGGATGTACTTGGACATTCCAACATGACAATGCAAATAGCAAAATAAAGTGAAGGTTCTGGAGTGGTCATCTCAGTCTCCTGACCTCAATATCATTGAGACACTCTGGGGAGACCTCAAAAGTGCAGTTCATGCAAGACAGCCCAAGAATTTATGGAAACTGGAGGCTTTTTATCAGGAAGATTTGGGCAGCTTTACCTTTGTCTGAGAACATAAAGAGCCTCATCCACAACTACCACAAAAGACTTCAAGCTGTCACTAATGTTAAAGGGGGCAATACACAGTATTAAGAACTTGGGTGTATGTAAATAGTTGATCAGGGTCACTTTAGTATTTTATGTAGTGATTAATATTCAAAAAGAGTAAACACAGTTGTTTGACAATAAATGGCTTCAGCCAACCACTAACCATGAGTGAAGGAAAAGTTTTTGTGTTATCATTCATATTCTCTGAAAAATGGTTAAGAAACCATAAATTCTGCCAGGGTATGTAACCTTATGAACACAACTGTATGTGTGTATATATATATATATATATATATATATATATATATATATATATAGGTTGTAGGGATTTCAGGTAGCAGGGTGTTGGTCTCCTTGGGCAGACCAGACTTGTGCTCAGATATCCACAACACAGCACAAGTTCCAAAAATAGGGTGCAACTGACCTGCAGTTTTATTCAGAAAAATGAAAAACAGAAAATAACAAAACTTAGGCCAACTTGGTGCTATCTAATACATAAATTAACCCTCTCTATAAAGGTTGAGGCCTAGTGCCCAGCCCTTGAAAACAATATACAGTTTTTAGGAAAACTCACAGAATTTATCTCACTTGTTTGCAGCTCCTGCTTCCCCAAGCACAAACAGTCAGACTCTCCAACTGAAGCCCTATTTAACAGGGATCAGGTCTCTCCTGTACAACTGCATGCTAATTGATCAGCTACCTGACTGATCAGCAGCAAACTCTGGTCAGTATATAGAATGTAGAATGGAGGGCCAACCCTACTCTCCCTCCATTTGCCAGCAAACCAAAATGTAGCATTTACCTGCTACAGTACCACACATTTTCCCATGGAGCTAATTCATTTACTGGAGCTAATGCATTTACCTGACTAATCAGCAGCACACTCTGGTCAGTATATAGAATGTAGAATGAAGGGCCAACCATACTTTCCCTCCATTTGCCTGCAAACCAAATGTAGCATTTACCTGCTACAGTACCACACATTTTTCCCTGGAGCTAATGCATTTACTGTTTCATCCACAAGGTACAGTATATAGATGTATATACACATCCTGACGATGGTCCCTAGTGGGTCAAAACATGTTAATTGATACATGATAATTCTAAACAATGTAGCACATTGCGATGCTATGCAAAATATTTTTCCTTGGTTTTCTAGGAAATCAAATCTAGTAGTCTTCACTGATGAACCTCAATGTACCCATATTCATAATATATTTATCAGTTTATTTACATTTGTCCTCTGTATTTCTGTATAGCAATTCTTCTATGGTAGGCTGATACCATCATTTCATAATGCATGGCACTCTTCTTTATTGGTCATGAATCTTCTTCAATAATATAAATCCCTTTTTATTTTGACCCTTTCCCATTTTGATATAACAATCTGTTCTAAGATTGGACTTACCATAGCTAAAACAAAGCTCATTGATCATCAGTTTCATCTAACTTTAACAAAATTAACATCTCCTTTCTGATTATATTAGGTGTCATCTTTGCTACTCACATTCCATCCCCATGTTGTGCTGCTCTTACCAGTGTGGACACAATCAGTCACTTCTCAGTAATATACCTCAGCAAATAATACAAGCTGGTATTATTTTTAAATTAAATGAGTCTGTATTTCATTGATTAAAGAACAAGTAAACCTTTTTTTTTTCTATCTGTAAATTTGCTCTAAACAGCCCCCCAGATTAATGTACCTTAGTCCCTGCTGCAAGTCTGCTCTGGTTTCTGTGTTATCAGCAGCTTGATTCCCCTTCTTCCTGGTGCAGAGTGAAGCCCCGCCCCATAGCTTACTGAGCTGACCTTATCTCTGTGACTAGTCCTGGAGATCATTTGCATGCTGTGACATAGCAGAGACCAGTGTGTGCAGCACCTTTTGCTTGGGGAAACTAGCTGACTAATGCACACACTGGCTCCCTCTTCCTCTCTATTGTGTAACAGCAGCAAATGGACTGCTCAGTAAACTAAGGGGCGGGGCTTCACTCTGCACCAGGAAGAAGGGGAAACAAGCTGCTGATAACACAGAAACCAGAGCAGACTTGCAGCAGGGACTAAGGTACATTAATCTGGGGGGCTGTTTAGAGCAAATTTACAGAAAGAAAAATAAAAACATTTACTTTTCCTTTAATGAAAAGAATGGTTTTCTTAATTTTTTGGTATCTGCTGTTTTATAGATTAAGCACTGCACTTGTTTCGAAAACTGAAGCTATTTTTCAATTCACTTTAGTTAGGTGTGCACTGTCAATTTGAATCCCATCAATTAGCCCATTTGTATGTAAAATAATGTAAGAACAGATTCTCCCAGTAATACAGTGATTCTTTCAGTGACAATCAATCCAACGAACATGTTAATGCTTACTGACATCAATACCTATCTTCTGCACCACACATTAACACACATAATCTTTTGCATATCAGGCCTGTAAGCCCATTGTAATTGTTCAAAATCTATAGACTTGTTTTCCTAATTTTTTATTAACTTGCAAAGGCTAGTACTCGATGATCAAAAGCTATAAGGATGGGTGACATAGCTTGAGTGTAGGGCATTATTTCAAATAATGAATGTATAATACCGTTTTACAGCTGGAATCAGTTGACGATTTGGGGGAAACACTATTTACCAGTTAATCATTAATGATCTATTTGGTATAATAACTGAGACATTGTGTAGGCAGCCTTTGCTTCTATTGAGATAGAGCCCCTTTATTCATTTTACATATTATGACTCACTAACAGAAATATCAATATCCATAAAAAACAAACACAAACGAAAAAAATAAATGGATTCTGTATAGATTTGTTTTACAGAGGAATTACCCAAAAATATTTTTGCAAATTACACCAGTTGCCCAGTGCATCAAATACAGCACATGCTCGAATCTCACAGAAGGGAGGTGAGTAACACTGATAATAATCTATTTATTTAAAATTATGTAGTTATATTATTAAAATAATAATGTTATCATAACAAGAGGTCACATAAGCTCTGAGTGTGTGACCCCCAAATAAGATTTCTATTTTTAACATACAGCATGATGATTGGCTTTGGACTAAACATGCATGTACTGTATTCTGTATCCAGTGTACTGTACAAGATTGGTGGAGTGTCAAACTTGTATGCATTACTATGCATATATCAGGGAAAAACATGACAAAACTTACTTTGTATGTCAGTGTTCATTTCCCTGGAAAAAGGTTTGATAATGGTCTTATTTAAAAGGAGTGACATGAAGGGACATGGTTAGTGATGAGCTTACTGTAGGTATTCCTTGTGCTCCTAGTAAACAAAATTCAATCAATTTTGAATTTGTTTGGTAGTCCAGTTGTATTAAGTGTATTAAGTGTAAAAAAGAATGTTTACATGTGCTGACAATTCCTTGTCTCTATAAATATAAATTGAAATTTAGAATCAAGTACTCCAGTCAAATACACACAAGGGGTCCACAACAATGCTTTCATAGAACATGGTCATGTTCCACCTCTGATCACTACCCAGTCCATACAAACCCAGCAACCCAGACCCAGTGTTTTAGGTCTGAGCTACAGCTATGGGACCTGTTATCCAGAATGCTCAGGACCTGTGCATTTCTGGATAATGGATCTTCCCATAATTTGGATCTCCATACCTTAACTCTACTAGAAAATCAAGTAAACATTAAATAAACCCAATAGGCTGCTTTTGCTTCCAATAAAGGTTAATTGTATCTTAGTTTGGATCACCTTCAAGGCTCTGCTTTATAACAGAGAAAAAGGAAATAATTTTAAAAAATTTGGATTATTTGAATAAAATGGAATCTGTGGTAGAAGGCCTTTCTGGATAACGGATCTCATAACTGTATTATGAATTTAACCTTTAGAAATACTGTTGCTGCAACATAGCAACATGCTTTTCCAAGTAAACTATAGAGATTCATATATGTAAGTGTTTTGATATAACTTAATAGGTATATATACAGCATGCCTCGTTGGCACCCACCATTCACAAGTTATTGGCCAAGTGCTGAACGTAAATACAATATCTTAATATCTCCCTAGAGAAAAATGCAGTGCACTATAGCTCTGAGCAAACTTACTGAAATCAGCCCATTTCACAAGCTTGAAATTAGCCAATCTTACAAAAAATTACGACATCTTTTGACTTTAATAAGTAAAGTGCCATGAAACCCAAAGTTTGATAAATAAACTTGTCATGCACTGACAATTAACCATTTAATAATTATGCATGTTAGAATCGAATTTAATTATTTGTGAGGTTCTTCATTTTCTTTGAATTCTGCATTCACTGGGGCTCATTTATAAACTTTGCACAGGGCAGATTGGTTCACACAGTGAATATATTTGTCCTGAGCACGGTTGCATTTATAAAGCTGAATAAGAGTGTGCAAACAGAATTACAATTTGTTTTGCAATGTCAATGTCTAGAAGAGCTTTTTAAATATGCCAACATTGTCAATCATTTGGAGGGGTTGAACTTGATGGACTTTGTCTTTTTTCAACCCAGTTTAACTATGTGACTATGTCAAAAATCACAAATTGAAAATATTTTTCACAACCTTTTCAACGATATTTTCATGCACAACAACCTAGCACAGTGGGCGTACTCATGCAAACACCCGTCTCATTTGCAAAACATTTGTGAAAATTTATTCACAATGCAAATTCGTAAAAACTGAAAAGACGGCATAGTCTTTTTCAACTAAAAATACAGTTGAAAGATAATTGGTTTTCTAAATTGGCACAAATAATTCCAATACTAGCAAAAAGGTGTGACAATATATCGACATACAGCAATGTTGTAAGGACAATAATGAATGTGCCTTTTTAGGACAAGTGTTTTTTTTTAGATGACACAACTTTTTTCAAACCATAAAAGACTTGTGATATTATAAAGAGTTGTGATATAATTTGTCAGAAGCTGGGAAAGCTAGACTGATTTAGTCTTAACATTTTGTGTTGTTTTCTTTGTTCAAGCTCTCATTTTTAAACTTTACACCAAGCTGTTCATTTATTCTAAGGACAGTCCTATGTTTAGCTAATCAATGTGGTTTAGTTAAAGATAATGGTAGCCTTGCATTTTATTCTGTTTTGTTGACTTTTCCTAATTGTTCCTGGAATGTAGAAGATGAAGATCAAAAGTAAAGGGATAAACACTAGTTTCAGAGAAGCATGAACATAACCATCTGTTTACTTGGAATATCATGGTCAATTTAGACATTATCATTTGAGATTATTGTTATTCTTATGATTTACAACACCAGCATATTTATTACTGCTTTCCAGACATTATACATCATTCACATCAATTAAATTAGTCACTGCCCCAGTTGAACATTATGGTCATTTTCAACAGGAGGCAATTAAGCTGATTGTATGCTCTTGGAGTGTGTGTGGAAACTGGAGAACCCAGAGGAAACACATGCAGACACAAGGAGAATATACATTCTTCAGATAACACCATAGCTGAACCACATCACTGCAATACTAACCACTGCACTGCAAAGAATCTATTCATAGAAATAGTAATTTAAGCAGGACCAGAGCTTTACACCAGTCTAGCACATTCATGAGGCTTATCCTCCCAAAAAGTGGGAGGGCTATATACAGTACATATTGGCAGACTCTCTAGAAAAAATAGTTCACCATCTTTCCCTAAATACAGGTGAAAATGAGGTGTAAGTGTTACAACACTTTTTATTTAAGCAGGAAATACTTTACCACCTAAATTCATCCACTTGACTTGACAAATTACCTCAGGTCTAAGGTTGTGTACAACTGTATTATAAAATACAGTGTTAGTATGTAGTTAAATAAAATAAACAGATCATGCCACTGTGAAAAAATGCGATGGTGAAACAAAAACACGATTGACTTTTTTCTAATTGTTAGAAGAAAGGAGCAAACTAAAATTCATAAATGTTAATTACATCATTGCAGTTTAAAATGTTCTATGCTTTAGGATCAACAATGGTGCATGGAACTCCATGGCAAGTGTAGCCTTCTAATAATACAAATATTTAACAATATCCCTTTCTCTTTGCAAGACAAATACAGAGGTTCACTTTTATTGCATTGTAAGATTTTAAATGAAAAACAACATATGGATTCCCAGCATTTGATTATAATCATAGTAATTAAAAACCAGGAAAGTTCTAAGTTCTGCATTTATGAAAAACTTTCTTGCAATTTTTCAGTGCGCCCATTCATTGGGATACATTTAACTTCTTTACGTAATCCAATGCAATGATCATTTACCATAAATCACCAGTATTGGACACTAACCCCCAAACATTACTTTAATTGCGTGATCTTTTACATGGGACATGCAAAATAAAAAAAAAATCTGTCAAAATTAGTGATGGGCGAATCTCCCGAGATTTGCTTCGACGAAAAATTCATGAATTTCCAGAGAAATTCGCGAATTGGCGAAAAATTTGTGAAACGAGTTGCGGCACGCTTTTGACACGCGCCGTGTCAACTTTGGTGCGTTGCATCGTTTCCGACACGCGTTGCATCAAAAACGACGCGCGACTCGTTTTTCCGCCGAATTTTCGGCAAGTGAAATTTCGCTGGTGATTCGAGAATTTATTCGCCAGCGGCGAATCGCGGGAATTCGCCGTGAATTCGCCCCTGGCGAATAAATTCGCCCATCACTAGTCAAAATGCCAGATTAACAATAATATATCAATCCCTTCATTTGAGTAAGATTCTTCTGCTACCAGTTATCTACGTTAAAGGAGAAGGAAACAAAAAAAATTAAACCTACATCATTATGTTTACCATCAGGCCCCCTCCTGAAACGCCACATTAAAAACTGTAACATCATTACTGTTTTTGTGCACCAGCGTTCTGAAGTTTTGCCACTGTTAAAAGTTTGGCGCCGCCATTTTCAAATTGTCCTCCCTGCGCTTCCTCATTACTGCGCATGCTCCTTTACAAACCTCAGTCAGACAGACCCGAAAGCTAGCACCTTATCTTTCTTGCTCCGCTCCTCAGCCCCTGCGCTCGCTCACTGACAAACTGTAAATTAAAACCAGAGCGAGCGCAGGAGCTTCAAAGCTTCCCTTTGTTTCCAAGCAATGGGGAAGCTGGATTGGAGCTTGATTGAATGAAGGCAAGGCAGAGAGGTCAGCAATGACGAACGACTGCATCACGTGACTGCAGCGTCATCACTTCACAGGGAAGCAACAAGATCCTTGTGCTCATGCGCAGGGCACAGATAAGAACTTCTGCGCATGCGTGTGCCCTATTGAGACAGATGTGTGGACTGCAACCAGGGTATGCTTTTATATGCATGTTTCAATCTTTTTTTTAAATGATTGCACCGCAAAGATTAATGAAAAAACTAATGAAGGAATGCTTGGTGGTAAAGATATATACTTTTAATGGACAACACTTTGAGCTTAAGTTAATTTTAGACTTTCCTTCTCCTTTAAAGGCAATCATTGCTGAATATGATAAATATCTTAGGAAATGTAAAACATATATTTGATAGTTTTCCTTGGCATTCAAATGGCAGCTTATCCTTTAATAAATAGAGTTCTCACTAAAATCGCATCCCATGAATTTGCAGACAATATCATGATAGATACACATGGGGCCAGGCAGTGTGCATTGATCAAGTGTCTCAGTATTTCAAAGATGATAGCTGGTGTGCATGATTTTTGAACATTGCACTTTGCTTTGTTTCTTTTGGACTCATTTAACCCAGGTGTCCAATTTGCCGGTTAGTGTTTTTTTTTCCTGTTTCTATCTTACTGATATATTGCATTTGGTGACAAATGTGTCCTTATTTAATGATGGGGAGTGGGTCACCTGAAGAACTGGGTAAAACATCTAATCCATCATCCTCCATGTAATGATATATACTTTAGCATTGTTGTGATGAGGGTAGGGTACGATTATCTGTGTCAAAAAACATATATATCTTCGTAATGACAGTACTTACAGACTGAACCTTTTCCACAGACACTGAGCGGTATAACACATTATATAAGTCTCTAGAAATAAAAGCGTTATGGTCATTTTCTAAACTAAACTCCGAATGCAAAAAAAAATTAGTTTTTTAATAAAAATCAGACTTTTAAAAAAATCATGAATTTTTTGGAATTTAGTAAACCCTGAGGATGGAAAAGTCAGTATCTGAAAATTTGACATCAGACCAAGGAGATATTATGTCAGTTATTTACTAAACCAGAATTAATTCTGGTTCAGTTTTTTCAGCAAAAAACTCACAACATTTTCATGGAAAAAACAAGAATTTTTTGATCATATATGAGTCAATAGGAAATGTCCCTTCTACAATTTGAATATATCGCCATCTTTGCTGGGTTTGTCAGATAACCAAAAAAATTTGGGAATTTTGTATGAAAAAAATCAAGAGATTCGGGGGTCAACTCAGAAAAAATTGTATGATGAAGGTTTTTGCTTCATAGATTTTTAAGTTCTTTTATTAATTAATATGATAAAATAGTTGATAGGAGTTTGGTCAAGCTTGGTTTAGCAAAATTATCAAATAAATTCAAGCTTTATCCCCTCAGTTTCTGTTTAATTACGTATATATCTTTATCCTCACAAATTAGATTTCAATTTCTAAGAGTGAGATTAACAGTATCCTTGTTTCTCATTTAAACAAGTAAACATTGAAATTCTATTGATATACTGGCTTCAAAACACACCAACACATGCAATACATGGTCCAGTTCAAATATACAGCAGTTGTTTTCAAGTCCTGTAATACCTTTTCATTTTTTTATATTAGGTTAGAGCTTACATGGAAAAAAGCAAGCAATGAAATTGCAATTGTAAATGGAACCTTCCAGATCCACTTTCCTTTCCTTTGCACTAGATGTGTTTGCCAGGGAATGCAGGTATTTCAGTAATGCCCAAGGGAGTCAATGAATCGAATGAACAGTGACAACACTATATTCAAGGTACACCAGAATCATGAAACCTTGCTTGTTGAATTCTATAAATCTAATAAATGTGTTTTCCAGAAACAGGAGCATGTCACTCCTGTGTAATGGAATGAAAGAGTTTTAGCATTACTGTCTCATTGTCACATACTACCATACTAGTCACAAGGATCATCTGTTTGTCTGAAATGACAGAGAGGCAAACACAGAAACCTAAAACTAGGTTTGACAAATTGATTGCTATAATATGGTGTGAAAACAGTCAAAGCAGATTTAGAATTGTACCGACAGAACGATCAGAGTTATGGAAGAATATCTCTGCTTGACAGTTGAAATGCATCATTCTGTGGTATCTACCCAAATCTAATTTTTTTAATTTTTACTGTACATTTACTGCAAACTACAAAAATACCAGACATAAAGACATAATATCTACATGTTAAATGCCAGTGAATTTTCCCAGTCTGACTTTTCCATATAACACAAAATTATTTAGTGCATAAGTAGGCAAGAAAAACACCTGAAGGATGATTGGCATTGGCCATAATATTCCGTTTGATAAATATTTTGATGAAAACAGATGAAATTTGTTTCGAATTGAAATTAAGTTATAACATCTTATACAAGTCAGTTATGGCAAATACTACTACGCAGGTGATATTTAGGGGTTATTTATCAAAGGTTGAGTTGATTTTTCCATGAGTTTTTTTTTTAGGGTATTTTTTTGTCAAAATTATATTTTTCTGCTAAACTAATTTGTTTGAGATATATTATATCCTGAAGCTGGAAATACCTTGGGGTAGATTTTCTAAGCAGCAAAAATTTTCCAGCAATGGCTTCGCACCCATTGCAACACTTCATTAGGCAAAAATTAGCTGGGACAACACTAATTTACTAAAATGTGAAGTTTTGTCCTGGCCGACATAGTTACATAGTTAAATTGGGTTAAAAAAGACAGAGCCCATCAAGTTCAACCCCTCCAAATTAAAAACCCAGCATACACACACATCTCCACTCTTTCACACAAACCATATATGCTCATAGCTATACTAAATGTAGAGTTTAGTATCAAAATAGCCTTTGATATTATGTCTGTCTGATGGAAGCAAAGATGTGCCAGCATTTGATTTTGCCTAGTGCAAATTCATTAGTGCTCCCATAGGCTTCTATTGCAATTCGGTAGGTCCAATCTGGCGAAGTAGGCAATCGAATAAACTTTAAAATTGAAATCCTTCGCTGATCGAATGATCGAATATTCGTTTATTTGAATCTATTCGAATGTATTCTATCATTCGACCATTCGCTATTCGATGATCGAATATGCCAAAATTTGCATATTCAAATAGATCCTACGATCGAAATTCGATCGAATTCAATCAAATTCGATTGAACTTCGATCTATTCACGTGAATTTAGAACATCGGCCCCATAATGCCTCTATTCTATTGTAAATACATAAGGAGTCCATACAAAACCTCATCCCTTAAAATTACAGTAAAAAGGAGGTTATGTACTCTGAAAGTAAAAAAGCCATGAAATTATGTTATGTAAGAGTCTTTACTGGCTGGACATTAGATCATTTAAATAAAGAGTCATTTTTAGTAAAGGAGAAATGACAAGTTTACTGACATTATTTGCTAATGCAAACCTGATCAGACATTGGTTCCATTGTCCATTTGGTGTCAGGAAGAAGTTTCCCCTTTGCTGCAAACTGGAGATCAGACACTTAGGGGCAGATTTACTAATGGTCGAATTTCGAAATTTGACCATCTAATTTTTTTTCGATCTGTTTTCAATCAAATTGAAATCGTTCAAATGGTTCGAATTCATTGTTCGATTCTAATGATTTGAACAATTTCAACCAAAATCCTACGAATTCTCAGGACTTAAAGAAAACTTTAAAATTTGACCATCAAATTTTTTTAAAGGCCATTTTCGATCGAAAATGGACCAAATACTGAAGGTTCATTTTCAATTGGATAAAAATCTTTCGAATCGTTCAAATGCATTGTTCGATTTGGGCAAAATCCTTTGATTTTCTCCAACTTAGAAAAAATCACTGTAAAGATTCCAGGAGGTCCCCCATAGGCTAAAATGGCAATTTGGCAGCTTTAAGGTGGTGAAGTGTTCGATTTTTTGTATTCAAATCGAAGTCAAAGTAGCCCAAAATTACTTAAAAATTTGAATTTTAAAAATTTTAATTTTATTCAAAAATTCTCTTCGATCATTAGTAAATGTGCCCCTTAGATTAAGAATGCATATCCCATCGGTCAACCATAAGTGCTGCATCTAGGGATGGGAAGACTATAAAACCAATAGCAAAACAGTCCTCAAGAACAATTTTAAAAAACTAGGTGTAAAGTTGACGGCGAGGACTTCCAAGGTAATTTTCTCAGAGATATTACCTGTGCCACGAGCAACGCTAAGAAGGCAGTGGAAGCTTAGGGAGATTAATGCGTGGCTGAGAGATTGGTGTAGGGATGAGGGTTTTGGGTTTTTGGAGAACTGGGCTGATTTCTCAGTTGGCTACAGGCTCTTTGCTAGGGATCGGCTGCACCTCAATGATGATTGTGCCGCTGTTTTGGCGGAGAAGATGGCTAGACGGTTGGAGGAGATTTTAAACTAGGCGTGGGGGAGAGGGTTCTATAATAGGTACAGGGGAAGACAGGTTAGATGAGATAGTAGGCAAATGAAAGGAAAATGGGGGAGGCGATTTGGTTGGGGGTACTGTTAAGGACAAGGAGGACCACATGTCATATGTTCAACATGGT
>CM044431.1:135363985-135375336 GCA_024363595.1 Xenopus borealis
TACTATGTATTACCTTGAACAGTTACACAGGCTTCCAATATTTAAATATATTGCAAAAAATCACATTCTACCCCTTAGGAGAGGTGGCAATCATTCCAATGTCCTTGTAAAGAGTGAAGTGTTCTGGATAAAAAAAAATAAATACACTGGCTTGGATACTTATATAACTTGCAACATTATTTACATAATATACTTAAATAGGGAAACAATTTTGCAACAAAGTCGACCATATTAATGAATTGTGAGTTATGAACCTATATGTCTCTTCCTATTCTGTTGTTTGCAACAATGTGGTTCTGTAGTCATGTGTACATTTATTTAAGTGCAATTATTATTTTAACTCTTTTCTCTTCCTGACACAGGGTTTCTTTTGTTTCTATTTGCTTTACACATTGTGTGGGTATATGCAGTACTGGCGATTGGACGCTAGGTTCTACTCACATGTCTCGACTTTTCATACGTGATTGGTGAGTGTTCTCCTACCTTGTCTATTTAATGCTATGTGGGTGAAAAAGTTATGGTCTTGATAAAGGTCTTAGGAGGAGACCGAAATTTTGGCCTGTTTTAAACTTTTTCTATTAAATAAGATGTTGTTTTGAAGGTTCCTGGTGTGCACTTACACCCTTTGGATCTGCATTTACTACATTTTGTGAGTAGCACCTGGGTCATTTGAACAGTCGAGTGGTGTACGGTTAAACAATATACATATATATATATATATATATATATATATATTCCCATGACACACAGATCCAAGTTCTAACAGAATATCCAAATATAAAAATAAGATCATATAATCTCTTGGGAATACTGATAGCATTTATAATGAAACTAACCATTTGAAAGCCCAGGAAAATATTGCATATTTTAAATATATCTTAGAGAATATGTACCACTTCACTTTGTTCATATACTGAAGGTAGAAAAAATAATAGAATTTCAATGTTTCTCCATAACAGACCAAACCCAAACCAAAATCCTGTGGAATAATCTTTCCATTTGGGATTAATATTATGCTTTTCTTTGTAACACTCCCATATGTTTTTGGGGGAGTCAAAGAGAGGATGAGTAGGAAATTAAGGATCAGCTGTGAAAATGCTTATTAGTATGACAACTGCAGGTGAACTTATGAGGGGCATAAGGATAATCCATTATAAGTATACCCATTTTCTTCCCATAAAGTGAGGTATGAAGAGACATTCTATTAAAGGATACTCTCTGAACTACTGTAAGTATTGCATGGAAGTTGGCCGGAATGCTCCACCAGTACATGAGTAAATACAATGAAAGCCTTTGAGAATATAATGTTCTCAAAGTATAGATATGCCTTTGCAGACTCTTCTGCTTAAACATGGATAAATATTAGAAAGACAGAAAAAAACACATAGGGGCAGATTTACAAAGGGGCCGATTTACAAAATTCACGAGAAGGATTCGAAGTTTGAACGGATTCAATCGAATGTCTAACGTAGGATTTAATCATTTGGTCAAATATGTGAATTTTGGCATATTCGATCATTGAATAGGGAATGGTCGAACGATAGAATACATTCGAATAGAGTTGAATGAACGAATATTCGATCATTTGATCATTCGACCAGCGAAGGATTTTAATTTTAAAGTTTATTCGATCATCGTTGAATGATCGAATATCGAATAAAAGATAGCCTAGAACTATTCAATTAACATTCGAAAATTGAATGCTAATCGAATATCGAGTAGAAACTATTTTTTTGGGGGGAATAATAGTAAATTTGCCCCCTAGGTGTCAAATTTCGAAATTAAAAAACTTAAATTCAACCATCATTTAAATTGAATAAAAATCGTTTGAATCAATTGAATGCATTGTTCCATTTGAACGATTTTGGGCAAAATCCTTAAATTTTCTAAAACTAAAAAGAAATCACTGTAAAGGTTCCAGGAGGTCCCCATAGGTTAAAATGGCAATTCTGCAGCTTTAAGGTGGCAAATTGTCAAATTCGAAGTTTTTTTAAAAAGACAGTACTTAAAAATTCTAATTTTCAAATTTTTTTCAATTTGAATCGAAATTTGGGTTATTCAATTTTTTTTAAATTCAAATTTAATTAGGATTTTTACTTCAACCATTAGTAAATGTACCCCTACAGTATGGTGTTTATTCCATATGCAGTAAAATGCCCTTGATGCTTTGTATGGCACAGCAGTCCTCTGCATAACCCATAGTGTAGAATTAATCTAATAATTCTTCTCTATAATAAAGCAAAAACTGCACAACCATCACAGGTAAAACATAAAAAATCCTGTGGCATACTATGTACCTACCAGTTACACTGGTAAACTAAAAAAAAATCACAGTATTTTTAGTCTGAGAACTGTGGTGTTTGTATGTTTTCCCTTATTTGTGTGTTTTTTTTTTAGTTTCTTCAGTTTTCTTCCACACTCAAAATTAATATTAATAACAATGTCGTGCTTTGTCCATCAAAGCAGTCTCAAGCTTATAAGCAAACCTGTGAACTTCTAAACTTCTAAATGCTTAAAGCAAAGAAAGATTTGTACGACAACTTTCACTGACTTCTACATGACCTCACCAGCTTTTAGATGGAGAAATTTTGTATCAGTAAGTGTTTTTTACACTTTATAAATATATATAAAAATATTATAAATTATTATGGTTTAGAGTAATTAATTGAATACATCAATTTTGGACCTAAAAGGAAACAATCCCCCAAATGTTAGTAAATCTACCACTTAATGAACATCTGTTTATCTTTTCCCAGACTATTATCATTGCCCTGCAGTAATATAGGATTTGTGTTGTGGTGTGTATATTTTTACAAGATATTGTAAATACTTTATACATGCATACATATGTCATCACATAGATTCAGAAAAATGGGTGGAGCTTTATTGAAGAAAATATTTGCAGATGCACATAGGGTTAATTTTGCTTTGCCTACATTGTTGCAGCAGCCATATAATGCAGTTAGCTGGTAATACACTAGATAATTAATTCCCTGTGGAAACATAGATCTACTTTCCACAGTAAATTAGACTCTGCAATGAACAGGCAGACTATATCCAAAAAACATTCTTCGAAAAAAAATAAGTGCAGATGCTCAAATTAGACAGTTGAATCAATACATTCTTAGCTAATATCAAGTGAGGTAATTACCAATGCTTGTTAATTGCCTTAAATAAAATGTACTATTCACCTAAGTTAAAAGCCATACATAATGATAACTTAACTCCTGCCACTTTGTTTTTTCTCATACAGTAAGGGGCAAATTTATCATCATTTACGAATTCAAGGGCTAAAAGCCTATCGATCAAATTTCGATCGAAATTAATCCTTCACACGAATTTAGTAAATAGGCCCCTAAGTATACATTCACATGATTTCATTTTCCAAATGAGTAAAGCTTATATAAAATCACAGCATAACAAATAAAAAGTGGTACAGAATAGATGTAAACCCTTTATTTACACACACACAGTATTTCTAGGGTACTTAATACATTTTTATTTGTCTTCTGGACCTCAGATATCAAAGCGTGCGTCAACAATAATGAATAATTTTCATGACATTGAGTACATTCGCGGTGATTCAGGTCCGAAAATCTACTCCAACTGTGCATGCACCAAAACTCCTGAAAAAGACCGAAAAAAGGAAGATGGCTGCTGTGAACGCCGTGGCCCGAATCTGCAGGAGAGATAAGTAAAAAATTAGGGCAAAGAAAATATTTGACCAAAGTTTCTGATATTACCCCTTGTTCTCTGACCCAACAGTACTTGTTTCTCCTCGAGTCTAATGTGCCAGAAATCCAAATTCAAACACTCCAAGCGACATTGTGCAGGTGCTCTACTATATTTTCGCTGGTGCTGTGGATTACCACCTAAGTATATAAAAAATACAGTTGAATTGTTTCTACCCCAGGCACACAAAGCAAATGAAAGTGAAAGCTGAGTGAGCCAGCCCTATATGGTTAAAAGGGAAGGGAGCTGCTAAATTACTGTCTGTATTCACAGATCATATGGCAAGACTACATTTGCCCAGTCATATATAAACTGTTACTGTATTCAGGCTTTGAACATAGTCCCACAGCTCTCTCTGTATACTCCAACTACAGCTCTTTGTATATTCTGCATTGCAGTAGAAGCAGCTCAGTGTCACAGCCTGGATTTATATATATAGTACAGAGAATGTTTTTGGACCCAGGCTGACTTCCATGCTACCTGAGTGACTACTAGGGTTACCACCTGTCTGGTTTTGACCCGGACAGCCCGTTTTTTTGAAGGGCTGCCAAATGGCAAACACCATGTCATAGCTCCACCCCTGACATCACTGCCCATCCCCTCCATGTCACAGCCCTGCCCCCTCCATGTCTCCCTACTCCCTGCCAAGTCTCCTCTAGGCTAAACATTGGCAACCCTAGTGACTACAGTGAGATTAACTGCTATAAAACAGCAAATAACTAGCAAGAGACTAACAAGCAGCTTGCCCAAATAGTACCTCCAAAGTGAGCAGTACATCGAGGAGTTAATGTGTATATACTGCAGCTAATAACATAATATAACAAAGAAATCTCTGCCTCATGTTTCTACCTGCCCAGAAGATAAGGATGTGAACTACTTCTTCCCTTGTATCAAATTCCTCTCTTTCTCCTCCCCTGGGTCCAGCCATCACCTGCCTTAACTCATTCCTTCTCACCTAATCACAGTTACAACTGATATAGAGAACATTCTATTTGTAATGGTCTAAAAAATGAAGAAAAACAATATGAGTTTGCTGAAGTTTGTTTGGCAAACAAATGTGGCTGCAGTTCTTTAAAACAGAATAAAAACATGTTACACAGCTAAATAAAGCATGGCATCAAATCAGCACCACAAGACTTTTCCTTGTAGAGATCCTAACACCAGACTGACTATTGCTTACTGGAAGCAGCCTTTTCTACCCACAGCTCCCAGCATGCTAAGCAGTTCAGTGACATCATTCATTTGAAATTAACCAAATATTAATTTAATCAATACTTTTTTTAAAAAATACATGTACAAACCAGTCTGCACATATAACAAAAAGACAGAAATGAAGAGTTACATGGCAATACGCCAGAGCACCCCGCTACAGGCATACAGTATATAATTTTTTGGTCTAATGGGGAAAAATATCATACACTTGGAAACTAATCTTAAAGTCTTGCCTTTGCGTTGTGATATTAAAAAAGGAAAAAAAAATAATGTTTTAAATATGCAAATATGACAGTATCAAGCTAGAACTTTTAATTACTCATATTGCTTCCTTTAGTCCAGGCATAATAGTTTCATATACCTAACTGCTTACATTGCTAATTCCTCTGTGATTTAATAGTCTGGCCAGTAGTCAACAGTAAAGCTATCCAGATATTCAAAGTCATTTTATACTGCTTTCTATCATGCACAGTAAATTAAAATGTTCCATTAACTAAACAAATTTCATATGCCATAAATCAAGCTACTCTACGTAAATCACAGTTAGAGAAAACAAAATTATAATTCCATCACATTGATTAAAGAAAGACACAAAATGGTGAAGTATATCATATTTAATTGAAACAGTATTATTATTAAATACCTGTAATTTTTATTTTCAAGATAGCATGATGCATTTATTCAATTTTACTGCCTAAAGATTTAACAATTTTGCCAAAATGTAAATATTTTTTTATTAAAGTCCAGATTAAATCAGTTTGCTTTTTGCTTCTGGGCAATAAGGCCATAAGGCTGAATTTCAGTTTTAATGAACTTTTAGCATGATGTAGAGGGTGACATTTTCTGAGACAATTTGCCATTCATTAAATTTTTTTTATAATTTGTGATTTTTTAGTTATTTAGCTTTTTATTCAGCAACGTTATAGTTTGCAATTTCAGCAATCTGGTTGCTTGGATCCAAACTACCTCAGCAACCATGCACTGATTTGAATAAGAGACTGGAATATGAATAGGAGGGGGCTGGATAGAAAGATAAGTAATAAAAAGTATAAATAACAATAAATATGTAGCCTTACAGAGCATTTGTTTTTAGATGGGGTCACTTACCCCCATTTGAGAGCTGGAAATAGTCATAAGAATGCAATATTTCAAAAACTATAAAAAATAAACAATGTAGGCCAATTGAAAAGTTGTTTAGAATTAGTCATTCCATAACATTCTAAAAATTAGCTTAAAGGTGAACCAACACTTTAAGATGTCATTTTAGTGTTAAATCTGAGAAACTGATAAACATCATTACAGAAATACAATGAATTTAGTTTATGAGGAATTGTTTTAATAATATCACATCCAGGAGAAGATAGCAAGAAATCTATCTATGATTTGCAATAGTATAAAATCTGAGTAGACTGGGTGTCATCTGCATAAAGAAGATATTGGAAATTTTCAAAAGATGTGGGGAAGTTGTGAATGGAGGAGATAGAAATTAATTTGTGTAGCCATGTCTTGTCACACAAATATAAGTACTAAACAGAAGCACATCTAGTTTATTTAGGTCTTTGGCTTTTGTTGATGTTGGCCATAGACAATGGTCTTAATCTTATATTGTATATATAACACATTGCACGGGACACACTTTTTTAATTCTTACACTGGGAGACTATATTCTTTATTTTTAATTAGAATATGAATTTGCCAGGCAAAGTCTACACAATAGCCTTTCATGTTTTTTTCAGGCAGCCCATTGAACACTCGTGATCAATGTTTGGCAGCCACATTTACTACATTGTGGAATTAAACTATAAATACATTTTAATGTTTGCATTAAGGTTATAATAACTGCACACTTGCCCCAAGTTGGTATTTTCCA
The DNA here is from genome assembly GCA_024363595.1 of Xenopus borealis. Taxonomy (NCBI): domain Eukaryota; kingdom Metazoa; phylum Chordata; class Amphibia; order Anura; family Pipidae; genus Xenopus; species Xenopus borealis. Next base: position 135,370,800 of record CM044431.1, read on the forward strand.
GTTCCAAGATAAGAATTGCAACTCATATTTAATCAACTAATATACAAAATGGCAACTGTCCAAACTGTGAAGGATGCAACTGGGAATATGTGTATTAAAAAGATGTGTAGGAAAATACTGTAAAAAGAGATTTACCAGAAAACCTGAAGTAAGCTTTGAAATACTAAAGAAATATTTAGAGGCCTATTTTACTTACTTTCATGTTTATTTTGGTACAGGAAAGTAATTATAAGGTGTTAACATAGGCAATGTGAATATTGTATTTGGTACACTATAAACATAAATGCATAAATTATATCTAAGACTATTCAAAATGCTTAAATAAAACATTTGGGTAGGCACAGCTGACTGTATAGCACTTATACACAAAGAATACAGGGCTTTAAGGGCTCTTCCCGACGAGGAGATTGCAGGGAGATTTGTTGCCTGCGACAAATCGCTGCGTTTTTGGGGCAACAAATCTCCCTGCAATCTCCTCGTCTGGAAGAGCCCTAAAGGTACCCCCTGGCCGCTTTTACTGCCAGGATAAGCATGTCACAAATAAAATTGGATTATGTACCTGTTAAATGCAAAAGTGGTGTGTTCCCGGTATTTTCTGAAGATGCAGCTTACAAACAAGTTTCAGGATTAGTTCAGCCCTTCTTTGATCAATGTGACTTGTAGCATTGATCTAAACCCCCTTTTCTTATGCTCCTCTTGATAAAAACTATAGCACAGAAATATAGAAATTATCATAGGTAACCATATTGTACACAATGCTTCAATAGCGGTACTTTCATCACTTTCAAGTGTCACAAGGTTTTGTTATAAGGTTTTCCAAACTCTGATTTATTGGGGAAGCTGTCACAATGATAACTGATATTTTGATACATTCCTTACTTTTAACTAAAGAAGTATGAAGTGGATAGAGATAAAATTCAGCTTCTGAAGTTCACTAAGTAGTGATCCCCAACCAGTGGCTTATGAACAGCATGCTTCTCACCAACCCCTTGGATGTTGATCCCAGGCTTAAAGCAGGTGTACTGCCCAACAGAGCATCCTATATGATGCCAATTCACATATGGGCTACCAAATAGCCAATCACTGTACTTATTTTGCAATAATAAGGAACATTTTTTATGCTTGCATTGCTGCCCAACTCTTTTTACATTTGAATGTTGCGCACGGGTAAAAAAGGGTTCAGACCCACAGCCTAAGGCATCTACCAAATAATACTTGACTGGATTAAATAAAATTGCAGTAACCATTAAACATTTCTACAGGTCTTTGAACTTCAGAATGCATATGAGCTACTATATTCATAAGGGGTGTTCTAGATGTTGCATAGGTAATTCGGCTAAGTACAGGACTACCATTATACAATGGTGTAGAATGAAGACTGCACAGGCTACTGCTCAGGTTCTGCAGATAAGGGTAGTCATTATCAATGCACTTTTGCGCTATTGTAAAAGAGGTAATTCACATTGTATTTGATCATATATGGATATTCAACATCCTTAGTTTAAATAATTTTTTATCATATCTAAACAATACACTGCTGTACTTTAAGAAAAATGGTGTGCTTTAAAAAAATTATTTGTGGTAACGTTTGGAAAATATTTGACTGATGAAAATTTGGTTCTGTAGTACAACTATATTATATTGCTTAGATATATATTATCCAAGCTAAAATATAAAAAAGAAATTATGTCTGCCTTTACCATTTGGAAGTACCTAATGATATTGGAAGAAAAAGCTACATAACATGACCACATTGGCACTCTAGGCTATATTTGCATAGCTAATGAAGGGCAGGCAAAGGACTATTGTTATCTCCTTGAGGGAATATTACTTTTGATGTTTAGTGTAGCCTAAGACTAGCAATTTCCATAATCCTTTCAATGGAGCTTTTGTTTGATATTACACCTTTGTGTCTGTAATTACTATAAAATAGAATGAATTGTAGCTGAGAATATGGAAGTGCCTGTTTTCTCATGTGCATATGTTACAGCCATAAAAGTAGAATAATTCAAATAATTAGTTCATATGAATGTTTTCCCATCTCATTGGAGCTCAAAATGCATTACAATTACCATAAAGCTATTTGGGGATTATATTTTAACATGAAAACTTCTTACACACTGGCATCCTCATTTAAAAGAGTACATATTAAAAAGTAGTTTAAACGGAATTGCAATATTATCCCATGAGTTAGTCCTTTCAGTGCTTTGTTAAACTACGTTGACAGGATATGTTGGGGGAATTTGAGCTGAAACTGTCACTGGCTACATTACACTTCACTGGTAAATAAATGGAGGGAGTCAGTTTCCAATACTCCAGATACAGTATCTGTCAAAACCATTTCATTTACATAGTACTAGTAATTGGAATAAAGGATAAGAAAATAGAATCGAGGCACTATCCAATACATCATGTCACTTCACTTGTACTGTTTAATGACATTTGCATAAAAACACAGTCTCATATGCTTTTCCCATTTTTTTCTGGAGCATAAAGTATTGATTGTAAAACTGTAAAGTATTATGCAGTTGTTAATTTACTGTAAACATGAAAACTCTAGTTTAAAAAACAGACTCTAAACATGTCCCCTTTATTTTATCATATTGATGGGGTTGCATTTAAAAAAAGATAGTTTTTTGTATATTTTTTTGAAGAATTACAATATTCCTTTACATTTTTTAAATCTATATGATTATATTAACATATTCTTGGCATATTATTGATATGTTCAAATATCAATGACATTAGTCAAATAATATAAAAAGTAACTGATTGGGCCCTCCCAGAATGAATGCTCAACATACAGAACAAAATCCAAAAAATGTAAAATCTTTTGGTTTGTGTTGCTGCCTTTGCTGTGTGAAAGAGTAAATATTTTTATCACCTCTAATACTGACTAAATAAAAACACCACAATAAAAACAATAACCACTGTTATATTCACAATAGATTCCTTCTAACGATTTTGCTGTTGTACCTTCACTGTAATAAACTAGTAATTAATTTGCACTTAAAAGGACACACGCCCACCAAGAATGCTGAGATTTCTCTGTGTATGATGATGAATTGTGAATTTCAGTGGCTGACATCTAATGCATCAATGTGTGGCGAAGAAAATTCCACCATGCTCCTTCCTGCCCTGTGGTCAATGGCACTAAAAGGAATGCCATCTACCGGTCAGTGTGCACATGGCGTGTGTTTTGGTCCCATAAGGGTACACATGGTAGAGAAATAAAGGCCACAGGTGACATCAGCTAAAGTCTGCCTAATGTAACTGCTCTTAGTAATAGTACTGTCTGCCCAAGCAGGAAAGCTGTTTACTGCTCCAGATGTGGAAACATTTTAGTGATGTAAGTAGTGTCACCTAGACCCAGATGCAGGATGTGTCACCTGCCCTCCTTTTGAACTTATGCCACCCACCTGCCACACACACACAAGTGTAAAATCCCCTTAATCTCCACCAGTGATATTGCTCTACTGTGGCTCCATCATGCTCCAAGGGGGTGCATCCCTGGGTGCAATTGAACCCCCTTCACCACCAGTAGTAACACCACTATTTTAGGGGGTTCTCTTGAAGTTGATCAATTTGAATCAAATTGTAACTTATTTTAATGAAATCATTTGGCCTTTGATATTGTTCATTTTGACATCAGGCCATGTCATCTGGCACTAGCAGTCTTGCTATAGTCTTTACATATGGAGTTCCATTTACTAAGGGGCAGATTTTTGAATTTCAAATTTTTTAAATTCGAATTTTCGAAGTAATTTTGGGCTACTTCGGCTATCAAATAGCCCATATTTTGATTTGAATTGAAAAAAGTACTGGCCCTTTAAAAATCCTTCGAATTTGACTATTCGCCACCTTAAACCTGCCAAGTTGCCATTTTAGCCTATGGGGGACCTCCTAAAGCCAGTCCTGAAAATTCCTGAGAATTCGAAGAATTTGTTTGCAATCATTTGAATCCAACAATGCATTAGAACGTTTTGAACGATTTCAATTTGATTGAAAACAAACTTGTTTGGTCCATTTTCAATCAAAAATGCCCCCGCCCAAAAAAAAATTTGATGGAGCTTATTGAAGGCTCGATTAAACTCTATTTCTCTAGAACCACAAATACCATGAAGGTTATTGAAATATGTGATTATAAAGTATGACAGAAAAAAATGCTGACATTGACTAGAGATTGGAGAAGTTTTGTATTAAAGTTTTTGTGATTTTTACACTTTATTCATCTAAAATTTTTAGAGTTTTACAGAAATATTAAACAAGTTTTTTTGAAAAAATATGAAAACATGAGTGCTCACTTTTTCTTCCAGTCTACCTCTCATTTGCATAAAAGATATTTGGATTGAGGGGCAAACTGCAGGGTTATGAGGTGCAGACCAGCCTTTCTGTATAACCTGCCATAGTTAGTGAAGCAAAATTAAAGGGATACTGTCATTCTGCTCCAGCAGAATTCTGCATTGGAATCCAATTATCAAAAGAGCAAACTAATTTTTTTATATTTCATTTTGAAATCTAACATGGGGCTAGTCAT
>CM044431.1:135439124-135483477 GCA_024363595.1 Xenopus borealis
CACCCATTACATTTAAATATATTTAACTTAGCCTTAGAGTGCTCCCACACCCCCTTGTGTGTTTGTTCATTATTTAGATGACCAATAAAATATTATCACCAGCTGCATCTTATATGCCTTTTCTGGAACAAGTCTGGTGATCAATACATAGCACTATATATGACTTAAAAATGTTACATTGATTAAACGTCACAACACATCCCCTTGGTTCTGTGGCTGTATTTTATGGGACTGACAGCTATAATTCTTAAGACTTTATTTCAATGGAATATGGTTAACCAAAAAGAAAAATCTAATTGTTATTTCTAGATTTTGCTTTTCATGAAATAGCTATAATAATGCTTAAGTGTTGCCTATGAATATATTTGCTTTACTTTGTCGGTTATGCAACAACAAGACACTTCATTGATTCATAGCTACAATTTGTTTTTCAAAATAATCAGAATATCATCCATGACTTATACACCAGGGTTAATTTATTGTGTATATATACACTAAGAAAAAAATTTTTTTGTATCTGTATAAACTAATTGTTTATTTTTCTTTGCTGCAATAAAATGTTTTTGTGTGTTATAGTTATGATGAGATTGCAAGAGGTGAACCAGAGCATTCATGAAAGAAAACTAGGCTAAATTATTTTATACAAGCCCTTGCAGGAACAGAGAGGAGGATGTTCGGAGTTTGCAGAGAACATGCTTAATAGAGGCATGCTTGACAACAGAGTGGATATTAAGAAAAAGCTCAGTAGTAGAGAGAGAACCAAATGAAGCAGACAAATGTTAGACTATTATTTACCTTTTGTACTTTTAATTCTAATTTTGAAAAGGGTATTTGCATATGAATATCAACCCCCTGCACTTTTAACCCTATTATTATTATTATTATTAATAATAATAATAATAATAATAATAATAATAATAATCAGCAGAATTTCCCATTTCATTTGTACACAGTGCCAGCAGTCTTTTGAACATTTTGTGCTCTCTCATTTAGGGGCATTTCCTTGGGGGAGATTTTTAATTTGCGAAGAGAAATTATACATAATTTTTTTTTTTTCAGGAGAACCAGAGATTTCTAAATCCACCAGAATTTTAGTGTATTTCCACTTCTACAGCAAGATTTAGAGTTCAAAATACCAAAGATAAAATATTGATATTTTTCATGATTATAGGGATTTATACCAGAAATATTTTTTTTATTTTATGCATGAAAAATTGATTTGGAAAACCTTGTGTCTCTTGAACGTGTCAATACCAGATACGTATAGTTTTATGTAGATTTCTGACTATAGATCAAAAACGCCCAGCAATAAATTGTTGAATTGTCAAAGCTCAACAGCAGAATATGTCATATTTAGATTCCAAAGGTTCATTTTTTCATTTATTTTCTTTATTTATTATTTATTTATTATTTATTTTATTTATTATTTATTTATTTTATTTATTTTCATATTTAGATTCCAAAGGTTCACTCAAAAGGTTCACTTTTCAAGATCTCCTACAAAGCATTAGGTACCAAGAACAAACATCCCAAATATGAATGCCAAAGGTCCACTGAATAGTTTGATGAACATTAGCAATGACCAAATCTGTCTTGTTTTGCTAAAAATTTCACGTGACTACAAAACAATTTGCTAAACGGTGAAGAATTTGCAAAACGTATTGTATTTGATTGGCATCAAAATAATTTTAATGCCGACAACAATTTTTATGCATGAAACAATTTTGTCCAAAAGTATCTGGTGTTGAGACAGCCCAAAATGAAGTTAGCTCATACAAATTGTGCCAGAGGTCACTTCAGATACTGAAAATAAACGCATATATCGACCCTCCCAAACCAATATACTTTTGGAAAGTACACATTGAGACAATTGGCAGTTTTGGAAAATCACTTCCATTTTCTGGCATTGTATCTCCCACATAGAATAAGGTAGAAAGAAAAAACATCCTAAATATGTTTAAGGGATCCATTAAACAGTTTGATGCCCAAGCACAGGATTACCAAAGTATCTGGTGTTTACAGACCCCAAAATGAAATTAGCACGTACAAATTGTCATGGGGGTCACTCAGATACTGAAAAATCAGCACATTTACTGCATTTTTGGGGGATAAAAACAAAAATATTATGTTGACCCCCCCAAAACCATATATTTGTAAGGTACAAATTCAAATGAATCCAAAATAGGTAAACATGTTTTATATTCCAAACTACTGAGTTACAGTGCTTTCCCAAAATTTACTATTTTGATGGAGAAAACATCAAACCTTCCACTTTCTAGCATGTTAACTCCCACATAGCATAAGGTACATCTAACATAAATTGTAATTATGAATGCTAAGTGTCTACTAAACAGTTTGATGACCATTGTGCATAGTATTAACAAAGTATCTGGTGTTTAGACACCCCAAGATGAAGTGCATATAGTACATATACATTTCTTAGCATTTATTCATACTACTGCCAAAATAAACACAATACTGCCTAAATTATCTGGGATAAAAACAGCAAATTAATATGTCATCCCCAGAAAACTATATATTTCCCAAAAGTACACATTCTGAGAAATGTTTAGTGCAATAGAATTTAATGCTATAGTACCGTATTTGCCGGTGTATAAGACGACCCCCCAACATTTCCACTTAAAATGTACAGTTTGTTAATACTCGCTGTATAAGACTAATGTACGGTACTAGTAAACTGTAAATTTGCAGGACATCAGTGGGACAGGAGTGCCAGCCCTTTACCTGTCAGTCGGCTCAGCGGGACACAGCAGCACACCTCCTGCCCGCCCCTGCATCTTAGGGGCATATTTTTCTGCGGGAAAAAGTCGTCTTATACGCCGGCAAATACGGTATATAGTACTGTGTTATAGTAGTTTCATAAATGATTTAGTATTTATGCAAGAATTCACATTTTTTTTTGTTTTGCTGACTTCCTAGACGTCCAGCAGCAGTACACTATTGTTAAACATTATACTGTTATTATATCTGTCTGTCACTGCCTGCACAAACCTGCCCTGTGTGCACAGTGACAGGCAGATTCCAATCATAACTTACTACTACGGGGAGGTACAGGAGGCCATTTCAGGATTGTTTTAGATCTGGGGTCCCTTTTTTGCTTGTGAGCCACATTTAAATTTATAAATATATAAGAGTTTGAGAGCAACACAAGTCCATGAGGATGTCAAATAAGAGCTATGATTGGCTTTTTGGTAGCCCCTATATGGACTGGCAGCTTACAGGAGAGAATGTTTGGCAGGACATCTGTTTTTTTATGCAACCAAAATTTGCCTCTAAGCCATTAATTAGTGATGGGCGAATTTATTCGCCAGGGGCAAATTCCCGCGATTTGCCGCTGGCGAATAAATTTGCGAAACGGCAGCAAAAATTCGCCGCAGAAAAATTCACCAACAAAAACGAGTCGCGCGCCGAAAACGACGCGATGCGCGCCAAAAACTACGCAACGCGATTGACGTGACTCGCTTCGGAAACTACGAGACGCGCGTCGGAAACGACGCGCCGCATATTTTTCGGCGAAGCGAAACGCGCGAGTTTCGCCCATCACTACCATTAATTAAAAAATAAGCACCTGCTTTGAGGCCACTGGGAGCAACATCCAAGGGGTTGGAGAGCAACATGTTGCTCGTGAGCTACTGGTTGGGGATCACTGTTTTAGATCAATGAAAATAAACACTGTATGTGACACTAGCTTAAGCCTCAATCCTTTTACTTCTCTTGTTAACTCCGGTACAGGCATTCCAAGCAGGAGTGTTGTAAAAGTTCATGGGGCTCATTTCTATACCTCACACAGTGCAGAATAATTTGCACTGTGAATATATTTGCCCTGCCTGTGTGTATATTTATAAAACTGGAAAAGATTGGTGTATTTATTTTGCAAACATGAATAGTTTATATTTGCCACAATGACCGGAAACAGTAGCCATGCTTACACAAATACCCCTTCCATTTCAAACCACATTAGCACAATGCTAACTGTGCTAACTGCAGTTTAAAAAATGGCAACATGGGCACATCAGTATTAAAAAGGTTAGAGCAAATCATGCACAAGCACAAACAAAAACATATACAAATAAATATGTGCTACACAAAGTTTATAAATGACCCTTAGGAGTCATTCAGATAAAGTGTTTTTGATCTTTTATGTTGTGTGGCACACATGGGACATATTTTGGCCACAAAAACTCTTCAGCTTTGCAGTTTTAGCCTATTTCTGCCATTATCCTAAACTTCCTATCATTAATCAGGTCAGCCTTCCCTTGTTTTCCACAGAGGAATTAGAAATAGGAAGTTTTTCCATGCAAAAAAAAAAATAAGAAGCATATTTTTTTTTTTTTCAAAATTATACCTATGAAACAGAATCCATTTAAAGGACCAGTAACAAAAAAATGCATTTACCTTTAACTGATAATGTGTATTAAGCAGTCTTATGATAATCTTTTATGTGCACCTTTGCGGAGTCTATGGGGGAAATGTAATAAAATTACCAACGAGCAAAACGTGAATAAAAAATTTGCATGTTGCAATGTAATATTCTTCTTTATGCTTTTATTGCATTGCAAATCTTAATTGCTCATTGCAAACCTTTAACACCTGATCTGGAGTTTCATTAAATAATTTGTTGCAAGAAATATGGCTATGAAGATTTTCATTCATCCAGGTCATGGTATATCTGATATAAGTAATTCTAAAACAACTGGACTTGCTTAGTAATTATTGAAGACGTTTCACTACTCATCCGAGCAGCTTCTTGAGTTCAACTGACTGGTATGGGAAGTTCTCGGTATATAAACTCTGCTACTAATCCAATCACAATGGTACATTGTAACTCTTCAAATAGGTGACATCTGAATTTGATTCTGTGTAGTTACTGTGATGGGATTACCAATGTGTCATGCAACTCCTAGACACAGGTGTTACTTGTGTGAGTTGCATGAATGGATTTTGTGAAGTGTTCTGAAACCGCTTTGGTACTGATGTGAGAACAGCATTGTATGTAGCAGACAGGTGGTGTCGAAGGCCCCCACCTCTATTCAGGGATGGTTTTTCTACCTTGACATGAATCACTTATTTCACACCTCTTTCAAATCAGTGGTCTTCTTTATCCAAGATTTGGACCTTGCTATCTTCAAAAGAGTGTCCCTTGTCTTTGAGGTGTAGAAAAGTCTTGCCCTGTAGAGTTCCACCTGGAACTATCCATTCATGCAACTCGCACAAGTAACACCTGTGTCAAGGAGTTGCGTGACACATTGGTAATCCCATCACAATAACTACACAGAATCAAATTCAGATGTCACCTCTTTGAAGAGTTACAATGTGCCACTGTGATTGGATTAGTGGAAGAGTTTATATACCGAGAACTTCCCATACCATTAAGTTAAACTGAAGAAGCTGCTCGGATGAGTAGTGAAATGTCTTCAATAATTACTCAGCAAGTCCAGTTGTTTTAGAATTACTTATATCAGATACTGTATGTTGCAAGAAATGTTTTGCGATTTTGAAATTTTATCACATACTACTGCTCACTATCGCAAACTATAAAATTTGGAATCACTATCCTACTGTTGCATGTCAAAGTGTTCGCAAAGGCAAAATTTTTCACTTGCCCCACTCTGAAATAAAGGAAAAGTATACCCAGAATAATGTATTTCTCTACTAAATGTATTGCATAAAATGTAAAACCCTGCTTCATCTAAATAAAGTTTTCCTAAAAATAGGCTTTTTAGTAGTTAGTGCCATTGGGTAATCTTAAATATAAAATTTACATTTTAAGAACTAAGAGCCGCCCCCTTGGCCATATAATTCAAGGTGCACACAAACAAACCAAGGGCACACACACACACACACACACGTAAGGTCGCATGAGCCAGTAGTCGACAGGGTTCTGTTTTTTGCTTTCACAATTCTTTCGGTTACAGTTAGAGCTGCAGCATTTCTGGTCATGTGATCCCTGAGGGAGCACAGAAAATCGCATACAGTAGTGGCTCAAGGCAAAAGATATAAAAGGCATTATTTACTAATATTTATATTAGTTAGGTAAAATTTATTAAAAGGCCACTTAATATGTTATAAACTGTTGGTTAAGTAATCATTCTGGGGGTATAGTTTTCCTTTAAAGTTATATGAGATATGAAAGTAATAAATGTAATGTTTTTGTTGTTAATGATTTTGGTGCTGAAGTAGTTACTGGTATACTAAGCAGTTAAGCTTCCATGAAGAATTGACCCATATAATATCTTTTTTTTCATCTTTGCCCATTAACCCAAATCATAAACATTCAGGGGCAAATTTATCAAGGGTCAAATTGCGACGTTAAAATACATCAAAATTCGACCATCAAATTTTTTTAGAAGGAATTTTTCATTCGAAAATGGACCGTTTTTGATCGATTAGGTCCATTATCGATCAAATTAAAATAGTTTGAATTGTTCGAACAATGTCCTACAAAAAAATTAGATTTTTAAAAAATTTCAAAAACACTCCTTAAAGTTTAAAGGAGGTCCCCCCATAGGCTAAAATGGCAATTCAGCAGGTTTAAGGTGGCGAAGGGTCAAATATGAATTTTTTAAAGAGAAAGTACTTAGATTTTTGAATGGCTGAATTCTTTCATTCAAATCAAATTTTGGCCTATTCTATAGTGGAAGTACCCAAAAATTACTTCAAAATTAGAATTTTTTTTAATTCAAATTTTCACTTCGACCCTTGATAAATCTGCCCCTAACCTTTCACATAGTTGGATATTGTTAATCAATTAAACATAAAAGCATCGATTTTTAAACAAGGAGTTATAATAACTATATTTTCTATTCTGGTTTATAGTGATGGGCGATTCGGCTGCATTTTGCTTCGCTGAAATTCGCGAAACACTAAAAAATTTGTGAAAAACCACCGCGTCCAAAACGATGCGCCGGCGAATTTTTGCCAGGTAAAATTTCGCCAGTGTTTGACAAATCCCGGGAATTTGCTGCAAATTCACCCCTCACTAATGATTTACAAAAATAATAATAAATGTATTATACCGTTGCATTTAAATAGCCTTTAATAATTCACTGTTTTGTATATTTCATAAAATGAAAATTTTGAAGAAGAATAATTCAGGGTGCTCACTATGCTTTGTTGATTAGCTGTACATATTATGTTAAAGACGAGCTTTGCCAGGGAAGTTCAAATGGCATGAATTATTGATTGGGCAAAAAAAATTACAGTGGTGGCTTGAAAAGCATTCAAGCCAAATGTGACTGAATATATTTCTGCTGAAAGCTTTGTTTTTCTTACAGAATTTAAATCTTCAGACTAACCTGGCAACATGACTTTCTACCAATGGTATTTTGAAAATCCTCTTTAATGTTGTGGTGCAGTGCATAGGCAATAATATCAAATAGACAGGTTGTTTTATGCCAAGAAAACATACTGCCTGATTAGATACACAAGAGAATATTCAGCTTTAATACCATTTCTATTTTAGACTGATAAAATGTGTTCATTGTTCTTATGCATTCATCAAAGCAGCACAATGTGGGCTATTGGTAAATCTTTTCTACACACTACGTTTTTATCTGCACTATGGTTGGGAAACATAAAAAAAATCCTATCAACATAATAATGCATTCTGTACTTATTAAACAAATGACTGATCAAAGGGCAATACGTAACATAGCACTTTCACTTATTATGATTAATATTCTATTTTAGGCAACAAATATATTTGCTATGATTCTATTAAAATCAAAAGGTTTCATCAGAAATATATTGGGAGAGAGGAATGATTGGACGTGACCATGATTGGACTGTTGAGTCTACCCCTCCCCACCAACTGAATCCTTGTCACTTACTACTATACTCCCCAATAAATTACACACACAGTCCAGGATGGATGTGAAATGGCCACAGCTTTATTAACATGAAACAAGCTGACGAGGTTACATAATTAAATAACAACCTTACCATCCCAGGAATGCTTGTCCTCCACCATGCCAGCCACCCAGCTACACTGAGTTAAGGTTGGCAAGTGAAGGCATAAGGAGGCCTACCGCCCGAAACTATTACCCAAGGAGGTAAACTATACGATAGACACTAAGGGGCAAATTTACTAATGGTCAAATTTCAAAGTGAAAAAATTTTAAAATTCGACAATCAAAATTTTGTTTTAAGGCCATAGTCGATTGAAAATGGACCTATTCGATCAAATAAAAATCATTTGAATCATTCGAATGCATCATTCGATTCAAACAACTTGAACCAAAATCCTTCAAATTCCTAGAACTTAGAAACATTTTCAGGACAGGTTCCAGGAGGTCCCCCATAGGCTACAATGGCAATTTGGCAGCTTTAAGGTGGTGAATAGTCAAATTCGAAGGATTTTAAAGAAATAGGACTTTTGGGCTATTCAACAGTCGAATAAGACCAAAATTACTTTGAAATTCAAATTTTTTAATTCTAATTTTATTTGAATATTTACTTTGACCCTTAGTAAATTTGCCCCTAAGTGTACTAGCCCATTCCCACAATGGCAAGCATTTCCCCACCAAACCACCATGCTGTGACAGAACTGGAATCAACCTTATGAGAAACCAAAGCTCCCAAATCCTAAAATAGCACTTAAGATGGCCATAGACAAAACAATACGATTGTACGAATTGCTGATTCGTGCGATTTTCGGACCGTTTGTGAAGAGTCCAGACTAGCGATGGGCTAATAAATTCGCCCTAGGCGAATTCGTGGCAAATTTCCGACATTCGCCGATGGCGAAAGTTTTGGCGAAACGCTCACGAAAATTCGCTGTGTGTTTTGTTTCGCCGCGCGAAAATAAATGAATATATATTAAAATATGCCTTTTTAATGTTTCACTATTTTAAATAATAATCACTGATGTTTTTAAGTCCACTAACAATGCAGGGCATGTGTGAAACACACGTGTAAATTGCTCTTCTCATTGACTCCAATGCTATTCAGCACATTCACACACAAAGCAAAATATGCCATTTTTCACATTTCCATACCTCCCAACATTTTCGAAGTAAAAGAGGGACAGAAATTTTTTTTTTCCATACGTAGCGCTGCAACATTTTGACCACACCCATTTTTGTGGCCACACCCACTAATTAACATGTTTGTTTTATCAAATTTGGCAGGTTATGAAAGTTTGAAAATATTTCTCCTTATCTAAACTGTTACAAATACAATTACTTATTTTATTATTTCAAAATTGTTAAAAAGCATCTTTTTTGCACCTGTTAGCTGTTCTTCTAGGCTCTCTGCCAAAAGCCAATTAAGTTAGAAACGTCTTTCTTTTTCTGGATATTCCGTGCAGAGAAAAGAGGGACTTTCCAATACAAATGAAATGAGGGACTGCAGGTTGCGCTGTCAAAAGAGGGAATGTCCCTCCAAAAAAAGGGACCGTTGGGGTATGCATTTCACCTGGCAGTTTTATTACATTGCACTGTGCGTCAAAACTATTCTGACGTGCGTCAAAATAAGCACGTGCCAACTTGGGCGTGCGACAAAACATCAGCGCGACTCGTTTCGCAAATTTTTTCGCCGTTTCACGAATTTCCCTGAAAATTCACGAATTTTTCGGCAAAGCGAAACGCCACCGATTCGCCCATCACTAGTCCAGACATTTTTCACCCAGCGGAGATTGTTTGGTTGATCAGACACGCTGCCGATAATATCACTGCGTGTATTGCCAATCGTACGATTTTTAGTGGGGGACTATTGCTAGCTTTGTGTCAGGGGCAGAACATCGGCTGATCTGTTCTTTAACTACTTTATTTTGTCGGAATGGTAAGACTTTGATCTGAATGGTTAGTGGCAGGTTGGGAGATTGGAAAGTCCGATCGTACATTGATTCGTACTATTGGATCTGGCATGTGTGGCCAGCTTTACCCTCTTGTCAAAACATTCAGGGCAGGTGGGTTGGATGCTGATCACCCATGACTATTGTGGAATGATGTGCTCACACTGCAGTCACCTAACAACCAGGTAGTCATTCCCCCGTCCTTTCTCTCTCTGACCTCAAACTAACCCCTCCAGCTCCCTGCCTTCCTATCCCTGTCAAGGCTCCCCTCCTTTAACCCTTTGAGTCTGGGTAGCACCAATCAATTGCTTTTCCTATACGTACCTTCATACGTAATTGACACTCTACATTAGTGAAGGAGAAGATAACATTTAAATTAAGTTCTCTAAGAAGACAAGTTTACTACTGCAGCAAGAACACGTTAGCAAGTGGTGTAATACTCACATGCATAGGTTTGAGTAACAATTAGGGCCACATAGCTTGAAAATTGTGCAGTCACATAAAAAGAAAAACTTACATATAAGCACAACTAATGCCCTTTATTATTATTATTTATTAAAACACTATTTTACACTATGGGGCTCATTTTTTCAAAAAGCATTTACATTCAAGTTCTTACCACTAATAAAGTATCTTGTGCTAAAATTCACAAATTCTAGTTTTATAAATCACAAAAAAATGAAAAGCTCAGCTGTAAAAATATGGCATCTAAAAGTTTGTGAGTTTATATAGGATCTAATGGGAGTTAACATACTGTAGCAAAATTCAAGGGATTGTTTTCAGTTTAAGTATTTTGCTTTTTTAAAATATGTAGAATGTGATGTGCTGCATTGAAATGTTTTTTTCTTTTTTTAGCATTCAAATTTTTGAGATTAAAATTTTTTGAGTGCATATTCAAGTTTTCAAGTTTGGTGAGATTTAGGGGAAAAAAAGATAAAAAAAAAACATTAAGGGGCAGCTTTATCAAAGATTGAAGTGAACGTTTGAATTGAAAATATTCAAATTTCAAAGTAATTTTTGGGAACTTTGACTATCGAATAGACCAAAATTCTAAACAAATTGAAAAAATTTGATTCGAATTTTAAAAATTTAAACATTTGATTTTCGACTTTGACTATTTGCCATCTTAAACTTGCTGAATTGCTGTTTTAGCCTATGGGGACCTCATATAACCTACATGGAGTCTTTTGGCTAAGTTTGAGAAGTCAAAGTTCTTTCTGAGGCAATCGTTCAATTTGTGCGAATCAAGCGATTAAATCGTATGATTTAATAAATATACATGTCAGTATATTCCGCTTGTAAGCAAGGAACATTGTTGCAAAGCTAAACCTTTTTGGTTCAATAGAAGTGTTGTTGTTGAGGTGGGTAAGAAAAGAATTGCTTTTGAGGCTTTCAAGTTAGCTGGGACTGCAGAATCATTTATAAGGTACAAGGAGGCTAATAAATCATGCAGAAAAGCTATCAGGCAAGCTAAAATCAATATGGAAAAGGATATAGCAGTAAGCAGTAAAAAGAATCCAAAGTTATTTTTTAAATATATTAATAGTAAAAAATTGAAACAGGAAGGGCTAGGACCTTTTTTATCAGTGGGGGGTCAGCTGGTTTATGTGAACAAGCAAAAAGTTCAGATTCTGAATGCATACTTTTCATCTGTCTACACAAATGAGGAACTAGCTAATGAAGGTTTCCTAATTAATAGTCCCAATTCTAATAATACATCTAATGATGCATGGTTCACACATGATGAAATTCAAAAGAGACTCGAACATGTTATGATAAAGCTTTTTGAAGTATTAATAAAGCATAGGATACTGGCCTTCATTCATAGCAAACAACAATACTATGAGTTTGTGCCAGCATGGTTTTATGCGTAATAGATCTTGCCAGACTAGCAGGAACCTCGATTCTGGGATGGCTGTGGATATGAGTTACGCTAAAGCATTTGATACAGTGCCACACAGAAGGTTACTGGTTAAATTAAGGAATGTTGGCCTAGAACATAGTATTTGTAACTGGATAGAGAACTGGCTAAAAGATAGACTACAAAGAGTTGTGGTAAATGGAATATTTTCTAATTGGACCAGTGTTGTTAGTGGGGTACCGCAGGTCTCTGTACTGTGTTACCTTAAGGAGACTTGCTTGTGGCATATCTCCATTAGTATCTGTACATAAATATTAAGGTAAATGTAGATAAATGTGAATATATGTATGGGTATCTATAATGTTTGTAAAATGTATAGCTATCCGATATTATGGTCCCTTGCTTTTCAACTTGTTTATTAATGACCTTGATGTGGGCATTGAAAGTATGGTTTCTATTTTTGCAGATGATACTAAATTTTAATACTAAACTATACAGTTAGTATAGCTATTGGCAGATATGGTTTGTGTGAAAGAGTGGAGGTGTGTGTGTGTGTGTGTGTGTGTGTGTGTGTATGCTGGGTTTTAATTTGGAGGAGTTGAACTTGATGGACTTTGTTTTTTTTCAACCCAATTTAACTACAGTATATAACTATGATTCAAACAATTCAAATTGATTGTAAAATGACCTGTTTGAACAAAAACTGACCCGTTCGATCGAAAGCAGTAAATTTTGTTCGAAAAGAAACACTTTGACTTGATAATTCTGCCCCCAAACGTAACAAATTAGATTTTTGATAAATGGGCATCTACATTTTAACATGAGTAACATTTAGAATCTATCAACAAATATTCATATTTACAGGTTGAGGTTAAAATAATATAAATATAGCAATTCTAAATTGCATGAAGAAAAATAATCAATGAAAAAAATAAAAGCAATAAGGTGTTTTTCTGAAAAGCCCCTGGACACAAGTGCCTAAGCAATAAGTGAAGCAAGAGAGTGCCCCTTAGTGCTAATTCTAAGAACACTTGCATCTATGGGTGTGCTGTTCTTTGCAGGGAGCAACAGGTACAGAATCCAAAGCTTGGGGCAAAGAGCAGCACCAGTAGGTACACCTTAGCCCTGTCCTTACTGCCTGCCTTAGAGCAGGAAGTAAGGACAGGGTCCTGATGCATGGTACAGGGTGGGTATGAGGTGGGAAGGGGTCTCCTATATTCCTACATACTGCAGGCTGCACTAGATTCAACGATCGGTCTATAGGTGTCACTCTGAAACACAGTGCAGAGGTCTGCAACTATTTGCAAAATGCACAACACTGTTGACAAAGTCAGATTGCAGCTTTTTTTGCACACTTTGTGGGGAATTGTGAATGCACTTTATAGTGCAATTATTATTCTTCTAATTGTGTATGTTTTGCATTTATATTTTGCCTTTTCACCTTATGTTCACCAATCACAACCCCATTCTTTTTTGCATCACATGTCCTTTTCATTTCATTTCCAGCCCATCCATACAGGCCAGTATTGCCACTGGCAAAAAGTGGCAACCCTAAATACAACACACTTCCACTGCGGTTTCCCACCTCAACCTTTCTCTCTTGCTGCTCCATACTTTTGGAATGCCATCCCTAAATCCCATGATATACCTTTAATATATTACATATACTGTAGTACATGCCAATCAAATCTGTAAACTGTTATAAGTGATGCACAAATCTGTTTTTTTAGTGTTATGAAGTTATAATATGTAGAGGATTATCTAGAATAGAAAGATAATCATTCTCATGATCTTTCTTCTTTATAGTTCTAGTAATCACAAAACTTATGGGGCATTGTAACTGGAGTCTTAGCTGGAGGGGAAAATGCTTTAGTTGTAAATGTGGTTAAAAGCAGCACAGTAACATAGATAGTAAGTTAGGTTGAAAACAGACACACAACCATTTTTAAGTTTAACCTTTTAACTTTTTTCACTTGTCTAAATGCCAGCTGATCCAGAGGAAGGCAAAATAACCGATCTGAAGCCTCTCCAATTTGCCTCAGAGGGGGAAAAAATCCTTCCCAACTCCAAAATGCAATCAGACGAGTCCCTGGACCAACTTGTACTATGAGCTATCTCCAATAGTCCTGTGTTCCCTCACTTGCTAAAAAGCCATCCAACCCCTTCTTAAAGCTATCTAATGTATCAGCAAGTACAACTGATTCAGGGAGAGAATTCTACATCTTCACAACTTTCTCTGTAAAAAACCCCTTCCGAATATGTAGGTGTAACCTCTTTTCTTCTAATCGGAATGGGTGACCTTGTGTCAGCTGGAAAGACCTACTAGTAAATAAAGCATTAGAGAGATTATAATATGATCCCCTTCTATATTTATACATAGTTATCATATCACCCCTTATGTGCCTCTTCTCCAGCGTCAACATGCCCAATTTGGCCAGTCTTTCCTCATAGCTAAGATTTTCTACCTTTTACCAGCTTAGTTGCCCTTCTCTGTACCCTCTCTAATACAGTAATGTCCTGTTTGAGTGATGGAGACCAAAACTGTATGACATATTCCTTATTCTATATGGGGCCTTACAAGTGCTCTATAAAGTGGAAGAATGACCTGTGACTGTATGCCTCTTTTAATACAGCTCAAGACCTTATTTTCCCTTGATGCTACTGAGTGAATTTGCTTGCTACAGCCAAGTTTATATATTGCCTAGTGCTGTCCCATTAAGGGATTAAGGGTATAAGGGGCTTGGATATTTTTGCATCCCAGGTGCATGACTTCAGATTTATCGAAATTCAATATCATTTGCCACTTAGCTGCCCAAATTGCCACTTTTTTTTAAATCCTGTTGGCAGGATGCCACATCCTTGATGGGATTAATTGGGCTGGATAGTTGTGTGTCATCTGCAAACACTGATACATTACTTACAATACCCTCCCCTAAGTCATTACCGAACAAGTTAAATAAAAGTGGACCCAATATCAAGCCCTGAGGGGCCCCCACTTAAGAACCTTACTCCAAGTAGAGAATATACCAACCTTAACAACCAACTTCTGTACCCGATCCTATAGCCAGTTTCCAATCCATGTGCAAATGACTTAATTAAGACCAACAAACCTTAGAAAGCAGTCGTTTGTGGGGCATGTTATCAAACGATTTGGAAAAATCCAAATAGATCACATCTGCTGCCCCCCCCACAGTCCAGCATCTTACTTATCTCATCATAAAAATCAATAAAATTTGTCTGACATGACCTATCCTTCATAAAGCCATGCTGATTGCATCGCATAATGCCATTCACTAGGACAACATTTTACATAACAAATCTTGAAATAATTTGCTCACCACAGATGTCAAACTTACTGACCTATAATTGCCAGTCTGAGATCGTAATTAATTTTTTAAATATTGGAATGACATCAGCTTTTCTCCAGTCCATAGGCACCATACCAGATGAAAGTGAATCTGAGAAAATCAGAAATAGGGGCTGTTCTAAAACTGAACTAAGCTCTCTTAGAACCAGGGGGTGTATTTCATAGAAAAAAATTTACCCCCACCACCACTTCATGTTCTGCTCTCTATATGTAGACAACAATAGTGTCGGGTGAAAAAATGCACTCCAGCCAAGTACTGTGGTGGCCCCCACAGGTTTCCACTCCAGATATGGATAGTAGTGTTGATGAATACTCATGGGCACATTCAGCAAGTGTAACGCGTCACGGTAACATGCATATACAGTGAGTGTTAACCATCATGGTCACCTGCAGCTTAAGTTGAACCACTGTACTCGCTTTTTGGGGGGCACATATTTTACTAATGCTATTGTTTCCCCCATCCAGACTGTGGGCTCCACATCTAAATATAGAAATTTCATGTAAAATGAAAATGTGCTTAGAAAAACAGTCAGAATTTTTTTACATTAATGTTATATTTAGTTTAAGATCCCTTTTAAAGTAGCCCTTTTTGTAAAGTACATACTCGCCCAATTCCATGCAACTTGTGCCTGCTGTAATTGCAGGTATGGGACCTGTTATCCATGATGTTTGAATCCCAATTTTCTGGATAAAGGATCATTCTGTAACGTGGATCTCCATACCCAAGTCTACCAAAAAAACTATTTAAACTTTAGTTAATCCAAATAGGATTGTCTTTCCTCCAACAAGGATAAATTACATTTTACTTGAGAACAAGTACAAGGTACGGTTTTATTACAGAGAAAATAAAATAATCTTTTTTTAAAAATGCAATTATTTGATTTAATTGAAGTCTATGGGAGATGACCTTCCCATAATTCATAGCACTCTGGATAATGGGTTTCTGGATAGCATATACCATACTTGTTGTAGTTCTGATATTGAGAAACAAAACACTCCAAATTACACCTATTCACTTGTATGGCAAATGCCTGCAAGCATGGATCTAATGAATGGATTCAATGAATTTGATATGATTTGGATGGATTTAGTATGATTTGTTATCATACAGTAAACTAGGACACACCACTGTATAGCATACAACAGCACTCATGTCTAATCATTTATGTAAATCTGGTTAAATGGTGGGACATGGAGAGTCAAATGCTGTGGAATAATTTGCAGTGAATTTCCACTTTTTGCCACCAGGGAATACATTTGCTAAACTGCAGCAAAAATTCACTGACGAAAAATCTGATGCAACAAAAAAATTGTGTGAGAATAGTCTCGCATAAAATTGTTGCATGTCAAAATTATACGGACACGTGTCAAACTAATTTTGATGCCGATTGATTTCAATGTGGTTTGCAAATTTTTTCACCGGTTCACAGCCAAGATTCGCCCATCATTACTGTCGACCAGTTTGTCCCATATATGTTTCAAATTTTAGTCATATTGCTTGAAAAAGATGTTTTCTTATGTATTAGTACAGTGGTATTATAAAAAATATATAGGAACACAGGGAGTTTAGGAAAGATTTGCATGAGTCATTATTTTGTTTAGGCTTCTTTTTTGGAAAATGCTCCAAAATGATTACACCCAGAAGAACAAAGACTAAGCATGCTGAAACTCTTGCATAATGTAGTATCTAGGAGGAATCAGTTATTACTAATAGCATTCACTTTTGGAATTGTAGCCAACAAGACTCCAGTTACTACCTTGGCTGTTACATATTTATTAGTAGAAAAATAGTGAACAAAGTTAATTGTTTCAGTGCTAATATTATATACATTTAATACCTGTGCTAATAATTTCTAACAATACACAAATATATTATCTGATCTTAGGGCAGGGCCAACATGCCGATACACACAGCAATGCCTTAGTAATATGCCTTAATTTCTTCATAATAAACAATTGCTGACATGCTTCTGCTTTTGGTGGAATGCTGAGAGATGAAGTCATCTAAAGAGCCATTATTTTTCTTCTTGTTCTTCTCATCCTTTTCATTGCACTATATCCATACTATTTTCCCTTCTTTCATTTTCCCCACCCTCCATATTGTTTCCAACCCTCCTTACGCTATGCCATTCCTTCCCCTACTTCTCTTTTAAACTTACTTATCTGTACTATTTAATCTCCTATATTTTCTCACTATATTTTCTGTCTTTTTTTCCCAATGAAAATAGGCATTTTTCCAAAAAGACTGAGCTAAATTTTCTATAGTCACCTGTCAAGTTATAGTAATCCTTGTTTTCCTGACACCCTGCTCTGCCCACTTTTTCCCTTTTCTATTTAAAACTACTTTGCACCATTATCTCTAAGTAATTAATCCCTGCAATGGACATTCCATTAATAAGTAGTGATGGGCGAATTTATTTACCAGGAGCGAATTCGCGGCGAATTCCCGCGATTCGCCGCTGGCGAATAAATTCGCGAAACGTCAGTAAAAATTCGCCGCAAAAAATTTGCCACGCAAAAACGAGTTGCGCGTCGTTTTTGACGCGACGCGCGCCGAAAACGACGCGACCCGTCGGAGACGACACGACGTGTCGGAAATGACGCGACGCTCAACTCATTTCGCGAATTGGCGAAAAAAAATTTTGGCGAAGCGAAACGCGGCCGTTTCGCCCATCACTATTAATAAGTAAAGACAGACTTCATCATATAAATATGAAAGAAAAAGAAAGAAAGAAAAAATATGCTGTACAATTTTATCTTCATCAATCCATTGCTGACACTTTTTGCAATTTGCATGAATTGTGCCACTTTAAGTACTTTCTGTGTGAGTTAAATTGTGCTTATTGAGCAGTTTAGCACAAAGCTCCTAAGACAATTCTTAACCCCCTTTAGTGTTACGATTTGTCTGCCTTGAATTTCAGTTTGTACCTCCACAGAGACCAATTGTTCACATTTGCCAGAGTTATGGACCCTGAACTGCTGTTCCCAGAGTGCAAATATATGAAACTGAGTGTACTGCATAAAACTACCAACCTTTTTCTGAGTAGAAAAACTGCAGAAATGGAGTTACTAGTGTATTTCAGAGTGAAGAAAGCACAAACAAAAAGTTAAATTTCTTCTTAGGTCATTTAACCCTTTTTTAATGACAATTGCTTAAAATATACAAGCAAGTGTGAAGTCATCAATAAAGCATTATATTAAAACAACCATTTGTCTTTTCAGTATTCCAGAAATATAATTGAATCACAGGCAGCTCCAATCAGTATTTTTTTTCTAAACTGCAACGTGTTTATTAGCAGTGATAGCACACTACATGGTTCGGGCAGAGCCCTTTATCAAGTGACACTTGTAGTGTGCTATCACTGCTACTAAACACTTTGCAGTTTAAAAATACTGCTTGGAACTGCCTGTGATTCAATTATATTGCTTGAATTTCATTTTAGGTGTAACACAGGCTCCTGAATCCGCAGCCATAAGGAGATATAAAACCGCGATCTGAATCAGAATAATCTTCTTTGCTTTTCTGTGTTCCGTACATTGTGATGCACAGCGATATGAAACACAATAATAATTAATAATTTATTATAATAATAATAATTATCGGATTCAATGTACATTGTTCATATATCCAGTTCAATATACACTGTTCATGTCTCTCACTTATCACTTAAACAATGCAAATTATATCCCATATATGCGCAATATTTTGACCATTAAAATCATTGACAATTCTTATATCATTGAACTATCCATAACTGTAGATATCAGATACCCTACAAAAATACATACGGATTGTATAATCACAATGTATAAAGCCATCAGACCTCTCTTTGTTTAAGTTCATAGTAACCATACAATCTCAGCTGATTGGTTTTGATACATAATATTTTGTATTACCCTGATTTTTATGGATGTGTGTTCTGAAATGACAACTTTACACTTTGTGTTTTCACACCTGCATATATGAGACCATACAGGCAAATATTTGCACTTACCAATAACTGAAAAGGGCATAAAAATTACATATTAGCTGGACATCCTCAGCTTTGTTTGCCAGACAAAGGTGCAACCCTTCCTATAAATTAGTTCATGGGGGTACATAATGTAGGATTGTCTGTAATGCAGAAGGGAGTAAAATAGGTCAGAAGTATATATATCCCTTTTAAGCCCTCAATTGCATCACAGCATTCCATCTATTGAAAGAGTTCACCATTTGTGAATTTGTGGTGCTTTGGTATGCTAATAAAAAGGTTAAATGCATTAAATGAGGTTAGATAACTTTAGATAACACAGTTTCTTCAGTTTATCTCGAGTCGTGACACATTTAACACACATCCAAATGGCTTCATCTGTACCTTTGTTTCAGATTTAATAACTTTTTTTTACACTTGGATGAAAATAATGGTCTGAATTTATCTCCCATATGTAATATGCATTGGGAAGTCTGGAATTGAATGGGTGAGCTAAGCATGGCTTATCTGTACTTGTATTTCCTTATGGATCAGTATCCATGTTGTTTGAATGTTCCATGCAATTGCACAGATTCTGTCAAAGTGACATATTTGTTTGAGCATTGATAAATCTATTTGTTCAAAACTTTTATTTTAAGTATTAATGTGCTTTTATTTGCTTTTTTTTAGCTGACCTATAAAATAACTTCCTGTATAATGTACTGTATGATTGATCTGAACAGACTTTCTCGGATATATATTAAATTGAAAAGATTTTTGGGGTAATGTAATAAAATATGCAATGCATGTTGCAGATCAAATCAGTAGGTAGCATTTACTGGCCACCTGTTTAAAAGCAAAGATTTAATTGGTTGCTATAGGACAATGCACCTTGGCAAGCATAGTGCTTTTTATTACATATGAGGGTGTTTACTTAGTATGTTGTTCATGGCTTGATAAAAGACTGACATGGTTGCAGATTCCAAATGTCCATATTGTCACCTCAAGAATTAGGAAACTCAGATAGGGGAACAGTACTTTGATGAATCCAATTTTGGGCAAAATTTTGCACTTGTGTAGTAGAAGATGAAAGGCAGACAGACTGTACTGGTGCTATAGCAGTAGGTGTTTTCTAAATTAAATACCTTTCCACTGTGCCTTTGATATCTCAGATATGTATACGGCACATGATCAAACAGAACCACTTAGAAGAAGAAAGTATAGATATGGAATTATCACCTGAAACAATGGAATTAAATGTTCAGGAGCATGCTTTAATTGACTTAATACCTCAGTTATTTCTCTGAAGGAAAGCAATTGCATTGATTTGCCTATTGTACTGTATCTCAATAAAAGCCTTAGAAAATAATATTGGTATAATTGTATTTTCACAAATTTGTGTGACAGCATTAATAGTAGATTTTAGTGCATTATTCATTCAGTTATTCAGATACATGTATATTGTATCCTGGGTTTCATTTCTGTACTGCCCTGATTATTGTGGCAGTTATTGTATAAAATATATTCTTTACCATCAAAGCTTTATTTATTCCCTGGTATTAAAGATAATCTGCTGAGGTTTCTGTAATCAATGTATTTACAAATAAACTTCACAGGGGTTTCTCACTGTATTAACCCCTTTGGGGATACTCTCTGGGTAGTTTTCTGATTACTTAAAATATTAGAGAGTGTGCTTTGCAGATGTTTGGTTTATAAGAGTTAAAATGGTTTAATTTTATGGCCAATAGTAGATTTTTGTGGGTTGAGTTCATCAGTGGAAAATGGTTTATTGCCACAATACTTGTTTTAACATATTGGTATGTTTTACAATTCTGCTGGATCTTCATAACATGCTTAATGAACTTCAGTTTCAATGCTTAAGGCTTGTTCTACATTTTAGCTTTTGCTATTTACTATGTAATATTTTAGTAAGGATTTTTTATCCATCGTTGAACTGTGACCTGTCCATAACTTTCATGAGTTTCAACATTATTTTTTCTTGGTTGGATTTTAATATAATGTTCAGAATACTATGGAAGTTTGTGGAGTACCTTTTATATTAACTATATCTAAATATTGTGCTGATTAAAATTTAGATTATTCATTTAT
The DNA here is from genome assembly GCA_024363595.1 of Xenopus borealis. Classification (NCBI taxonomy): domain Eukaryota; kingdom Metazoa; phylum Chordata; class Amphibia; order Anura; family Pipidae; genus Xenopus; species Xenopus borealis. The sequence goes on from CM044431.1 coordinate 135,460,226, forward strand.
TTTCTGTTCTAATTATATTCCCCTGTAAATCGGTGCTTCATAATCTAATTTTCTCTTGTCTACCAAAAATTAAGCTGATGTGCAGTGCTAGGTTTTTTGTAAGTATTGTAGTTTGACATGTACTCCATTGTCTCTCAGCTGTTACTCTGTTTCTGCTTTGTCTAGCCAATACTACTTACATTTTAACCATTTACAAATGCATTCAGTTACACAGTTCACTATGAAAACAGATTAAGGTTTTTTTGTAACTTATTTTTTATTGATGGTTTGCAAGGTTTTACATATTGTTTCAACATTATTCTGTTTGTCATTTGAATATCAGTATAGTATAACAGATGAGGCTTCATTTAAAACTAGGGCCATTCTAGCCTTTGTTCTTTTCTCCAGCAAGATTTGCTGCTGGTTCTAAACTTCTGTATAGATATCAGATGTAATAATGTCATTTGAACTTCAGGATGACAAGTAAAAAAAAAAAAATAAGAAAGAAAGAAAGCAGAGAAAGGAAAAATTATCATAGAAAAGTCAGGATCTAGAGGGCAAAACTCAGTATTTCAGTGGCATACAATCTGAACTGATGGTAACAGGAAACTCTCTATGGCTCCGGTATTCACCGACGCCCTTTTGGGGCCCTGGGCTTTCTGCTGCGGAGGTGGTAGAGAAGCCAGGCGAGTTACCAGTAGTGAGGTATCAAGGGATCAGGCAAGGTGTAGTCAAGAGCAGGCAGAGATCAGTTCCAGAAGACGGGTGTCAGAGAAGTACCAAGAGGTCAGGCTAAGGCATAGTCAAATGCAGGCAGAGGTTGGTTTCAGGCAGCGAAGGTTCAGAGGTTAGGAAAACAGGCAGAGGGTCAAAACCAGGGCTTTAGCAGGAACAGTAGGAACTGAAGCCAGCTTGGGCAACATGAGGAGGAAGACGAAGGTATTTAAGGGAACAGGAACCAATTAGGAGCAGGCTGAGGAAGATAGACACATTAGGGACCAATAGGAAGCTAGACGCCCAAATTAGAGGTCATTGCGCCTAAGTATTTTCGCGCGAGTGTCCATTCCAGCGCGGGCGTCCGATTTGACGTGCACGGGCATTTTGACGTGCACCTGCGCTTATGTGCCGGCGCTCAAAACCAGTGGCGGGTGTTACAGTGGGTTTAAAGCTGCCTCAGGTTCATTCGCAGTCTAACTAAGTGGGTCAGTGTGGGTGCCATGCCTCGTAGTTCCCATATAGACCAAATTTTGAGAACGTGTTCTGTCTTGTTTTGAATATGGGCTATATTTTACTCAAAAATTCTATTGCTATTCATCCTATTTATGATTTTAGTTAGAGTAGGTATAGTTGGGCTTTTCCACTTAGAAGCAATAGCTAGTCGGGTAGTTTTTAGTACTTGGTTGATTTAAGCTTGTCCGGTTTTGCATATTTTTGGTACTGGTTTACCTAGCACAAGTATGATCGGGTCTGACGGTACTGGCTGAGAGATCAGGTGTCCTATTAGATCTAGTACCTCCTGCCCAGGCCCGGACTGGCAATCTTTGGGTTAGGGCAAATGCCAGATGGGCTGCTATAAGGTGCCATAGAAAGTCAGTATTTAGTGGGCTGGTGGGGACTGTTTGGGCCTCTATGTGGGCTGATTGGGCCTCTGTGTACCTGAAATGCCAGGGCCTATTTTAATTCTCAGTCCTGTCCTGCTCCTGCCATAAGGGTTGTATGAGTGGACAGTCCCAAAAGACATATAGAAGGGAACCTTGGGAGCCACAGTTCCTCCAACACAGAGAAGAGTGATGCGGGAAAAGTTTATGTAACTTGTCTCTGGTGTATAGTACCAAAAGGTAAAAATTTTGTATATATGTTCTTTCTGTCACTCAGAAGAAACCAAGGCGAAATTCACGTGCTGAAAATGCGCTAGCGACCGCTTCGTTGCAATTCACCGCACCTCACCAGGTGAATTTTCGCCAGACCGCCGCTTTTTCACTAAAATGCAAATTTGCGCTCAGCGAGGCTAAAAGTAGCGAAGTTGTGCTGCCGATACTTCACCAGGCAAATTGCATTTACACTAGCTGTGCCTAATTTGCATACGGCGCAAAGTTGAAAAGTATAATATAAGTATATGTTGCAGCCACTACATTACACTACACAAGCCTAGGAAACCTTTAATAAATAAAATAAAGTTGTCCTATTGCCCTAAACATGTGCCCACTGTATATTTGAGTTGCCATATGTAGGGGGGAAGGAGGATAACCCCCCAAAAAAAATTACGCTGTTTTTCAGGCTATCACCCTAAAAAAAGTAAAAGGCGCCATCTTATTTTTGGGACTTAGGAAAAATTTCAAGTTTTTTTTCAAACACCTATCTATTTATTTGAACTTCACCAGGTCTGACCTGGTGAAGTAAAGTCTAGCGCAAGAGGTAACGTTCAGTAAAATGGGCATCATATTGAATTAGCGTAGTTAGGTCCCTTCATCATTGCTCAACTTCACCTGGCATAAGGGTGCAAAGTTGCACCAGTCTTTTCACCAGGGACACTGTTAGTAAATTGGCGAAGTTGCGAAATTGACGTCACGCTGGTAAATTATCGCTAGCATTAGCCACTTCTCACTTTAGTGAATTTGCCCCCATATGTGCAGCATTTTAGGCCAATCGTCTGCCTTAACTGGTTGTGGGACCACTTATTTATATACAGATGAAGCCACTTTGGATTGAGTGTTTGACACAGAATTAACTTAACCCAGATTTCCCATTTATCCCACTTAACACATAATATTGTGTCACAGCATCCCATCCAATTAAAGAGTTCACCATTGAAAACAATGGTGCTTTGGTATGCTAATGAAAAGGTTAAATGCATTTAATGAGTTAAGATGACTTTAGATAACACAGTTTCTTCAATTAACCCTGAGTCACGACGCATTTAACACACAAATCCAAGTGGCTGCATCTGTATTTATGCCATTGTAGTGATGATCCCTGAGGAGTCGTGAGCAGAGCATACATTTTTGAGAGAAGACCTTTCTGCAGTAGCCCATTGGTGGCCAGAGTTTCAAATGCTGTAGGGTAATTTGTTTTAGCAAACAAGGAGTAAGGTTCCAGAAAGTGCTGTATTTGAAAGTACTCACAGTCTGATTTTCACCTGAGGTTCCCTATACTGCATGGTTTGTAGTGGGAGTATCATGTGAGTCTGTGGATGGAGCATATCATGTACAGTGAAACAATTAAGCTTGGCCCATTTTGTGGAGCTTGTTAAATCCATTCCTGGTTGGAATGCTGGGTTTCTAAGAAATGTTGTCAGTGACAACTTGGCCGAGATCATATTATGTCGTTGTCTAGTCTTGAGCCACACTAAATGCATGTGATGAGTTGCTGAGAGTGCCATGGATGGGCATCATGGTGTACTTGTGGTGCTCCATATAATGGCATTTAGATGGCAGTCCTGTACCAATTTGTTTTCAATGTGGCCCCATGTGGTTGTTGATCCCAATGTGACCATGAAAGTAGTTGCCATAGGTGGGATGCTTCATAGTACAGTATTTTTAAAGGTTGGGGGTTCCCAGGCCTCCTAGTCAGGCCGCCATAATCAGGACTGTTTTTGCCACCCTATGGCTCCGATGGGCCCAGACAAGTTATGGAACAAAAACTGCACTTCCTTAAGCATTGAGGGAGGGACCAAGACCGGAAGGGTCTCAAACAGAGAGAAATTTAGGTAATATATTCATCTTCATGGCAGCCCACCCTGCCCAACCAAGAAAGTATACTGAATATACTGAGACCATTTTGTATGTAAGGCTTTCACTTGCGATATTAGAGGCTTGAAATTGAGGTCATATAATTGACAATATGAGGCAGAAATTTAGGTCATATAATTGACAATATGAGGCAGATATTTGAATACCCAAATATGTTAAGGATATTGGCTTCCATTTATAATTGAAAGCAAATTTTAAGGACTCTAGATGTTCTTGTGGAATATTTAGAGGTAGGGCTTCAGTCTTACCCAGGTTTAACTTGTATCCCGATATCGTGCTGTATTTGTCTATTAGTCGATGGAGGTTTGGGAGAGAGATAAATGTGTTGGATAATGTAAGTAGGACATCATCTGCAAATAAGGCTATTTTAAATTGAAACAAGCCCATTTTAACTCCCGTGATGTCTGGTTGGTTCCGTATGGCTGCCGCCAATGGTTCGATGCTGAGGGCATATAAGAGGGGAGAGAGGGGGCAACCCTGTATTGTTCCATTAAAGATAGGAATAGGCTTTCAGGTTTGACCAGATAGTTTAAGATTATATTGTGTTTCCATATACCTCCTATGTAGCTTAAGATAGTTAGAAGTCAAGGATTTTTTTATATGCTGTTAATGCAATAAAGTGACTAATTGTGGCTTTGTGGGCCTCCTAGAGAGTAGTTAGGGAAGCAACCAACCCTTCATTAATCTGAATGTATTCCTTCAGATTTCCTTCTATTTGGCGAAAGGACAAATCTGGCATTTGAGAAAATGTTAGGTTAAAGTCCCCCCCATTATGGTATGGAGGGGAGTTTGTTGCTGAGCCTTTGCAATTACCCTTTTCAGGAAGTGAACTTGTCTCTTTTTCGGTGCATATACATTGAGAAGTATGAACCTGTTAGCAGTAAAAAGTGAACATTTGGATCGGTGAGAGTCTGGTCGACCGAAAATGGGCAGTTTTTATGAAGAAGGACGGTGACTCCTGCTTTTTTATTAGGACCAGAGGAATAAAAGGCCTTAGAATAAAGTTAACAGGAGCTGTCTTTTGAAAAATGGCTCTCTTGAATAAATGCAATATCAGCCTGGGAATCCTTAAGTTCCTTTAAAGTCAGATATCTTTTTTTGTATACTATTAAGGTCCTTCACATTTATGGAAATAAACTTAGCCATGAGTGTACATGTAAAAGTCTAGTAATGCAATTTGTAGCATATGTAGTGTAGTAATAATGTCTTCAGTCAACCGGAGTCCCCACACACCATATATAGTAAATTACATATTCTAGGAATGCATATGACAAATATTAAACCGTACAGTAACCAGCAGTCACCCAACAGTGGGATGTGAGAGATTTGTTTGTACCCGACACATTGAATAAGTAATAATTGGCAGTATAAGCCAAATAAGAAACAAAAGATCAAAGTTAAGTGGAGGAAAATTTTCTAACTTTCCTGAACTTTGTCAGGTTGAACTGTGAGAGCTGTGAAGATGTTCAAATATAACAATGGCAGTGATGTGAAGTCTACAGCCTAGGAGGAGCAATCATACACCTCAAGTGGGAGGTAGGTAACCTTGTCGCTGAAAGCCTTGACCATACATTGGCTGCATATTAGGATCTGTCAGTCTGCATTGTCAATGGAGACCTCTCAGCTGAAGCCAGCAGGATATCCTAATGGGGTGGAGAACCTGGGGTTGATGTGGCTGTGTTCCTCTAAGTATCCCAGACCGGTGAAGGACTCAGAGCCAGCTTTGGCAATGCTTTATGCCATTGGATCGTAAGCCACTGAGGTTCGAAATTAACCTATGCTCCCTCTTGAGGTGGTGTGCGCTTCAGTGGATTTTCTTTAAGTGGCAGACTGAGAGCTTTCAAAGACCTGGCACCATTTTATGGTTTCTTCAGAGTGTAAGTGTGGCTGCCTGGTTGACCACCAGTTTGAATGGGAACCCCCATCTGTAGGACACGCCCTTTTCCCAGAGCTTTTGTGTGACTACTCTCAGATCTCTCCGTTTGGCCAGAGTGATGGGAGATAAATCTGTAAAGATCTGGACTTTCTGATTGCGAAATTCCACTGTGTTGGTGGATCTCTTTTTTGCCAGTATAAGTTCTTTGCCCTTGTAGTAGTGGAAGAATGTGACTGTCATGTGGTGGCTTAGGTGAAAGTGGTTTAGGGCCTAGAGAGAGGTGGGCCCTATCAAATGCCACATATCGCTTGGGGTGTCCAGACATACATGAGCATGTAACTCTTTAAGGTAGCTGGAAATGTCCGTCTGTGCTATTTCCGGTATTCCCCGAAATCTTAAATTCTGTCTGCGTGATCTGTTTTCCAGATCTTCGCACATGTCCTGTAATTTGCCCAATTCCCCTTTTAAGTGTCGTGTTGACTTCCTCTAGATTTATGAGACGTTGGGCTATATCCTCTGTATAGGTCTCTAATTTGTTAGTCCTGTCCCCGGTATCTGTCACTTCTCCCAGTATCTCTTTTACAGCCACTTGTACTGCAGCAGCAACTGTCTGTGTAATAGTGTCAGTCAGGGCTGACTGCAGGTGTGCCAATTGGTCTGCTAAAATCTGTGCTTTGACCGGCAGATCAGTCTGTTGCTGAATAGGAGCATTGTCAGAGAAGAAATGTTGGGGTGACTGGTGAGAAGGAGTCAGAGAAGTTGAGTTACTCACCGAGTTTTGTAGCGTTTGTTTGCTTAAATGCAGGGTTTTGGAGGTTCTGTCTCTCAGAGCTCCTATTCTGTGTGACTGTTCAGCAGCATGGCTAAGGACCGACCCCCAGATAAAGTTTTTTAACCCTTATTTGCAAAATCCTCTCTCTATCCAGCAACACACAATGCAGCATTGACCAGAAGAATGCAAACGTAGCATCTACAGTACTGGGACTCATGCAGTTTTTTGTATTTATTATTGGTATTTCAGCTGAACTTTTAAAGAAATTTTAAACATAATGTTCAATCCAGCATGGATAAAAATATTAAAAATGATGCTTCATTTATAGCTCTACTTGCATGAATACATGCAAATCATTATATCATTTTTGCCCCCCCCCCCAAAAAAAAGGCTAAAATGGTGTAAAGAGATGCAAATAGGGATGAAGATATTTTTTATTATTCAATATGGCTTTCCACAATAAAGTCAATGGGATATATTCAGCAGGGAAGCATTTTTGGTTTAATAAACTGTAGAATATGATGCTGTTTTTAACATGACCATATCATGTTAATTTCTTTTACATGAGATTTTTCACTCTATTAATATTTACATATTGTGAGTATTCTTTTTGTTTTATGCTACAAAAAACCAAGGGACAACCAAGAAGAGGAGCCCCCTGAATGATTTTGAGCATCTGAGCATCAGGTGGGATGTTACATTTGGTTACACATGGTTCATCACAATTTGCCATCTCTTTGATATCTTTAAATATCCTTGGCTTACTTTTTGATTAATGGTGTCCCCGATAGCACAAAGCTGCTTAACTGTGCATTTATTAACAATGTCTTACATATGTACATTATGTCTATTATTGACTAAAGACAGCATCTAAACGTGATTTTTACATGATGAGAAGAGTTTTAACCACACCAGTGCAGTTTTAATTGCAGAAAAAAAAGCTGAGGAATTGCTACATTTTGGGTTAATTTATTAAAATCTGAATGTAAGAATCTCAAAAAAAAATTCTAGAGAAAAATAAAATTAAATATTTTGAGATTTATTATATCCTGATGCTGCAAAAAGCCCAAATCTGAAAATCCGCAATCTCAGTCCTGTCACTGTCCTGTATAAATTAGTGGGAGAGGCAATTTTATGTTGTCATGGTCTGCAAGGGGTTAGCCTAAAAATTTAAATTTTTCGGGCAAAAAAATAAAGATTTGAGCAATTCAGGAGAAAAGCCAAAAAAAATCAAGCACTTTGGGAAAAAAGGCCAAAATATTTGAGCAATTCGTGTTTTTGCTAATTTTGTCGAATTATTTCTGCTGTCCGATTAAATTGAGTTTTTTTATTAATACATAAGATAAAATATGCCATGAGAGTTTGGTCCTGTTTTTTTTTTAATAAAATATGAGATAAATAAAGTTTAAGCTTTTTTTTGGTAACTTTACTATTGCATTATTTTCTAACATTTATCCCTTATAACGTAATGCCTTTTTAATTTATACATAGGTAATATTTATATAAATATATGTGATATGTATAATTTTTAGGATTATATATTTTTACTGTAGACTTGTAAAATATAATACACTTAAAAAGCAGAGCCAAATTTTATTGCTGTTGCAAGTGAAATAAGTAAAATTAAAATAGTCTTTGAAGCTAAAAACTAATAATAATAAAAGCTGTAATATAATGTCTCAACAGTAGATACATGCTCTCATTTATTATGGCCATAGCTGTATGTGTAATAGTTTATAAAATTTTATAATTAAAATTTAGCTGATGTTTAAATTGTCCAAAATAAAACCTGAATGTTTTTAAAATGCACTTACTTGGATCCTGTTTAATTAACTGTAAGCATATGTTTCATAACATTTTTTAAAAAGCTTTTAATTATAACAAAGAAAATTAAAAATAATGTACAGACATGTACATAAACCTTTTACTGTCATTAGCATAGGCATTTGGTAATAATAGTAGCAGAGTATTTTTACCATGCATGTACAGGGTGGACATGGCCCCATGCAACAACCACCAACTCTTTTTTTTTTATCCACCCCAAAAATGTACATGACCTCCCATTTCACTAAGCAACTGTTATTCAAATATTTGCAGGCTGTAGTCACAGGTTTGCAGCATTCAAAAGTCTGGGGTACTGGATGAAACATAACATTTTGCAGCCATACTGAATTTCTATAGTAACCGTGATTAATTAGTAATGCAACAATATCCATTGTTAATGTTTAACAAGCAGTGTATAACATGCACTAATGCAGTAACATAATCCTGGCAGTATTAAGTTCCTTTAGAGGGATGTGGTAGGTCAGCCCATCTTAGGCACAATGCTCCAGGTACTAAATAGACAATAAACAAAAGAACAAATGGCGAGTGTCAATAGTGTTGATTATGAAAGCATTTACAATTTTTTATTCATGAATATATTTCTTACACATTTCAGGTCATGTGACCTGTCAACACGGAATGCTGATGCCTTAACTCCCCTTACTTTTTAAGGGATAGTAGCACAAGTTAAAGAAATAGTAACAAAAACATTAACACCAATTAAAGGCATTGTGACAAATTAAAAAACATACAGTAGTAGTGCTGTCTTTTACTCCCACACTTCTTCCTGTTAAAGTTAGAACTGCAGTATTTCTAGTCTGGTCTCCAAGAGAGCACAGAGAATATATAAAATGGTGGCTCAAGGTGAAAGATATAAAACAGTGATATTTGAAAATATGGCTCTGGTTTTTAAGTTTTGTATTATATTTTACAAGTCTACAGTAAAAATACATAATCCTAAAAATTATACATATCACATATATTTATATAAATATTACCTATCTATACATTAAAAAGGCATTACTTTATGACGGATACATATTTGGAAAGAATGCAATAGTAAAGTTACCAAAAAAAGCTTAAACTTTATCTCATATTTTATTTAAAAAAAAAAAAAAAACAGGACTAAACTCGCATGACAGAATTTCTTATGTATTAATAAAGAAACTCAATTTAATCACATAGCAAAAAAAATTCGACAAAATTGAGCAAAACCATGAATTGTTAAAATTTTTTGGCCTTTTTGCCAAATTGCTTGATTTTTTTTTGCCTTTCTCCCAAATTGCTCAAATTTTTGTTTTTTTTTTGGCCAAAAACCCAGTGAAAAATACTGAACTGGAGTTGCACCTTGTTCTCTTTGAGAAGATGTATGTGACGATAATCAGTGCTGCAAACAGTAGGTGCAGGACTTGGGCGACACAAGGGTATCCCCTAGCATTCCCATTCCTTGCATGTTATACTGGATATGCAAAAGACCAAAGTATTACTGGTTTATCTAAATTACAGACCACCATACACCTTTGGAATCAGCGGCCTTTAAAACAACCACAACACAGCAAGTATTAAAAATTAACAAATACATTTTACAGTATTAAAAATATTATGCTATAATTCCTAATCTATACTTAAATAACCAGGTGGTACACAAGACATGCACCAATTTGCCAGCTATTGCTATTTGTACAGTATTAAGGGCAGATTTACTAAGGGTCGAATTCCAGCGTTAAAAACCCTCGAATTCAACCATGGGAATATTGTGAGAATAAAAATCCTTAAAATTCGAATATCAAATTTGAAGGAGTTTAAAGCTATTCGATTGGCCGAACGATCAAATAGCGAAAATTCGATCAAACGAGAAAATCATTTGAATGAAATTATTCGAACTATTTTCTCCATTCAATCAAATTTTTTTATTCGATCTAAAATAATGAAGGCCAATTCGGTAGTTTGAAACTGGCGAACTAGGCAGTCGAATAAAAATTATTAGACTGTCGAATATTCGAATAGATTTTTATTCGAATTATTAGAATCATTCGATTTGATCGAATTTTCAAAATTCACTGGTTGAAGTGGTCTTCAAAAACATCTGAAAATTTGAATTCAAATCTTTTTGAAAATTTGCTCGAATTTCGAATACTTCATGTGAATTTGATAAATTTGCCCCTAAATGTAGCAAAATCAGTTGATGCCAAATTTGATACCCAAAAGTGGGGCACTAAGGCAAAAAAAGTTGTGAAAAGTAAAAATAAAATTATGCAACCTAAAACATGTCAAGGTGCCATAGAAGTGAAAGAGAAGATTGCCTTTAGCATTCAAGCAACATTGAACATTGCACATTTTTTCTGCTATTTTGTGGCAATGCAATGTATTAACGAACACATTTGAAATTTTCCAATGAGAAATTTCTTGCAGTAATGCAAATGGTGCTGGAAACAAGTGTTTTCTTATGCTATGGTTGCTTTTATGTTTCTCTAAGATACATGGGTTTGGAAATTGGAATCACTGGTAGTGCCTTTTTAACCTGTTTTCCAGGAATTATAGCCAAAAAATGCAAGCCGTTGTCACTGGAGTGAACTGATAGCTAGGGGATACTATACTTACCTCCTGCTCATGGAAAGCATTTATTGACACTTTTGCATTGTGAGCAAGACTCTCAGCCAAGTCAAACTGTTCAAGGGCTAAACACATGTATCTTGTGTATGGGGCTATAAGGGCTGCAATTAGTACCTTAGATACATGAGGCTGATCAAGTACAAGACCAACTTTATAAGAAAACAATTCTTTGAGCAGCTTTTCTTTAAACCCATTTGAGACAAAGCCCCTTCCCTTTTGATCCAATAAACTTTTTTCTGCTGCAATATTCTTGATCTTTCTGTCCTCAACTAGACCTCTTACAGGGCCTCTGAACAAAAACGGATTGCAATACTTCAGCCAGGTTCTTCATGGATCTTGCCAGTGCTAACCAATTATTGTGCACAGAGGGTGAATTATATAATACATTAACACTCACGGACCAGATTACATTAAAACAGTTCTGCATACAACAAAGTTTATGATGCCTTTGGGAAGAATGGGAGCACTGAAGCCATCTATTATTGCCTTATGGAATATTGGCTAAAGCAATATTACACTCTAACAAACACAGTCTTGTATGTGAAGAGACAGTTTTGATTTTAAATGGCATTAAACTGACCCATTTATCCAGCTCTGACCCTAGAAAGTCAACTAAAACAAGCATCCACAAGATTAAAGCAGCAAGCATCCAAACAGCACCAAACAAGATAGCCAGGAGTTAAAGAGATTGTCATTGATATCACAGAATTGTAATTAAATAAATATTCCCTCAACAATAACACGTGCTTTAACTTAACAAATAAGTTCACATACTGATTTACAAGGAGCAGGAGCTCAAGTGAAGGAGTGCTAAAGGGCAGCTCATATATGTACCACTTGGGACCCTGATCTTGGTTAGTGATGATGCATTCTTCATTGGTTGAAAATCTTGGCATAGCACAAATAGGATCAATGTTATTTCCTCAACGCTTGTTGTTGATGGATAAGAAAAAGAAGTGTCAGGGGATAGTGATATCTCCCTTATGCCTTCTTGTTATACAGCATTACAGAAGAAGAAAGAGAGAGACAACTACAATGAATCCTGCCCCATCTACACCAGAAAGGCTATAGTGAATCCATAGAAGAAGCACTTGTTAATTAGTTGGAGGCCAAAGAATCATATTGTATGTTATTTATCAAAGGTCGAGTTTGTGAGACTTTTCCTACATCGAATAAACTCACAACTCGAATGGTTGCTTACTTATGAAAAAATTGTAATGTAAAAATCCGAATGAATATAGTCGGGGGAAAAACTCAAATACTCAAACTGACTTAAGACTACAAAAAGAAAGTACATAAGGTACTGTCTTATTATTACAGGGAAAAAGTCAGTTGTTTAAACATATACATATTTGGCATATACAGATTTTCAGATAACAAATCCCATATCTGCATGTTCCCTATGGAGAATGAACCATAAATACATTTTAAGAATAATCCAGATCATATTTTTTGTCAAATTAATCTTTCAGACAATTACAGGTTAGTAACTAATGATAGGGGATACTAATGGAGTTCAGCCTAATCAACCTATTCGTGAAATGGAGTCTCATTGTACTGTACCAAAGAACTTTCAGTTATTGCTTCCAACATAGAAGCAATGAATCAGTCAATTGCAAAGATGAACTATAAAAAGAAAATGTTTATTCCCTGCTTGTTAAAATAGTCATTGTCATGTGCCAAACACATTCTGAGATTTAGACCCTTAAGTAAAATAACATCCCTTATGATGTGCTTAGTGGCCATATGGTTCTATACACAGCAGAGGGTAAGATGCATGCAAACAAAAATAGATTTTAGAGTCATTCTCATAAAATAAATATGAAAAATAATTGGGAATTGAAGCTGTGCAATTTCTTTATGCAGAGAACATATTCAGGTATGATTATTTCTGGATATAGTTCAGTTTGTAACAGACCTTGGCATTGACCCATTAATCATGTCGGTATAACATTGCTCTATTTTCTAAAAAAAAAAAAAGGGAGGAAATAAACTGTTTTGCGGCTGTTCTTGTGGTCTGTAACAAATAGTTATCCATTTAATTTACACATTTAGTAGTTAGCAACAATAATGTTTATACTAATGAAAAACAGTTTTGATTTTTTCAACTTTCACAGAATGCTAAATAATGGAGGTTTTATATATTTTTTTCCACAGCAGCTAAAATGAGTTTAATAATGTGAGGAATATTGTACATTTTGTTCTTCTGTTAGAGTGGCTGAGTGCAGCTGAGCAGCATGTCAGATATAATTATGAAGAATAGCACCCCATTCTTTCAAAGAAAATTCATTTATCTCTAAAATGATTCACAATCTTTTTGCTTGCTACCTAATCATAAAATAAAGGAAGGCATATAATAGATTGCAAAGAAAATACTGCAGACACAGTTTAGTACCACTTCTCTCTATATTTCTATAAATATAAAGATGTTGGATAACAGAAATAGGTTAAGAGAGGATTGATTGGTATATGGCAATGAGTAAATCATAAATAAAGACAAAGGACTTGCCAAATATATTTAGACTAGCTGAAATACTATCAATAACTGATACTTGGGGGCCGATTTACTAAATTCATGTGAAGGATTCAAAGTTCGAATGAATTTGATTGAATTCTGAACGTAGGATTAATTTGTTTTGTCGAATATGCAAATTTTTGCATATTCGATCATCGAATAGTGAATGGTCGAACAATCGAATACATTCGAATAGAGTCAAATGAAGGAATATTTGATCATTCGACCAGCGAAAGATTTTAATTTTAAAGTTTATTCAATTGCCTACTTCAGCAGATTGGACCTACCGAATTGCAATAGAAGCCTATGGGAGCACTTCCATAGGCTTCTGAGACTAAGTCCTGATCGGATAGGATTCGTTCGATTGAAGTCTTTGATCGTTCGAATCGTATGAATCATTCGAATGACCGAATGACCGAATGACCGAATGATTTATTCGTTCAGTCGAATGATTTATTCGACTGATCGAATAAATTTGTATTCGATCGTCGAATGATCGAATATCGAATAAAAGGTAGCCTAGAACTGTCCGATTAACATTCGAAAATCGAATGCTAATCGAATATCGAGTAGAAACAAATTTGTTTTAGGGAATAATAGTAATAATAGTAAATGAATGGACCAATACTTAAACATAAACAGCCTCCATTAGTACCAACATGCTTCATAAAGTGACAGACTCCTATGTCACAATATGACTGCAAGATATTGGGTTGATCCTAATGACAAAAAACATTAATATTATTTTAATACTATTAATTAAATGATATTAACTTGTGTACATTTATTTATTTTGTGTCAGGAACTACCTCAAGTGACAGTTTTGTAGGAGAGAGCCTGTGTGCTGTGGAAACCAGGTTATTCATGTTGCTAGGTCAGCAAAATTGGAAGCCAAGTGATGTGCAACAAGATAATTTACCAGTAGCAATGGATGACAGTAGCAATGCAGAATGAGGTGAAGTGATGGAAACATGTCCTGTAAGACCTGTGGTTAGGAAGGTGAGCAGGAGCAAGTCTGTAAGCAGGCAAGAGGTCTGGGGGACAAAAACACTAGCTTGAAAATTGTCTCTGGGGATGGCAAATAAGGGCTATGATTGACTATTTGGTAGCCTCTATGTGGACTGGTAGCCTACAGAATCCTCTGTTTGGCAGCACAACTGTTTTTTATGCAACCAAAACTTGCCTCCAAGCCAAGAACCCCCCAATAAAAACACTTTGACGTTAATGGGAGTAAAATCCAAGAGGTTGGTGAGCAATATATTGCTCATGAGCCATAGGTTGGGGATCACTGATTTATATTGTAGGGATAAGCAATTTCCCCTGATATATGAAATTTATGTTTACACAAGAGGTGAAAACATTCACAATCATGATGCCAATGCATTTGTTGCAAGCAGGGCCGCCATTAGAAATCACGGGGCCCTGCACAACAACATTTTCGGGGGGCCCCGCCCATGCTGACACCCAAGCCCCACCCCTGATCCTGCCTACTCCTCATCAAAGACCACACAGATATCAGCACTAAAAAAGTAACCCCCCCACACATATTGATGGTCACGGCTCGCTTATAAGTTAAAAAAAAACATTGGTGCCAGGGCCCCCCTAATAAGTAAAATAAAAAAAAAAATGGGGCCCCAAAGAATATTAAAAAAAAAAAACATTGGTGCCAGGGGCCCCCTTACAAGCCCCAAAGAATATTTTTTCAATAACCATTGGCGCCAGGTCCCCCTCACAAATTAAAAAAAATTGGGGCCCAAAGAATATTTTTTGAAAAACATTGGCACCAGGGCTCCCCCAAAAAATATTTTTAAAAAAACTTTGGCCCCAGGGCCCCCCTCACAAATTAAAAAAAAATTGGGGCCCCAAAAAAATATTTTTGAAAAAAACATTGGCGCCAGGCCCTTACAAGTTAAAAAAAAAAATTGGGCTCCAAAAAATAGTTAAAAAAAATATTGGTGCGGGGGCGCATGCGCGCACAAACCAAGATGGCTGCCATTTAGAGTAGCTCCGCACCAACCGAGCAGTTAGAAGCTACCAGACGCAAATTTCGGCATCATAGAGACCAGCAACCGAGCACAAACATAAGGAGAGCCTCCCTACAAGCCGTATGGCAAGCCAGCGGAATCGTACATCACGCAGACGGCGAGGAAAGACAGACTCTCCCACGCCATCCCGGACACGCCCAGTCTCCGACTTTCTAGAAAAGGCCCGAAGTCCTGTGACATCGCCAAAACCCAACCTGATGGCTTCGCCGAGCAATTTATTTGGCAGTCAGGCCTCAACCTCCTCGGAGCAAGGTGACGCTCCAATATCTTCAGATGAGGTACTTTTGGGGAAATTTAAACTAATGCTACAATAGGAGCTAGATACTACAGCTAAAAAAATCACTGCAGATCTTGCTAAACAGATAGCTGAGCTGGGCCAAAGGGTGAATGAGACGGAAACTAAAATTGATGATATTATAACAGTGATCGATTCACACGAACAGGATATCATTTCCCTGCAGGCTCAAATGAAGGACACACTTGATAAGATTGAAGATGCGGATAATCGATCCCGCCGCAACAATCTACGTATTCGAGGCCTACCCGAATCTATTGTAGATTTACAACAGACAATTACTGACTTATTACAAGAACTACTCCCTAATACACCTGCAGTAAGATTGGAAATGGATCGAGTTCATCGTGTTCTAAGGCCTAGACGGCCTGATGACCCCCCTAGAGACAAAATTCTGCGACTACATTATCATCAAACACAAGTAGCTGCTCTAGCTGCTGCTAGAAAAGCCAAAAACCTAATGTTCCGCACTCACCCTTACCAGATATACATGGATCTTTCCCCAACCACATTACAGAAGAGGAGAAATCTGGCGCCAATCACAAAAGTTCTTCAACAACGTAAGATTCCCTATAGATGGCTTTTCCCATTTCGGTTGGTGTTTACCTTCGACAACAGGCAATATTCTGCAACTTCTCCAGAGGAAGGATTAGCAATTCTGGTGAAACTTGGCTTCTCTGACGCTCCAGTAAGAGAGATATTACCTCCAAGCAACTCCCAGAGGAAAATCCTCCCAATCTGGGAAAGGGTGAGATCCCACTCCCAGAGATCACACTCTCCCATCACTTGAGCTCTTCAGCCTCTCCTTTTTGGTTATTATGTATGTAACCTTCCCCATATTTCGACCTAGTTGGTCACAAATTTCCATTTGGATGCTCAGTGCTTTTTAGCCAACGAGATGCCGAACTTGGAATCTGATCTCAACAACTTGCCGGTTGGTTAATGCTTTCCCCCCTAGGAATTGAGTTCTCTAAGGGCTCCTGAGTTGCCCTAGGAGCATCTTTTGATGGAGACTCTTATTCCCTGGTAACAAACTGATATACTGGTTGAATTATAGTTTTTTTTTTTGTTCATAATAACATAATGTTGCAGATAAGTGAAATCCTAATTGTAATTAATATATGGTCTGGAATTGCAAGATGGCACTGGGAAATAAGCTCACAAATATTAAGATGTAAAGGTTTATTATTTATGGTATATACTAACCAGATTAAGTAATAATGGCTGTTAAAGTGCTTAGCATGAATGTCCAAGGCTTTAACTCCCCCGTGAAGCGCACCAAAGCTTTCTCCTACTTCTCATCCTTAAATGTGGACATCATTTGTCTCCAAGAGACCCACTTTTCACATACATCCTTCCCAAAATATTTACATAAGAGGTTCCCGACAGTACTTTTTGCTACAAGCTCCAATAAAACAAAAGGAGTAGCTATTTGTTTCCATACAAGATTGGCTGTTATAGTTAACAAAACAATATGTGACCCTGAAGGCCGGTTCATTATTGCACTGATACTTATAGGCGACACCCCACTTACAGTAGTTTCTTATTATGCCCCAAACCAAGACCAGATCAAATTTTTATCCAGGCTACTTGATATTTGTTCCCAGAACCAACAAGGTCAACTAATCCTATGTGGCGACTCTAATCTAGTCTGGAGCCAATGCTTGGATCGTTTAGTAATAGGTAAACCCCTAAATATTGGGAAGCAGAGTAAAGACTCTATCAGATTTAGGAACCTTTTGGCTTCTTATGGATTGGTTGACGCCTGGAGGGAGAGTAATCCTGACACATGGCAATTCTCTCACTACTCTGCTCCACATAAGTTGTCCTCACGAATCGACCATATTTTTCTCTCTCCCACACTTTTACCTTCACTATGTACTATGTACTGCTAAACTGTTTAATGTTAGTTGGTCACATTGTCAAACATTTGGGAAAAGCCAAAGACCAGAGTTTGGCGCTTAAATGAGTCCTTATTAAGTATGCCTACAACAGTGGAAGTTATCAAAGAATCCCTTATAAATTATTTTAAGGAAAACCTACATACAGTACCTTCTGCAATCACAGTATGGGAGGCCCATAAAACAGTTATACGGGGGGTTTTATTCAACAAGGCTCTAGAAACAAAAAGGCCAGAACAGCAGCCATATCCACTTTAACCTGTAAACTGGACAACTTGGTGGAGGACCAGAATAATTCCCCAGAACTTGACTATTCCAGTCAGATCTCACAACTCCAGAGAGAATTAGACCTACTTTTGACTATGAATGCCGAAAAAAAGTTGAGATGGGCTTAACACAAATTTTATGGTAATTTAGAAAATGTTGGCTCGAAAGTTAAACAAACGAGGTAAACCCCCTACAATACATAGAATTAGGACATCCCAAGGTTCCCTATCTGGTAATCCATCTAAAATAGCTAAAGAATTCGCACAGTTTTACGAAAATCTGTATATTAAACTGGCTACAGTACCAGAGACAGAGTTTAATAAGTTTTTCTCCACTATCAACCTTCCAAAACTATCGATTGATCAGGCCCAATATATAGACCAGGACGTCTCCCTGGAGGAAATCTCCTCAGCAATAAAAGCTTTAGAACCTGGCAAATCCCCAGGCTTAGATGGTCTGCCAAATATATATTATAAGAAATTTGCAGAGCAATTAGGCCCCCATTTAACTTCTATGTTAAATATGTTAAAGAAAGGAGGAAAGCTACACTCTGAATCCCTTAAGGCAAAAATTTCAGCAATCCCTAAGCCTAATATTGACCCATCAGAATGTAAGAATTATAGACCAATTTCGGTGTTAAACACGGATGTTAAATTGTTAGGGAAAATCCTTGCCTCCAGAATCAACTCCTTCTTCCCTCAACTAATAAATAAGGATCAGGTCGGATTCGTCCCCGGACGCCAAGCGTCCGATGCAATCAGACGCCTCATACTTTTAATGCAAATAGCTAAAAAATCTAACCTGAAATCCATGATTCTGAAATTAGATATCTGTAAAGCGTTTGACTCCCTAAATTGGAAATACCTCTATTATACTCTAGAAAAGTGGGGATTTGGAAATGGATTTTTACAATGGGTTAAGGCACTATACCTTAACCCAACAGCAGTAGTTAATATAATGGGATTCTCCTCTCACATTTTTTCCATATATAGGGGGACCAGACAGGGGTGCCCACTTTCCCCCATACTATTCAATTTAGCCATCGAGCCCTTAGCATTATCAATCCACAACAGCCCTGACATCTTTGGAGTTGAAGCAGCCGGTACCCATCATAAATTATGCCTCTTTGCTGACGATTTAACCCTTATTTTGTCTAGACCTTTGACATCCCTCCCCAACTTATACAAATTGATGGAGGTATTTGGGACCCTATCGGGGCTTAAAATCAACCACCACAAAACAGAGGCTTTTGAACTTATCCCTTTCTCACCCAGACGAAAAGTTAATACAGTTAAATTTTGAACTGGCTTGGCAAAATCAGTATATTTCAATATTGGGAGTTAAACTCACTAAGTCATATGAATCACTCCATAAGTATAACTACCTACCAATGTATAAAACCTTAGGATCCCTGCTAACGAAATGGGAGCACCATCATATATCTTGGATAGGGCATATTAACTCTATAAAGATGTCTATACTCCCTAAGCTTTTATACCTATTCCGAACTCTCCCTGTCCCGGTTTCAGTAGCAGACCTGAATAGGTTCAGTTCCAGACTAATAAGATTTGTGTGGGCTGGGAAATTCTCACGGATTAAAAAGTCAATCTTGATGCTACCCAAAGATAGGGGAGGATTAGGGTTCCCCAATTTTACACTATACTATAAAGCTGCCCAACTGGCACAAATATTAACTTTACATACAAATACTGATAGCCCACATTGGGTCCAGTTGGAGGCCCTTTTCAGTACACCCTATTCCCTAATTTGGTGCCCCACTAAGAAATGACCAAAAACAGGCAGTTTATGCCTACGGAATACACTAAAAATTTGGGACAGTGTTAAACATAAGTTTCAATTACAATCCCCATTAACCCCGGCAATACCATTATGGGGTAACCCTTTATTTCCTCCGGGGATTCAAACTACATCCTTAAAGTGGTGGCTAGACCAGAATATTTTATATCTAGGACAACTATTTTCCCCAATGGGACCTTATTCCCACCAGAGTTTCAAGGAGAAATTTTGCGCTCCAAAATCTGAAAACTTCAGAATAACCCAAGCCTTACATTATGCCCGATCTGTGTGGAGATCCTCAGGTGCAGTTAATAGTTCACAGACCTTTTTTGAACATTGGTGTAGTAAACATCCTAAAGCCCTTAAGGTTATTTCCACATTATATAACAGTTTTCACAATCTGAAGGACCCCCAACTAATGTTATACGCCAGAATATGGCAAGAGGAAATTGGTTACCAAATGAATATGGAAGAATGGGAAGTAATATGGTCAAATGTCAAGAAGTCTTCTAGAAATGTTTCGCTTCTAGAAACAAACTACAAAGTTATGTTTCGGTGGTACTTGGTCCCAGCACGAATAGCACAGATTATTCCCTCAGCAGATGATCGATGTTTCAGAGGTTGCAATCATAAGGGAACTATGTACCACATTTGGTGGCAATGCCCACTTGTTCAAAGATATTAGGTAAGAATATATAATATGATTTATTCTATCTTTAATGTTACTATCCCAAAACACCCCAGCACATCCTTGCTATGTAAAAAACCAGAGGCACTGACAGCAATCCAATTTCAATTATTTCTTTTAATAATGACAGCTGCGAAACAAACAATAGCGAAAGCTTGGAAGTCTAAACATATCTCCATCGACATTACTAAGAGCAAAATTGATTGGATTATGGTTCAGGAAAAGATGTCCAGTATATTACTTGACACCCATCACAAATATCTCCAAATTTGGACCCCTTGGATGGAATATAGATATGGCACAAACTGCCCAAACACCTTTCTAACCTTTCTAGACTATTAAAATAAAACATTGGTGGCCAGGGGATTAAAAAAAAACCCACATTGGTGTCAGTAGAATTGAACTTGTGGCTTCAGGACTTCAGTTATAGCTGTTTTCATGACTTCGGTTCTTTTCGCCGCTTCAGGACTTCAGTGTCGGCTCCTTTCGTGACTTAGGGTCTTACCGCCTCTTCAGGACTTCATAATTGTTCGGCACTTCCGCATTCTGACTGAGGACTTCGCATAGAGCGCACACTTCTGCGCTCGTAAGGGGGGCCTAGCTCTTTTTAACATTGCAGCGCTGCCGGGCCCCCCTTCAGCCCCGGGCCCATAGTTCATAGAAAAAGAAGCACATTTATACAAATTGCTCCCTGATAAGTATAACATGGACACAGGGGCAGAAGCAAATGTTATCACAGAAAAAATTTGGAGAAACCTGCAAATGAAAGCAAAATAAAAAAATAAAACATCAGTGATTAAGGCAAGTAGTGATGGGCGAATCTCCCGCGATTCGCTTCGCCTAAAGATTTGCGAATTTCTAGAGAAATTCGCGAATCTGCGAAATGAGTCGCGGGACGCTTTTGACGTGCGTCAAAAGCGTCCCGCGACTCGTCGCGTCGTTGTTTTGTTGTTTTGGCGAAATTTCGCTGGTGATTCACAAATTTATTCGCTAGCGGCGAATCGCGGGAATAAATTCGCCCATCACTAATGGCAAGCAATGAGTTCAAAATACCCATCAGTAGGAAAATGCACACTCACTCTTACTTACAAGAGCAAGGCAAGTAAGCATGAATTTGCACTAGTCTCTGGTAAATGCTATTAGGTGCACAAACATGTGAGAAGTTGGGACTGATAAACAAATTATTTGTTGTGGAAGAATCACCACAAAACAGCATATATATTCTGCTAAGTGAATATAAGGATGTGTTTGCAGGTCTTGGGAAACTGCCAGTTACATATGATATTTCATTAAATGCTGAGGCAAAACCAGTTGTACAAGACAAAAGGCATGTGCCAGTGGCACTCAGAGAAAGACTTAACTGAGTTAGATGTATTTGTGCCCCTTAAGGAACCTTCAGCTTGGGGACATTCATTGATCATTGTAGAGAAAATAGACGAATTGTGCTTGGATAGTGATGGGCGAATTTATTAGCCAGGCGCTAATAAATTTGCGAAACGCCATCGAAAGACGAAAATTCGCTGGTGTCAAAAAAAAGAGTTGAGCGCCGAAAATGATGCGACACACGTCGAAAACTATGCGACGTGTCGCAATCGACGCAATAAGCGTCCTAAACGACGCGACGCGTCAAAAATTGTGAATTTTGCTGGAAATTCACGAATTTTCAGCGAAGCTAAATTGGATAGATTTGCCCATCACTATGCTTGGATCCCAAAAAGTTAAATGAAAACATAAGGAGAGAAAATTTTCATATACCCACTCAGAATGAAATCCTGGGTGAAATGGCAAATACCAAAATATTTACAATCCTAGATGCCTCAAATGGGTTTTGGCAGATTCTTTTCACTTAGAGATGCAGAAAATTGTGTACTTTTAATACATCTTTTGGAAGGTATCAGTTCAAATGTCTACCTATTGGATTAAGTTCCGCACCAGAGATTTTTCACAGAACAATACAGTAACTCTTGAAAGGGATTGAAGGACTTAAAGTCTACACAGATGATATTTTAATTTGGGGAACCACAGAAGCAGGGTATGGCAAAATATTAAAGTGAGTCTTGCAGGTAGCAATAGAAAATGGACTCAAACTGAATTGTGCTAAATGTCAGTTCAAGAAACCAGAAATGTATCTTGGTGAAATAATTTCTCACAGTGTATGTATGTATGTATATTTTTATTTGTATAGCGCTCCTTGAGGGCAAAGCACTGTACAGCAACAATAAATTAGTAGTAACAAACAAGGGATCACTGCGTTAATAAGTGCATTATTATAAATACAGTTCACATAAATATAAAATATAATTACACAGTGTAGAGGAGACTAGTGATATGCGAATCTATCCCTTTTCTCTTCGCCGAAAAATTCCCGAATGTCCATAGAAATCGCGTCAATTTCAACGTGTCCCGCGTTATTTTCGGTGCATGTCTTTTTTTTTTTTTAACGCCAGCGAATTTTCGGCAGCCAAATTTTCGCTGGTGTTTCGTGAATTTATTCGCCGGCGGTGAATCACGGGAATTGGCCGCAAATTCGCCCATCACTAGAGGGTACAAAAGGATGGAGGACCTTACCCCGTGGGGCTTACAGTCTGAATGGGAGGGTAACTTACGGACACAATTTGGAGGGGTAATAAAGTGTAGTGAAACCAGATCCTGCAATATTTTTACATATATCGGCCTTCAAAAATGTCAACAGAAGCATCAAGAGATGGAATAGGTACAGTTTTACTACAACAATGTGTGGAAATACATTTTAATAGTGCTATGGCTAGGAAAGCAGTATCAGAAAAAATGTGGAAGAAATTTAAAACAAGCACTGCCTCTGATGATCATCTACACAAAGTTGCATTACATTCTCCACTATCACCCCGTCTTCCCAGGCCCGGTGCCTCGGGGTTATCCTAGATTCTGCCCTGACATTCACTCCTCATATCC
>CM044431.1:135488541-135530966 GCA_024363595.1 Xenopus borealis
TAATAATAATAATAATAATAATTCAAACAACCCAAAAATATCTTCCAAAGTCATATCATCAATATTGTGATTGACTTTCTACATGGGATGGAGTATTGCTCAAAGGATCTCAAATTGTTGTGCCATCATCTGTGTGAAAGGACATGTTAACCCTAATATATGAAGGGCATCTTGGAATTCAAAAATGCAAAAGACAGGCAAGAGAATCCTTATTTTGGCCTTCTATAAATGAGGATATTGCCCAAGTGATATCAAGCTACACAACTTGCCAAACCTTTGCTCCAGCACTTCCAAAGGAGACCCTAATACAGAGTGAAATGCCATGTGTTCTCTGGGATACAATTGGAGTTGATATATTCATGTTGAATGGAAAGGAGAATTTGGCAATATTAGACGCATACTCCAATTATCCAGAAGTTTGAAAATAAAAAAATATCACATAGGGGCATGTTTACTAACATTGTAGATTAAAATCTGGAGAGATTTCTAGAGATATTGCCCATGGCAACCAATCAGCAATTAGATTTAAACAGCCACCTAAAAATCAGAAAACAAAAGCTAAGATCTGATTGGTTGCTATGGGTAACATCTCCAGAAATCTGTCCAGATTTTTATCTCCAATGTAAACATACCCCAGTTATTCAAAATATGTAAAACACAGTTCTGCAGATGTGGAATACCAAGAGAAGTAAAAACACATAATGGTTCTCAGTTTATTGGAAAAGTCTTTGTAAGATTCACATGAAACTTTAAGTTCAAGCACATCACTTCAAGCCGAAGATTCCCACAGAGTAATGGACTTGCAGATTGTGGCGTAAAGATTATAACGCAGTTATGGAAAATAGCTATTCATTCAGGTCAGGACCCAGAAGTGGCACTTTTAAACTACAGAGCAACAGTTCTAGAAGGAGGCAAATCTCCAGCAGAGTTATTCCTTGCAAGACAAATACAGATAAAATGACATGCATTGGAGCTTAAGTGTTACCACAATGGTATGACCCTACATAAACTGTAGAGAAAACAGAAACAAAAAATGTGTGAGAGACAAAAGAAAAAACACTTGAACATTTGAACATTGGAGATGTAGTGAGAATTTGGTATGAAAAAGCATCAGTGCTACGCCTAGTCTCACCTCGTTCTTATGAGGTTAAAGCAAGTTATGGAAAAAATTCAAGGCAAAATACAAGGCATTTATATAAAATCCCCAAAATACCAAGTGTGACTCATTCTAATGACCAGCACACAGGACCAGGATTTGATTCACATGGAGCAGCATCTGCCAGTGGATGCTTACTGGCCAGGGGACAATCAAGTAAAATATGCTACTGGAAATAGGCAGTTTTAAGTAGATAACAGTGATACCAACCAGATGGACACGTCAGAGTCTTTTCTGAGAGATATTGCACCCATCCAAGTAACTAGAAACTCAGATCATGCCACAGTTAATACACAACATACCAGGCACAAACACACATGGTGTGCAAACACATTATGGCAGTGTTAAAGTGACATGGTCAGTTGTCAAATCACCTGTACAACTAACAAAAGTTACAACAATTAATGGCTTGTTGTCTTAGTTAAAATGTTCAAAGGGAAGGATGCGATGATATTTGTTGTTAAATTAATAAAGTTTGTCATAAAAAAAAGAACCACATAGGCAGGGCAAGCTCTACAAGCAGAAAATGAGCTGTACTGTCAGAGAGCCATGCTTCTTTCTTGCACTGTATTTTAATAAATAAGTTGCTGTTGCAAAATCCAAAATCTCATTATTAAGGAGTACAACACAAGGTCAACATTTCTTTTAAAAACAAATTTAAATAAAACATTGAAAACTTCATCTTTCTTTACTTTTACAAACAAACAGTTTTAGAATGTTCACATTGCAAAACACTGTTCTTTAGATTGTTTTACATATTGATATGAAAATTAATTATACGCTAATTTAAATGGATAAAACAAATATACACAGATGCCAGAGTAGTTCTTTTCCCAGGCAAACATAATGTTTCAGGGAATATAAATACAGCAGAAGAATTAAAGATATATTTGGTAAGAACATGTGTGGTATAGTAATTTATTTCATATTGTTTGTCCATTTAAAGCAAAAGATATTTTTTTGATTTAATATATTTATTAAATGTTTTCATCTCCTGTACCTGACAAAAGCTGGCATTTTATAATATAATAAACCCATTAAAAGCAGTATAAGTCAAAATACAGATAAGTGTATTGCTGGAAATTTTTGTATTACTCTTGGTGCCAGGGTACTGGTGTGTGCATGCCTTTGGTCTTATTCAACTGATGATGTACCTTATAACCTTTCATTCTTTCAGAAGGAGACAAATTTGAAATCAACAAATTTAAGAATTAACAATGTTTTGCATATAAAAAAAACTGAAAAGGAATGAACAGAGAAATTCAGATTTATGTTTTGTAGCTATATGGAGTAGATTGGACTGTATACTGATGAATTGCTTCTGCTAACACGTATTCTCAATAATGTTGGAGAAATATGTCTGTGCAAAGTAATTTAGATGAAAATGCACTTCCTGGGCGATGCAAATCATTTGTTCTTTAAAAACTAAATGTTACTGCACTGTGGGTTCAGTTTTTTTTGTTACTTGCACATATGCAAATAGTTTCAGTTTCAGACATCTTACTGTGTTTGGTGAATGAATAAACTGAAAGGACTATAAAACTGTGTAAAATATGGAGATCACATATACCACACATCACTGCTGGAATTCCAGGCATCATAATCTGCCTATATTTGTCAAGCTGGTTAATGACACTTAAGTTCTGGTGAAAAAGCAATGGGTACTTTGAAAATACAAAATTAGTTTATGCCAATACATTCTTTTTTGTGACTGCCGACAGAATTTACTTTCTACCTGAATCATGCCTCTCAGCATTTGAAAAATGAAAAGAGGGACTGGCCTGGCTCCCCCCCCCCCCGCCTACCCCAGTTTCAGGCCTGAAGCCAACATATTTTTTAATAACTCCTTTAAGTGGTGAGCTGGACAGAGGGAGACAGTACCCTCTCACCGCTCTGCCGGCTTGCGTGTCCCTTTCGCTCATGCATGTACATGATATTTGTTTGATTTCCACCTATGTTTTAATGTTTATTTGATGCCTTTTTATCTCTTTTGTTCTAATTAAGCTTTTTTTTGCCATCAGAATTATATTGCATGAGATAAAGTAGAGTGGCTCCTGCACCGGAAGATTCCAACAGTAGATAAATTGATGTGAGCGATTATATAAAAAAACAGATTTGTGGAAAAGATCTGGCTGGTTTCCCAGATAGACATGGAAGCCCAGTCAAAGGCCAATTAGGGTAAGGGTTAGGCTTAAAACTTACTTGCCATCCTAGATATTGTTGTTGGATGAGCAGTTGATTAAGAAAGATTTGCATACAATTATAACTGTGAGTAACCATGTTAAAGGAAGTGGAAAGTTTAAATCACTGGGGGGGGGTGCCAAATGTTAGGACCCCCAGTGATTACAATCACTTACCTCATTCCCTGGGACAGTGCTCCTATTAGCAGAAAGCTGCATCGACATGGTGTACTTTTCAGTGAGCACCACCTTTCCTTTAAGGGGCCTAGACCTGATGTTGTACCTCAACGGGGACACTTAAAATGAAAGTCCAAAAAACACTTGATTTAATGATTTAAATAGTGAATTTGAGACAGATTTTTAATACCACAAACTGTTTTGTTATAAAGTATCTTAATAAGACATTATATAGATGCTTTGCATTTTCTAATGTAATAATTTACAGCAAGTCAGCCTCGATACATACCTATTACATACATAAATTCTTACCTACTGTATGCCTCACAATCAGAGGCTGCTTAAAGGGGTGGTTCACCTTCAAGTTAACTTTTGTAGAAGGGACAATTCTAAGAAACTTTTCAATTGGTCTTCATTATTTATTTTGCATAGTTTTTTAATGATGTGCAATTTTCTTCTGTTTCTTTGCAGCTTTCAAATGGGGGTCACTGACACCATCTGAAAACAAATGCTCTGTAATGCTACAAATGTATTGTTATTGCCACTTTTTATTATCACTCTATTCAGTCCATCTCCTATTCATATTCCAGTCTCTTATTCAAATCACTGCAGGGTTGCTAGGGTAATTTGTACCCTAGTAACCAAATCGCTGACACTGCAAACTGGAGAGCTAATAATAAATAATAATAATAATAAAAAATGAAAACCAATTGCAAATTGTCTCAGAATGTCACTCTCTACATTATACTAAAAGTTAACTCAAAGGTGAACAACCCCTTTAAAAAATATCTGAAATGTCTACCCCAGGGCAAAGATATAGACAATAATCACTAAAACCTGAATAACACAGGTTCTGTTTGTATCACTACACTACTCTTGTTGTTGTTAATGTTGGGACCTATTATCCAGAATGCTCGGGACCTGGGGTTTGCTGGATAACAGATATTTCTGTAATTTGGATCTTCATGCCTTAAATCTACTACAAAATCATGTAAACATTAAATAAACCCAATATTCTGGTTCTTCTTCCACTAAGGAATAATTATATCTTAGTTAAGATCAAGTACAAGCTACTGTTTTATTATTACAGAGAAAAAGGAAATGATTTTTAAAAATTTGGATTATTTCATTATAATGGAGTCTATGGGAGATGGCCATTCCGTAATTCAGAGATTTCTGGATTATGGGTTTCCAGATAAGGGATCCAATACCTGTACTACACTCGCAGTTGTAACTAACCTGACTTGCAGACACATAAGGCTATGGGAACATAGCCACATATTGCTATATTATGCCAAAAAATGTTTGTCCCAGATGCCAGCCACTGCAGCTGCGGCATGCATGTAAAGAGAAAAACCTCTATTAACCAGACCCATAAGGCAAGGACCACCGGCAGCTGTGACATAACATATCAAAACAGGGGTAGAAGTAACACCATATTGACAATTTTTTTTTAAATAAAAACCTGTAAAGTAACATATTGTAAAATATAACAATGAAATAGGGCGGGGGGAAGGAGATCAGACACGCTGCCAAGCCTGTACAGCACAATGTCCCTATTCCTTTAGAAAACTCCAGTGGCTACACAAAGATTCTCAAAGATGGCACTAATGAGTCAAACACAGAGCATTAGCCTGACTCACCTGACTTCTCTTTCATGATCAAGTAATTGATCATTTGGGGATTGTACAGGGGACAGGCCAGCTAATTCTGATTGCTAATTCCCAGTGTATCCTCTTTGATCAACAATCTACTGAATAAATACAATACAACAGACACAATACAAGGCTAATCAGTAATTGATTTATAGTCTCAATACATTGCATCTCCAAAACCAGTGTAATTAACATCAGAATTTAATGTAGCATCATTTGTAATATGCCTTAAGCTTAGCTGTCAGCACAGAGTTCTCTGAGCATGTGCAGTGTCACTGACACTTCTAACTGAGATGCTGAAACTTTAGGATTATAAATTCAGAATACAAGATATGTAGTTTCTTCTTTAAATTAAATGCCACAGAAACATATATCTATTAACACAGCCAATAGTGAATGAAACATGAACAGTAACTCACTTCAGACATTTATTAGTGCAAAATTGTCACAACAAATAGTATAAAAAATGGTGAATATCAATATAAAGACATTGCATATCAATATAAAGACATTGCATGATAACATAACAGAAGGCAGTGTCTTCTACCTGTCTACATACCTCCTGTCAGCCACTCCCTTCCATTTTCTCACCATTGGGCGCTTCATCAGATATACAGTATTTCATTGATATTACAATATTTGATATTATTTGCTGTGGTTAATACAGTGTATAAGTCAGGATAGCCAACCTCAATTCTGCAGGAAAAAAAAAATCAATATGTGGTTTTTGAGTTATTTAGCTTGTTATTCAGATTGTCTTCAGTTTGTAATTTCAGTAATCTGGTTGCTAGGGCCTCAATTATTGCAGCAACCATGCACTGATTTGAATAAGGGACTTGACTATAAATAGAATAAGGACTTGAAATGAAAGATGAGTAATACATTGTAGCCATGACAACACATGTGAAGCCTTACAGAGCATTAGTTTGTAGATGCAGTCAGTCACCCCTGTTTAAAAGTCAGAAGAAGTCACCAAATAATTTAAAAACAAAAAATTAAATAACGACAGCCAATTGAAAAGAACTGTCCATTCTATAAGTTAGCTTAATGCTGAACCACCCTGTCAAGACTATCAGGGACTCAAATCCTGGCCTGCATGATAATCAATTTGTGTGTGATCCTGCTGAGCCACGTGGAGCTCATAGATCCATATTGTCCAAATAGACTGCTGCTGCCTCTGCTATTTCCCTTGTCACCACCTTTAATCTCATTAGGGTCAGGTTCAGTAAGCTTGTCACGTTGAACCTATATAAGTCAAAACCATTCTGCCAGCTACTGCTGAATCATTGACTCTTGTCCATGTTCTTGACCCTTTTGTCTGTTCTCTTGATTTGGTTTATTATACAGACTTATTTTCAGATTATATTTTATTTGTATTTTCTTTATTATATTTTATATTATACTTTCAGATTATTTTCTTATTATATATCTTATTATAGATTATATTCTATACAACAACTGACCATATGAATTAATACATCTGAATTCAAACTAGAGTGTACAGTATGTGCGTGTGTGTGCACAATCTAGTTAAATGTAGTTAAACTGTACAGTCATTATCTGCCCATTAGATTACTGTCGCGATTGGCACTCTAAATCCAGAACAAGTTTTAGGCTTCTGTCACGGCTCTGCTTCCACCTGTAGCTAGCAGCCGCCATTGGCCTCAGGAGGATCCCTCAGCTACTCAGATGCCTCCAGGTCTTAATAAAAGAGGAGCCAAGCAAGAGTTCTGGATGAGCAAAGGATTTAGGACAGAAGACAACATAACTCCACAACTGAGAAGGCTCAAACAGAATACCATTGTCAGGCAGGCCAGGTTGGTACAGTGAGAGCTTGAGCAAGGTCATACAAGCCAGGTCAGTACAGGCAGAGTTCAGGCAAGGGTCAGGATTGTAGAGTTCAGAATAGTCTTTTACCGTGTTGAGTTTCAATGAGTTTTCATTCTAAGCCCCTTTGAATACCTTTGAATTTTGCGCCAAGCAGCAATGACTTCATCATACTGGTGTGTAAAACCCAGAAATGTGGGCCACACACGCCATAGTGGAACCTGCCACTGAAGGAGCAGGATCATCACAGCAGACATCCCCACTGATTTGCGGCGAATTCCTGCGATTCGCCCCCGGCGAAAAATTTTTATGAAACACCAGCGAAAATTCAGCTGCCGAAAATTCACCAGTGTAAAAATAAAACGAATTGTGCCCCGAAAATGACGTGACGCATCAAAATCGACGCAACGTGCGTCAAAATCGTTTTGTGAATTTTTCACCAATTCATGAATTTCGCTGGAAATTCGCGAATTTTTCAGCAAAGCCAAACGGGATAGATTCGCCCATCACTAATTATTATTAATAAACCTTCCTTTAGTTTTGCAACTTACTGAACTACCACATTCTGCATTATGCATGTGAAGGACATCTCAAAAACATCCTACCAAATGCTATAACATCCAATTGAAAGACTACTCTACATGTAGCATGGCAGGGGTGGTGTATATGCTAAAATGTCCCTGTGGTAAGGTCTAAATTGGACAGACAGGCAGAGGGGACATCAAAAATTTTAAATCCAACACTTACACTGATACTCCTGTCTCATGCCATTTTAAAGGGGACATATACCATTCTTTTGAATTTAGGCTTAATCAATTCCCTTTGTAATAAAATTGAATAAAAGGTTATCTGTCACATACCTTTTGGGTCTACATTCTCTGATACCTTTTGTATTTCTTCTCTAGCTCCTCCCCTTTTCTTGCTTTCCTGTGCTGGTATCTGTGCAGCCGGCCAGGGCGGCAGTCTTTTTTTCTTCTAGCAGCAGCCACTGAGAAGGACTGGGTGTGCATAGGGGAGGCGCTGGGTCCATCTCAGGTCTGCTTGAGCTCGTCCCTGCCCAGCTTCTCCTGTACACTAGCAGATTGCCACAGATTGAGCAAGTGAGAGGGTTGTTGCGCCCTGCTATCCCAGGAAGCCATATATTTAAATCTTGTGAGAGTCTAGCAGAGCATGTGGCCCCGGGCCCTTCAGGACTCACTGGAGCATGCCACAGAGTTCGCCGGTGCTATGAAGAATCGGGCAATCAAAAACTTTATCACCCCAATACTGGGTTGTGCCTCCATCCGCTAGTTCCACTACTACCTAAAGCTGAGCTCTACAAAAGAGCTGCAAGCTCCGGTGATTCACAGACAGGGAGCATTATCATTGCAACCTCAGATCGGCCAGATAGCAAGCAAGATCTCTATAGACAGAGCTCTTGAGAGTCTGGCGGAGCATGTGGTCCCAGGGCCCTTCAGGACTCACTGACAGCACACCACAGCCATGGAGAATCGGGCCATCAAATATTTTATTACAACTCTGTTATGTCGCGCCCCCCTCAGCTAGTTCCACTTCTACCTAAACCCGATGGAGTGGATGGAAACGCAACCCAGCTTAGGAGTGATAACGTTTTTGATTGTCATTCTCCATGGCCATGGCAAACTCTGCAGCGTGCTCCAGTGAGTCCTGAAGGGCCCTAGGGCCACATGCTCCACCGGACTCTCAAGTGGATTCAGTGCCCTTTGAAGTGCCCTTTGAAGCAGGCAATAAAAAGGATACGCTGCAATAAAAAAATGTAAATTGGTAGTGCTGCCACAATAGTGCTCAGGATAGCTTATCTAAACACCACCAATACCACTTAATTTGTCTATCCATATTGGTATCAAGTGAAATTCCACATTTTTTAGTAACAACTTCCTGCATCCACTTATTTCAGCACAACTGCTGAGGATTTTTTCTGTTACAACTAGATCAGGCAGCAGCAAAGACAGCTACGTGCAGCTGGGATCACACACAGGCAGTGCTAAAGCAGAGTTCAGCCTGTCAGTCAGTACTGTGACCATTTCCTGTGAGAGAATGAACAGACACTCCCACTCTTCATTTCAGCCTAGCTTCTGAACTGAGAGGTTCTCATTGTAGCTCTGATGTAATGACACTTTTAGCAGGTAAAATGCATTCAAAACGTTTTTGTTTTTTTTTCTACATCATTAAATTGTTTGAGGAAAGATTAATTACATATCTGAATATGAACGTTATGCAAAATGTCACCTTTAAGAAACATAGACATAGTAATATTACAACAAAAATAGTTGGTATAAGAGTTAGTTCAGGTACTGCAGAGAGGTGGTGACATAAAAGAAAATACTACTGCAAAAAGAAGCAATATGGATAAGAAAGTTATGTGCACTGGATACTTTATGTCTTAATGATCAATGGAGTATAGTAAGTTTTTTATTAGAATGGATACTAAAATAGTTTTTTTCTCTAACAGATAGTGCTTCCTTGAACTTGAAACCTTCTTTATGGTAAGATACTTTAGTAGCTATATAATTACAATTTATGTTGGCAACATAAATTATACATTAACTAATATGTAACAAAATGTGTGGTTTGTTTTCAGTTAATATTCAGCTCGAGCATGTCCAGGGAGGGCAGTGCTGAGGTTTAAGTGATTCATCGACTTTGAATTTTAACAGCACAAGCACAGGAAACACTTGAAAAAGGGAATGTTATTGGACTACAACTCTGCACTTCATCCTCTATGTTGTTTCTGAAGAATTAATTGGATTATGTGGGTTTCACTGAGAACATTAATGACTTGGTCCCATTAGCTGATTAGGCTGCAAATCCTCTCACCAGTGATTGGTTGACCAATTGAAATGCAGGTAGGAAGGAGTTGTTTGTATCACTTTGGTGCTGTTCACACTTGATAAAGAGCTGTCGAAGAATAAAGGCACTTTGTAGCAGTATTCCCTGCACCTCATGTTATCATTACCTACTACTGGATTGTTTACCTTTAAGTTAACTTGACTTGTGCTGTTTTGATTTATAACGATCCTTAAGCAGCCCAGACTGCACTGAGCATGTGCAAATATGTTTAACAAAGTTACAAGATTATGAGCCCCTTTGGCCAACTTGAAAAGCATAAATCATTTGTTTGATTAAGCTTGTGGTGCAGTAAATTCATGTTTATGTTTACATGCAAAATATAGCATTTCTTTTCAATTTTAGACTTTAATTCCGCCTTAAACATGTACTACAAACACTTATTATGCAACTTTCTTTGGGAGATCTTATCCATAAATTTGGCTTTAAATAGCATGAGCATATTGATTACATCCAGATACACAATTGGAACACTGGCTTTCCAAAAAGATGCATCACATATTTAATATTTCATGTATCCAAGATTGATTCCTAGTGATTAATTGGCCAATTTTACATAATAATAATAATGTATTTTTATTTGTAGTTTATTTGTAGTTTGTTCATCTTAAAAATCCATCCCATAGCATATGCCAGTAAATCATTCCCTGTTTTAAAGGCTGAATGGCAGCTATAGGCAATATTTGGCTACAACTTGTACACAAAAACAGAAAGAAATCACCAACAATTGGTCTAACCCACATTCTGGAGTTGACCAGCTGCTATGAATTCTATCATTGAAACTAATTCCACCGACAGTTATTGCTCTGCACTTTTGCACCCCATTATTCCTAGAGGCGCACATGTAATTTGATTAGATCATTTGACCGAGAGGTCATCTTTAGTGGGAAGGAATATCGGCTGTTCTATGACCTGCCATTCAGCAGGTAAAAGGAGTCCCATGCAGGGCCAGGCCAAGATATTTTGGCACTCTAGGCAAGGGCTTCAATCAGTGTCCCCCCCCCCCACCCAATTCTGCATTACCATTTCTCACCTTATCATTCATATTTCCCCCTGTGCCAGCAGCACCTATCTTTATGCTAGCATAAAACAAAATATCCTTCATATTGTTACCCCCAATCTGTACCCATGCAAACGGTAGGCAAAAAGATCCATCATATTGCCCCTAATTTGTACCTGTACCAGCAGGAACCAAAAGTCCATCATATTGCCCCAAGCATCTTTGTTTCTGCACCAGCAGCCACCATATTGCCCTATATACCTGAGCCAGCAACAGCCAATCCCTCAAATTGCCCCCCAATCTGTACCTGTGCCAACAGCAGCCAAAAATCCACAATATTGCCCCTAAATATGTACTTGTGCCAGCAGCAGCCAAATATCAATCATATTGCTCCTAATCATCTGTTCACTTGCGTAAGCAGCAGCCAATGTACCTGTGCCAGAAGCTGCCAAGAGGGAGGTGAGAATGCTTCAGTATGAATCACGGGCAAACCGGGGATGGAACAGGCGGTTTATAAAACTGAAAAACTATTAAAGATCAAGCAAGCCAGGGTTTAAATAAAGAGAAAAAAAAGTGTGCCCCCCATGATTGCTCCCTAGCAAGTGCCTACTCTGTCTGCCCCTGGTTCTGCCCCTGGTTCCATGCACCATGTATATCAAACATTCCTTCAATAGCAAATATTGTAATCATATGTTAATTGTGTGTTTCTGCTTTTTCCTTGGTTATTTCACAGTAGGCCAGAAGCCTACTGAATGGTCATAAGTCCCATTTTCATGCCATGTATCCCACTCCTGCCTGCTGCATCATATTGTAATATGATCAGGTTTCAGAGAGCGAGAAAGAGAGAGAGGAAAAGAGTGTGTACAAATGTGCCTGATAGACTTCTGAGGAGCAGTATACCTGAGGGATTTCTGAATATTGGGGATTATGAACCTATTCTTGTCTGTAATAAATTAGTTAGCTACTGTAGATGTATATTAACAATTGGCACTTGAACTGCATACATTCTTTTTTCCCTCAAATGTAAAGTGATGTCTATACCTGTACAAATACTGCTATATTAAGAAACATTTAAAAACATACATTTGTGGTGTCTGTTGGAATATTGTATCTGCAGGATTAATGGTGATAATGTTAAAATGGACCTTCAGGAATAATGAAGTTAGTGTTTCCATGGGAAAAGTAGGGTTAATTTGCCTAAAGGAATATCAGCATTTATAAACCTTATGCCATAGAGCTACAGGAATACTCAGGACTATGTACCTTTAAAATTATTGGTTATTATATGCTAGGTGCTTTTCATAAAACAGTGAATTATGTGCCAATGAGCCTGCAGGAAAACTGGCAATTATATGTAGATGCATTTTGTTATTATTTTCATATGGTCCTATAGGCATACTTGTGATTATGGGCCAATATGCCTTGTGGGATACTAACCATTATTAGAACATGGTTCTGCAGAACTACTGGGAATTATGATTATATGCGTCTACAAGATTACCAGGAATTATGTGCATATAGACATTCAGAAATACTGAAGATCATGTGTCTGTAAAAATATATTAGGATTATCTCCATATGTGGCTGTAGTGATACTAGAGATTATATGCATATTGTCTGACACAAATACGAGGATTATTTGAATATGTGCCAACAGGAATATTTGGCATTTATTTGAAAATCTGCCTATGGGAATGCTAGGGATTATGTGCATATGTACCTGACTACTGAGAATATGTGTCAGTGTGCCTGCAGAAAAGCTGGGTATGAGTTTGCTTGTTTATGCACTTGACAGGTTAACATTTAAAATATGTAAATGTGGGCCCTTACCAGACAATTTGCATTTTGCTAAAGACTGCTCTTGGTCAGAATGGGCCCCTGGGCACTACAGAGATCTAACAAAACCCAATGAGCACAGCCCCTCCTTTCCTTTCAGAAACAGAAGGCTTGGGACATTTTTCCACTCCCCCCACCAAATACACAAAGGACAGCCCTGTGTAATATTAGCCGGAGTCAAAATGTAAAGAGCCTCCTTAGTCTGTATGTGTGTTGGAGCGTAGCCTTTAGAGTGACAAAGCATAATGACAAGAATGGCAAGAATACAGAATTTTGCATTTTAGCCAAACTTCAAAGACTTGTTTGTCACTTGCTGTATGAGTATATGTCTGCTGATTCCTGGGATGTTTCTATATGTTCTATAGAGTGCAGACAAAACTAAATTTGTAAGAGCAGGGAAAAAACAGAGTTAAAAGTA
Source organism: Xenopus borealis (assembly GCA_024363595.1). Classification (NCBI taxonomy): domain Eukaryota; kingdom Metazoa; phylum Chordata; class Amphibia; order Anura; family Pipidae; genus Xenopus; species Xenopus borealis. The sequence continues at coordinate 135,501,656 of CM044431.1, forward strand.
TATGTGTGTGTGTATATATATATATATGTGTGTGTGTATTCCTGATGCTATATTAGGTTTCCTCTTGAGTATATCTCTATATCTGCACTTTCAAAACACAAACAGGGAGAAAAAAATCATATCATCCGTCTCCATATAAGTAATTAGATCTAGCCAGAGAATAAGAGGCAGAAGCCAAATGTATATGCCGATATGGAGTTTATTGACAAGAGAAATTCAGGACCTTGGACAGCTGCCACGCACTCTCCCGTGCTGAGCTGTAAGCGATTCTGATGGGAAACCAAATCCGCCACAGCAGTGCTGATGAATGTGTGAGATAGGGACGCTTCCTCTCACTGCTTTTGCTACTGCTGCTTCTGCTGCTGCCTCTCTTTTCTTCTCACTCAACCTGCAGGAGCAGCAGCAACGCTGGCATGTATTCTTCCCTGTGACAGCAATACTGGCTCCTTCCTCCCTCATCCTTTCACTCCCTCTCTATCTCATCTGGGAGGATTCTCTCACTTTTTGTGACTATCCTTCCCAACTCATCCTCTTGCTGAGCCCCCCTCCCTCCTCCTCCTGCTCCTTCACTCGGTCTCCATCCCTCCTCCTTCTTCTCCTCCACTCTCTTTCACTCCCTGGCTTTCAGCATCAGCGGGGGAGAGTGCAGGTAGTGTACCTTAAAAGCACTTTCTTTTCTATTGTGGGGTCCTTGAATGGTGGAAAGGACTCCAAAATAAGGAAAACCTTAAATTTCCCCTCCAGGATCGAGAGAACAATACATGAGGAGATTTACAAATAAAGCCTGAGTCCTGGAGGCTGATTCCCATGTGTTATGTTCTCTTTCTTACAGTTCATACTTTGCCTGGCTTTGTGTGGAATAAAACACGTTTCTCTATCTGTCTGGGAGGGGAGAGAAGAGAAAGACTCCTCTGGGTTTCCAAAGACCACGGAACTGGCTGCACTCGTAAGTAGGAAAGAGTTTATACCTTTGCTCTTCTGTAAATGTGCCTTGTGATTGTCAGGAGTCAGTGCTGCCCTTAGATTTGTGACTGAGGATGCTTTGTGATCTCCAGGAACTTATTTTTGTTGATGCTACTTACATTAGAGTTAGATCAATGTTCCTAAGTCACAACAGGATTCAGAACATACTGTTTTATTTCAGGCTGGAAGTTTGACATTAATAGTGCAGATAGAGCAGGAAGTAGTGTAAATAATTACAACACAACCCAAGCTTTTTTTTCCATCTGCTGTCGTAAATTATAATAGACTACAAAATATTGCCATAAACTGATCAATAATGATGCACAGTTACTTGCCGAATGCCTTCCAGCAGTGCATAGGAAAAAAAAAAAAGGACAGGGAAAGAATGTATTGTTTTAGGAGCTGAGAAATCAGGGGCGGTTAGCCACTTCAGCTGTTTTCCAACTACAGGATACAGCATTCTTCCAGCTGTCAGGTGATGTCATGGAATAGTGGGAGTTGTAGTTCAGCGGGAGCTGGAGGGTTGCAAGTTGTATGTGTCAATGCCAGCTTTAACTTGTCAGATGTTACACTGTGTCTTTATATTAACTTAGTAAGTCGAATCCAGGGGCATGTCCATTCAGCATTATTAAACATCAGCGTTTGGCGTGCAGTTTGCCACATTGCATTCATGTAAATAGAAACCTTTAAATCGCTTGTCAGAGCTTTTGGCGCTACAATGGTAATATAGCCATATGGTCAGAGCACCTGGGCTTAGGGGGGTGGATAATTGAATGCCTAATATAGTATCATAACTATTGGAACATTGCTGCTCCATCCATGCCTGATTATGTTTGCATACATCATGTAATGCATTAGGCACAGTCAGGAGTTGCTGTCACTTAAGTGACATTACTTTTAATGTACCAGTCAACCTTTGTTAATTAGAACAGTGGCTATATACTTACCTTTTTTAAGTGTTTACTTTAAATAATTATAATGTAAACAGCCAAGCTATTGATTTGAGTCTAATTAAACTAAATGGTGTGTTACTTTGTTTTCAGAGTGTCTAATCCATTATTTTGAAAGCAAATGGCCTCCTAAAGTTAATAAACATCGCAACGATTAGTTTCTATAGGAAGAACATTCTTAGTCGTCTTAACTAAATCAGCGTGTGAATAATTATATATATATATATATATATATATACTTTTAAATATATTTTTACATTATTGTAGCTCACATTATTTAGTGTTTAATGTATTTTTTTAAGTTCTTCAATATTTTATATTTAAAGTTTTACATCAGACAAATGTCTTGTTCAGCTCTTCATCTAGAAGTAACTACATGTGACAGGACAGAGAGTGTTCCCTGTAAGTGCTTTAAAGCCCTTCATTAAATTTTTAGCATTTTAAATTTAATTCTCCCATCAAAGGGATATAGGTTAACATTTCTTGATTAGACTACAGAAAAAGTTGAGAGGATTTTAGTTTAGAACCAGCTGTTTTATATATAAAAAAAGATTTATTGTTGACGATCGTTATTAAAAAAAAACGCATAAATGTTTATTTTCCTTCTTTGTAGAGGCTAATGTATATTGCTGTATTACTTTTATTAAGTATTAATATATTATTATTATTATATAGTATATAGTATGTATGTATATATATATATATATATATATATATATATATATATATATAAATATATATAAATGCTACACTATGGCACATGGTTAAACACATTTTATCAAGGCCTATAGGCAAAGCAAAAGCTTAATTATATAAATTTTTGCAAGCTTCACTTTTAGCTCTGATATATGATGCATGCGAGTAATACTATTACAGAATTATTAGAATGTGCCTTAGTAGTAAACAAGCACCTCTGGCATCTTAATATGGTATGAATATGACCTAGATTGCTGCTCCCTGCAGTAAGTTTAACTGTTGCCCAGTATTGGACTGTTTAGAAAACAGAAGAAGATTAATTTGGAATATAGCCATTTGCAAGGGGGAAAAAAATTAAAATAACATTTTCTTTTTTTAATCAGGGGAAGTGGCTTTATAAACTAGAGAGGAGAAAGTTGCTTGTATCAGCAGTTCTGTGTTTTATTATGCAATTGTTCTTGTTATTCAGATCAGATAATGGCCCGATGAAATACATAAGCAGTCTTTGGGGAATGAATGATTAATTCCTCTAACGTGGTGCTTACTATAGGAATTCTTACTAATAAGGTATACCTGTATTTGCTTACAGTTGCAGTTGAGGGGAAGGCAAATATGCTGGTCTATTTTTTTATACTTACCGTGCAGAAATCGGCTATAAAAATAACATATGTTGATGACAAAAGCATATTACTGTTGGATATTTTTTCCCTTCTAATGTTTGTTAAAACTACAGATTTTAATTATTGAATCCAGTTGATACATTGTGACTGCATTTGCTTTCTCCCAGAAATTGCTGCCCTGTACAAGCTTAGCCGTAACATTAGTAAACAGTGTTCTCATATCCTGGAAAGTTTATTATGTTGTTTCATTCATGTACATGGCTGAATGGTTTAATGGTTTTGCTTCCAATGCCAATACTACCATTGTTTTTTTTTTTTTCTTTATTTTACTATTTATTTTGCCATGTATGCTAACATTAATGTATTTTATCCACCGGCTTGATCATATCTTTATCCTTCACCCAAGTTCTTTTTCCTGTAGTTCATGGATACACATTATGAACAAACTGCCTTATGCAGACTCAATAGAAATACAGTAAGTTATTGATGAATTCATATTAGTGGCTTTGAAAACATTTATAGATAGATAACATATTCCCTTTGCCAATGTCAGCAGTTGCTGAATCAGGTAATTTGCCCTCATTGGCATGTCTTTGTCCTAAAACACCTATTTATCAATAGTGGCAAAGCATTGTTTCTATATTCCCTTACCAAGTTAATTTAGTGGTCTGTATTGTCACCCTATCATCAGTCCTGCTTATGTTTTTTTGAACCACATGCAGGATTGTAACAGGTAATAAAAATGTCTGTATTGTGCAAAAATGAAATCACCATGGGAAAGAACAGTATGCAAGAAACATACTGACAGTGCTTTATTAATGGAACTTTAAAAGTTAATGCATGCAAGTATTGTAATGTAAAATTGTGAAAGGCAGTATAAGTCAGGCAGGTCTGTACCTGTACAATTTCTGTCCTGCAAATAGTATGATCGCACAGACATACTTTACACACATGTACAATTGCAGAAACACATGCAAACAAACAAAAAAAAAAACCCACACCCATACACTATAAAATGTAGTTTGCTAATATTCCTTTGTGTATACAGATGAATGCATAAGAGATGTTATTCCTTTCCCTCCTGGAGGTCCCTGATGTAAATCACATAACGCCTCATAGATTAGATTTTAATCTGCAAAGTAAAATCCAAAATGTCTCCACATTGTTTGCATTTCTTAGTTTACATCAGAACATTTATGACAGGTTTATCTTTCCTTAAAAAAATGGGGTTCACTTGTTTAAAAATTCTACACTTTGCACTTATATCCTGATTCAATTTACTATTCCGTTACGAGAGTGTTAGATGGTTCAGGTCTAAAAAGGGCCTTTTTCGTAATGCCCTATTAAAGATTGTTTAGACAATGATTCGACCTACACCTACTGTAATCAATGATATCTACACTATTTTCCATGTATATTGATCACTTGACATATTTCAGTAAGGAAATTAACACACCTGCAGGCTGTATATATCATTTCATTCTTGTTTCAAATGGTGAAAAACACTTGACACAGTTAAATGTTCTAAAGATACATTAATGGACCGATATATTGTAAGCATATGGCTTTCTGGTGCATGTTATTGACAATAGTTCTGGCTCCTTCTGTGTTGTATATAATATTATTTCCTTTTACAATTAAAATTTATTTTTTAACATGATGAGTATTATGTCAGCACCAAACTAGCCAATAAGTACTATACAATTACCTGTGATGTAGACCCTGGGGTATAATGGTACACATGGGTAAATGAGTTATAGATTCTTTGTGCTTTTAGTTTTATGAGATCAGATTATATTTCAGAAAAATATTGTACAGCCAACCAAATCCATAACTGCTGAGGCTCACAGTCTATCTTAAAAGTTTGCAGAAATATAAAGCAAAATACCCAGTTGCATTAAAGGAAAAATGTAAAATGAGTACTGACAAAATGTTTCCATGTGGTTGGATGGTTATCAGACATATCCCATGATTGTGGAATTGATTATATTAAAATTGTGGTGTCATAGAATTAATTCTGGACCTGGACTAGAGCCAGTGCAGACTTCTTAAGGGACTTCTTAATGGCCTTCAGGCAACAAACTCGTTTTAAACATACACTAAGGACAGGCAAACTTAACAGTCGAGTTATGTCTAATTAACAATTTAGATAATCTAAGAAGAAAAAATCTGTAGGATTCAGTGTGCCGATCCAGTCTGCATTTTTCCTTTTGTGGAATAGGAAATTCTGATGTATTAATTAATACTGCTTTAACACAAATTGGTTTTATACTATAGATCAGAGATATGTTCTCAGTCCACCATAAATTTCTCAGTATTGACACAAGTGCACTCAACAAAACAATATGTCACCACTTTTTAACCTATGTACAGTATAACGCATTGACAATGCTATACAAATGAGTACTCAGAAGCTCATTCTTTAGTCAGTTAACTTCATCTTTATCTTCATGCAATAGAACACTAACATATTGTTTTGCCACACACTGAAACTACTTAGGTATTTCTGTAGACTACACTTGGTAAGAGCACACATCAGAATGAATACTCCTGCATCATTGATTATTATGACAATAGCTTCAAATTTGTAAAAAGAAGGTTTACTTTACCCCACATATTAGCCTGTGCAAGCACTAAGCAAACTCAATGAGGTTATAAATGTATTTGTTGGGAACTGTAATGGTTTATATAGTAATGGTGTGTGCTATACAGTGAAATTTTAAATGTGGGTTAGAGTAAGAAGAACTAAAAGAATCTAAGGGAAAGAAATATGAAACTTTCTCGGTTTTCTCACTTGACCTTGCAAGTGAATAATCTTATGTACTGTTTCTGGCACTTTTTTTTTTTTTTGCGTTAAGTTTCTGTGGTGCAAAGACAACCAAGAAACTTCTTTTAGAGTTAAACAAGGTTACCATAAATGGAATTGAATTAATTATGGTATATTGACTATAGATAGCATGTTGATGCATAGTAATAGAGGTTGCAAAATGACATGTCTATCAAGTAAAAACTTTTATCCAAATAAATAATATCTAACATGTAGAAGATTAAGAGGAAGGTGGAACATATGCAACTGTCTCCTTTCGCAAGCTAAAACATTCCTTTCTTACTCCTTGTATTTTCTCAATTGTTAAAAAGGAAGCCAACCAACCTTTTTGGAACTGTGCAACCATTTCAGGAAGTTAATTCCACAACTTCACAGCTACCTGTAAAAAACCTTTTACACCCTTATAGGAAATCCTCTTTTTTTCTAAATTTGCTAGATGCATTTGTGTGAAAAAGATCATTGTAGGGACATTGTATAATTATACCAAGTTATCAAAGCAAACCTTGTGCTCATCTGCTCATGTTTTGATACCTGAGATCTTCCATACCCTTTTGTCAACACAGTTAATCTTTATTATTTTAATGTCCCTTTAATGTACTAGAGACCAACAGTACACTGCATGTACTAGATAGGCCCTTACTAAACCTTAATGTCCTTTGACACCACTGCCTTACATTGCAGGCAACAGCTAAATTTAATATCAGCATCTACTTATAGGTACTTTTTATTCTTGGTCCTATTAGGGTTATAAGTAACCTGCATATTTTAAAATCTCAAGTACATGACCTGACGTTTATCATCACTGAACCTCATCGATCCAGATCGCCATTTTTAAAGCCATGATGACACAGCTAGGATTGATGCATTTGTTCTGCATAATTTTGTGTCATCATCAATAGCCACCTCTAAGTCATTAATGAAGAGATGCAATAAAAATGGATATAGTGCATAGCCCTGTGGTACATCAGTTATTACACTTGTCCAATTAGGGAATTGAATAATAGCTGTCAGTGTTTATGAACACTGTTGTTTTGGTGAGTTTTCTATCCATGTATATAGAGCAAATAGTAATTTGGCACTGTAGAATTACAGCAAAAGCTGTAGCAAAATCTAAGTAGATCACAATTACTCTAATAACACTGTCCAACTTTCTACTTACTATTGAAAGGTAAGCAGGTTTCATGTTGACAGTGGTTGTCATTTTGTCAACAATGATTAGTATGTTATAATGTTATCATGTTATCATAAAAATGAACTTGATTTTTTGTGGTCTACCATTTTTAAAACAGACTAAATATGATATATGCTTAAAACATTAGACATTAATAGTGCATGTCTCAGTGTACTGTACATGCAGAGACCACTTCTATCTGGCATGTGGTTGCTCTGTGCCACCTCACACTAAAAGAATTAACATGTAAAGTGCAGACAAGTGCAAAGAATTAACATGTAAAGTGCAAGAATCAAGCATATTGCATCCAATAATTGTGATCGTTATGCTAACCTTTAACTAGTGGCTTCTATGAGTTTCCATGTCTATTCTATCAGGCCCTGAAGCCTTGTTCACATTATCTTTTCTGAAGAGATTAGTATCCTGTGTTACCGCACATTGGTTTGACTAAACCTACAGTATGAATCCTGTAGTACCGACCTATCTAATGCATTTATTGAGGGGAACAAATCTTTAAGTGCTTTTTTTTTTTTTTATAACAGTTGTTGTAATGTAATGTAGTCCAACATTTGTTTCTCTTCTTGCTTATACACTTCAAAGGCTTTCTGCTCACTGTTCTTCATCCTCTTTCCTAAAACAGTTGTATTATCATCACTGAGTTGCATGATGATGCATTATCTGATGTGGCTTGCTCCATTTTGGATTTTTCCCTGCAGTAGTTTGGCAGAGGCTGGAAGGACTTATAGAATAGATACCAACATAACAAGGCTATAAAAATAAGGATACACTCTGTTTGTTTATTAAATGCAAATAAAGTCTGAGGAAGGGATATGTCCCTAAACGTTGCATTGCTTTCAACTAATAAACATACAGGGCTTATCACACTTGTAATAGCTTAATTATGCCTGTATCCACTTTATTGATTACAAATTGGAGGGTGCTGATCCCTCATGAGACACAGTGCACCAGGCAGTACACAAGTTTTAAAGGCTGAGATGCTGGAGATTATTATGTAATGTAGGTCTCTGTATCCATTAAGGAATAGCAATTGAGGAATGATCTGCATCACATTGAATCACCTTTGTTTCAGTTAAAACTTGACTCTGCTGATAAGTAGTTAATATTAGAGTATTGTTTTTTTGTGAAGAAAAACAGCCCCTCATTGGTGTTTTCAGTTATTTATATTCAAGGCTGGTAAGGCCTCATGATAAGTATGCCGTGCAGTTTAGCTCTCCAGTTCAAAAGAAGGAAATGAATGAGCTGGAGAGAGTGCAACTAAACTGGTTAAAGGGATGGAAATTTTAAACTAGAAGGGTAGACCATCAAGGATGGGAATGTTTTCTCTGGAAATAAAATTCTAGCAAGGGGACTTGATTACTCTGTACAAGAACATTAGAGGACATTAGACAGATAGCAGGGAATATTTCTCTATAAGAATGATGTCATTTAATCAACCAATCAAACTTAAAATTTTTGAATTGATAAAATAATTTGCATTGAACGATTTAATCGTTTGATCAAATTCAATCGATCGAATTTCACTAAAACCCTTCAAATTCGATATTCGAATTTGAAGGTTTAGAATTCGACCAAAATTCAATTGGTCGAATTCGAGGGTTGATTAACCCTTGAATTCGACCAATAGTAAATCTAAATCTGCCCCCAAGTCTTGGAATGTTTTTTAACCACAAGTGAAATACCATATGTGCTGTGATAGTTGGTGCAAATTTCTTGCAGAGTTGATGGCCTGGAATGAGGGAAGATTAACGTATTTTGAACATGCCGAAAAAGGAGGTTGTGGTGCTACGTGTTGTGCGGATCGCTATGGTGTGATGCTGAGAGCCTCTGTTTTGAAGCGTAGTCTGACAGTTATACCGATTCTCTATACCTCTTTCCGTACCTGTTTAAGTGGTGACAATTTTTTGGTAACAGTGTATGAGGATATGTCCGCTCCTAGCCTTGTATGTGCCGTGATCCCCGAACCTCCCGAGAGAGGTAGAGGTGTGGGGCATGGATGTTGCTTTTAATGCAGTAATCTTAATTTTAATTTTGCACTATGGGGATTCTTTATTATTAAAACTCTTATGCACTTTAGAGAAACTCTATATATGGCACTAGTAATGATTTCACCCCATACTTTGTTTATAATCATGTTAATGATTAGAGCTTTTAGGAATATAAAAAGAGGACATTAAATTCTATTTTGTGCCTGTCTAATGCATTTGTACCAGTTATCTCTGTTGTGATTATAAGCCTGACAATGTTTCTGTCAGTATTTATGTCTGTTGCATTTCCTGGAACATTTCTTCTGTATGTTAGTCTGGAACTCAGATATTTATATGATGAATACAGATACCTTTGAAAACGGCACAACTCCATTTAAAAGGGGAGGGGATTTGCTCAATAACCTTCATACTTGCTGACCAGATATTCTGCTGTGCTGTGATGAGCCTTAACAAGGGTGAACACTAGTCTTCAGATGGGTCTGACTCAGCATTTGTCCTCCCTGTGCTTCAAATCCCTTTATATTTTTATTGTCTAATATCCTTTTTCATATAAAAAGGTAAAATGCAATTTGACAATGACCACAAATCAGTCACTTATATGCACGTGTAAATGTACATGTGAAAGCATTAATTAAACTGCAGGAATGTAAAATAGTAAAACATGGCATGTTACAGATGTCACAAGGGAAGAGTGGATTAAAGGGGTGGTTCACCTTCAGGTTAACTTTTAGTATGTTATAGAATAACCAATTCTAAGCAACTTTTTAATTGGTTTTCATTATTTATTTTTTATAGTTTATCAATTATTTCACCCTCAAAAAACAAATCCTCTCTAAAGCTGCACATTTATTGTTATTGCTGATTTTTATTATTCATCTTTATTTCCTGACCCTATCCTATTAATATTCCATATTCTCATTCAAATCAATGCATGGTTGCTAGAGTAAATTGGACCATAGAAACCAGATTGCTGACACTGCAAACTGGAAAACTGCTAAATAAAAAGCTAAATAACTCAAAAACCACAAATAATAAAAAAAATTAAAACCAATTACAAATTGTCTCAGAATACCACTCTCTACATCATACTTAAAGTCAACTCAAAGGTGAACAACCCCTTTAATGATATTGGCATACTTGCTGCCCTCATCTCTTCCAAGAAAATCTTGGGTACAGGTCACAGTACCTGTGCATACTGTATAGGTGGACACATTTCATGCCTCCTGTTTTTTTTATTAGAATGAAATGGCTTGCCAACTATTCCTCTACAAGATACAAAGATGCATGTGATATGGGCACACCTAACAATGGGAAAGATGTCGGTCCAAACACAGTAACATCTCTGTTGGGCATATTTCAGCCCAACACTGAACTATGGGGTATAAATCTATGTTTGAGGTCTTGCCAAGTTGAATATTCTAAACATATTCACCCTCAGCTTGTTGACATTTTGAAACAATGTACTTTTAATTGTATAAACCTTTTCTTTTTTCTATAGAATGCATAATACAGCTTGGTTGTTATTTCCCCTTATAAAAGAATATGATGTATATTCTATAAAGGGCATCTTAACTTTCACTTATCTGTGTTAATTGCTGTTTGGTATCCATCCCTGACATATCCCTGACTCAACTGAAAACACTGATTTTTTTTTTCTCATGCTTTGTTATAAGCATTTGTATTAACTGACATGAGCAATTAGTTTTGTTGTAATTAAGAATATTCGTATCTTTATTCTTAAAGGACTAATACCAAATGTGTGAAGTCATCCTTGCATGTATTAGTGTGCGTGTGTGTATACATGTGTATGTGTGGAATTCGCATGTCAGTATTATGTGAAAAAATATATTAAGCCAAATCATGGATAAAAATGATCTATAAATATATCAACTCCAGATTGTAACTGACACAGCTGGGGAAGCTGAATCATTCTCATTTTTGCACTTGTAGAATCTGTAACATGCTTGGCTCTGGATAATAATTCTAGTAGCTTCACAAAGCATTTGATCTGTCTCCTACTTCAGACAGTTTGGGTAGAAATAAGTTCTGTTCTGAGACTTAATCCTGAGGCTGTCAGTGGTAAACTGCCAACTAATTGACACATCACAGGAGTAGGAATCTTGTCAAAGCAAGGATCTTTCAAAAGATATTGGGGGTGGGTTTTTTTTTTTTTTTTGCAGTGCTGTTGTATTACATTCAAATTAATATCAAAAGATACTCCCCATTTTCAGCACAGTAAGCTGCCTCACAAAAGATCTACACAGTATGTCTTTGGTTTAACTCAAAAATCATTGGGTGAAAGGAACAGATATTTTGCAGCAGATTAAAAAAATAATGAAAAAAAGTGTGTACTGTATATATTTATTTATTTCAAATTGTGGTTTTGTTGCCACAATAGTAAATAACCCTGTGTTCATGGGCAAATTAAGTCACCTGTCCACTGCGAATTCTGTAATTATTTACTTCTTGACCACTTATAGCCATAAAATATATTTTGAATGAACTGCACATAGAGACAAAGTTAGTGCACTATGTGTATACATAGCTTGGTTCTGATCCAGCCTTCATTCAGGCCCCCCTTGGAGCATAACAAAGCTACAAAGATGTGAAAAGCATGTCAGTTAGTTTGGATAGTTCTAGGAATTTTAAAGACTACAAATAAACACCCCCTCCTTGATTCTTAGGGTAGAGACACACGGTGCTATTTGGGGGGAGATTTGTCACCAGGCAACTAATCACCCCCAAATAGTACCGTGTCTCTACCTTTATGCTGTCAGCGTTATTGACCTCCCAGAACCAGATTTGGTAATCTATGTGTTAATCTTTCTTTTGACCCTTTACATGTTACTGAACCTACTTTCTTAGGTAGGTAGATTAGAAATCATGATTGCTAATTATTACAGCAAAATGCTCAGAAGCTAACCAAACAAATAAACAATTTTATATTTTAAAAGGTGGCCAGCAATGGATGCCAATGTGGTAACTGCCATTCACTTTTGTGTTACTTGTCAGAATAATAACAAAACAACTATCACAGCCAGAACTATTCCTTGATTCAGCATGGGAAAAACTTGCAGATGTTCCTGCAGATTTGATATAACCTTGATAGACTATTAAATGGACGGAACTTGCATTTATTTCTCATATAACATCAGCTACAGTAATAACATTTCTGTCTAAAGTCTTCAGCAGAGAAGGAAATCCAAAGGAGTTAATATCAGATAACGGACCACAGTTTGTCTCATTTGAGTTTGAATTCTTTCTGAGAGAGAGGAATATTGTGTATAGGAAATCTTCAGCGTATTACTCACGAGCAAATTGAGAAATTGAGCGATTCAACAGTCTGAAAGTCTGAAAGAAGCACTATGGACTGCAAATCTTACTGGGAAAGTATTTACAACAGAGTTCCTACATAACTAAAGAGCAATGTGCCATGCATCTTCAGCTAAATCATTACTAAGTTATATGTTGCAGACATCAAAATACTGTGCCTACATTGTCAAATGTCAACAAGCCAAATGCAAGGCTTATACTGACAGACCTGGTGCAAGAGAAGTGCACTTTCAGCATGGATCTTTAGTCAGAATTAAGAAACCAGGATTACTGAAACAAGGACAATCTAAATTTACTACACCACTTGACAATACACATATAAACTGTCTGATGGACACACATGGAATGCAAGTCGTCTTGTGCCTGCTAGATATGACTTTGGAGAAGCTTCATTTGATGAAGGACATTTTCCTACTACACTGATGCCAATTGCAATAGAACTGAAGAAAGAGAACCTATAAGACATACTGAGAGAATCAGAAAACTACCTGCATGGACTATGTCATGTGAAGAATGCATATTATTGCTTTAAGATGCATTGTTGTTGTTTATTACATTTGTCCAAATGCTTTCCTATTATAGGGGTAATATGTGGTGTTAATACAAATGGCCTGTAGATGTCACTGTGCACATGATTTATACTGTGCATACACAGTACATTCTATACTGCTAAGGGTGCTAGAGTTTATGTTACTGCTGATGTTTAATGGCTGCATGAACCTGCTAATAAAGCACTGTTATACTCTGCTCATCCTCGGCTACCAAAGAATAAAACATACCATATTCAACACAATACAATGAAAAACGCTTGAAAAAAAAAATACTGATCATTTCTGACTTGGCTAACTTCAAATTAAAGCACTCATATACATTCTTACATTACATTTTTTGGTGATAATATTTAAAACATGGGTTTTGATTTCTTATCAAAAGGTATATTTTGTTAAGTTTTCTTTTCTCGAAGCTTCTTTGTCACGATACAGTATTAAATGCTATACTGGGTATGTGTCATTTTCTTTTGTCATGGCTCTTAACAAATGACAGTATATCAGATAATTTTCAGGAATGGAAAGGATTGAAGCACAAAAGGTAACTTTTAGTTGGGTAGCTACACGGGTAAGGAGCGCAACCAAGTACTGATTTGACCTGCCTTTAGTGATGTCAAGATATTTTTGTTATTTCAGATACAATGGAAATCATTTACTTCTGAATCTGTGAGATTTCTGAAAGTTTAAAAGATAAATCCTCTGGCTCTTCCATGGGTCAGTAAGCATGGTGATAAAACCTTGTGACAACACATTACATTACATTGTTAGTGAATCAAAAGATACTTCTTTTTTTACAGTTTTGCAATTAAATTAAAACATCTAGAAAAGAGATGAGTAGAAAAGTTTGGCAAACTCAGTGATTTCCAAAATGCAGTATAAGTATGATTTAATATCTCAGAAAAAAAAGTAAAACTACAGTATAAAGATTATTATTTGTTATAAGTGAATAAATTCACAAGACATTTGCAGCGAATTTGCATGTTTCACCACCCACTAATGTTTTTGCAAAACTCTGGAAATGGCAGCAGAAACTTTGCAGAGACAAAACTAATTTACAGTATCATGTGTCAAAATAGTTGCATGCATAGAAATTGTTGAGTGTCATAATAATCGGCAGCACATTGACTTTAATGCATTTGGACAAAACAGTTGCTCGGATCAAGATGTGTTTTGCAAATTTTTCAAATCTTAACAATTTTTTTCACCTTTTCACACATTTTTTGGGGCAGAGTCACCAATAATAATTAATGTGTTATTGTTACAAATGTGGTATGTGTTTTGTAAATCCATATCTGTAATAGCATGTGATATTCAGTACCTGTCACTAGTGATGGGCTAATTCATTCGGCAGGGGCAAATTCGCGGCGAATTCCCGGGATTCGCCGCTAGCGAATAAATTTGCGAAACGCCAGCAAAAATTCGCCTCCGGAAAATTCGCCCAAAAAACGAGTTGCGCATCGTTTTTGACGCGACGCGCACCAAAAATTACGCGACGCGTCGGAAACGACGTGCCGCGATTGACGCAACGTGCGTCGGAAACGACTCGCGACTCGTTTCGCTAATTTTTTCGCCAATTCGCAAATTTTTCGGCGAAGCAAAACGCGGGAGATTCGCCCATCACTACCTGTCACTCAAGGATATGGGTCTCAATACATTGTTTGGAGTGGGTTTGAGTCTTTCTGGAAGCTTCATAACAATTACATATGAATTTTCAAACCACATCAGTACATTTTAATATGTTAACTATGCTCAATTAACTGAGATTCTACAAACAGGGAAAGAAATTAAATCATAATTCATACCATTAGCCACACTTTCTACAGACAACCAGGATAAAATCCATGTATTTTACTTACTGAACCTGCCTAAAGCTTCAGCATCTATATAAAAGTAATGATCTAAGTTTTCAAATTTGTCACAGTAGCTCTCTAAAGATTGGTATTTCAGATTACTATGTTACCAGGTGTGGCTTTTTGCCACCTATGTTAACTTGCATCTGAGGCAAGTTTTTCATAAACATAGGCCTTTATCATCTTTTGTGCCCCACACAAATGTTATGGTTGCCTTTCATTTAAAATTAATAAGCAAGTTTAAATTACAACGTATAAGCTTTTGTAGTCAGAATTATTTTTCAATCAGTGATAATGATCAGTGATAATGAAAAGCTAAGCTAACCCCATACCTTACACAGATATATCTCTTTATATATTGGAAACTTGGCTCTGCAATTTAATCTGTATTTACTGTATGTGGTTATAACTGTGGATCAGGTGGTATTTAAATGTCAAGCAATGAAGAAAGATTGTAACCGAATACTGCTACTCAAATTTAATAGGTGTGGGTTGTAAGTAAAGAGAAATAATACAATTTTTAGATTCATACTAACAGAATAATACAGATTTTTAGATTCTGCTAATTTTATGATTTGTTAAAAGATACATCAAAAATTATCAAAATTTCCAAAATACCCTAAAATAAGGTTGCTGGAAATTATCATGTGACATATGCCCCAGAATAACATCGAATTCTTGATGATACTTTTTATTACTAATGAATGGAGGCTGGGCTAGAGGTTGGATTCCATACTTGCAAATTAATAAAACTAGTATGGTACAGGAAGAGGGTTAGGATATGTTATGATTGGTATGCCAAACCCAGAATAATCCCCAGTGTCCTGATTGTGGACCAGTCTTCCACCTATAATGTCTACTTTTTGCTTTGGAGGAGCCCTCCACTAATTGGGTGCTGCCAGCTCTTAGCGTGAGAGGACCAGGGAGAGAGTCTGGGCAGGCAAGGGAACCATTTGTGGTACAGGAATGGAGCACAAGATGTGTAGACAGAATCACAGGCCAGGTCAATACCAAACTGGTAGAACGGTACAGTATCAGAAGACAAGAGCGTAATCAGGGGCACATGCTGGGCAAGTACCAAATGGGCAAAGCAGTACATTAACAGGAGACAAGAGTGTAGTTGGGAAAATAGACCAGGTCAATGTCAATACACAGCACCAATATGAAAGAATGGTCTAATACATATATGTCAAGACTGGTAGCAAACTGGACTTAGTCGGGATCAGGCAGTGTCAAACAACTATAAACACACAGAAATCACACACAGGAACTACGAACAGACCTTTACGTTGGGCAACTTGCAATTGGCGCCTGCACCTTTAACTATTTGAATCTTGCACCAAACGCAGTAACATTCTCACTACCGCTTCAAACCCAGAAGCAAGCAGCACGGCTATTATTTCAGTAGTTGGGGAAGAAAGCAGTCCCCTTGCATCCCCGCTAGACCACCAGAATATTACCATGTGTTTGATTACTGTGTGCTATGGGTTAATAAGGAACATAATAAAAATATTTCATAACCTTTATAAACAGGGTGTTCACTTCATTTGGAGTTATAGACAAGCCCCAACCTTTCCAAATCATCAGCATTTGGCTTCTCAGTGGACTGATAATGAATTTTACAGTGTCGGTGTGTGTCTATCCCATAATTCACTGTAATGTCTTTCCTGAGAGCAACAATTAAAAAGTAAGCACTTATTGCCGCCATATTTATAGCTACCACAAACTCTTGTAGTCTTGAATCAACTTAAAGATTCTAGTTTGACAACATTACTGAAAAAACTCAAATTGGAATACACATTTACCAAACTTTTCCAAATCTTCTGGGAAATATGTTCTTTTTAACCAAATCTAGTTCAAAATATTTATTTTAGCATTTCTCAATTTTCATACTGAATCTTTCCATCAGATATTATTCACCAGATTAAAGCAGTTAATTATTTTGTTTCCTTTGGGTAGAAAAGCAAGGTTTTCTGTCTGGGAAATGATTTGTAAGTAAACAAACAATTAAATATTGCTGAAAAGATTCATACATTCTTGAGAAAAGTAACAATTCTTCATAAATTTGCTCCTAGAGTCAATTCATCAAATTTTCCTTAATTTCTAAGTATGTTTTATTTGCACAAAGGCATGCATGAAAAAATTCAGTTGAAATATATTTCTCATATTGTTTTATACCTCTTGAATTGCCTTTGTAAAAGAGACAGAAGAGCATCAAGGAAAAGAGTATTATGGAGATTAAATACCTTATTAGTGGGAAACAGCTGTCATTGTTGGCATGTTTTGATGTTACATGGTTGTGCAGAAGGATTTTTCCACCCTTCTTTATCATAATTTTTTTAGGCAAATCCATTGATTTAAGGACCTTAGTTCATCAGGAGAAAAATTTTTTGTTGCACTTTTTATCACTACATACTGAAATTCAGAGTTTGACCTATTACTTAACTACATATTGAAAATAAGATGCATATATGCTATATTAATATTTCTTTACTAATATATTTTACATAGCTTCAAATATTTGTCCATGCGTATTTCTATTTAACAAAGGTATACATTGACTTGATGTCTTATTCCTGTTGTTTTTACATTTGATATAAAGAAGGCATATAAATATAATGATATACATTCTTTTATTAAATATATCATATCTTCCTTGAGATGAAAATTCATACATAAACATACTGAAAGAATACAAGTTTTGAGATCTATCCATAAAGCCCAGCTTTGCACTGACTGGTCCTTCAACATATAAAAATATCTGTCCTTTTATTATTGCATTAGGTTTCATATTTGAAGATTCCATCTTCATTGTTATCTGTTTCCTTATGCCTTCATACCACATCCTCTGCATCAGTGATCCCCAACCAGCGGCTTGTGAGCAACATGGGACCCCCACTCTACATAATACAATTCGTTGCTGAACATATAGCTAATAATATTCGCAGCTGTAGGTGATGCACATTTCATTTGTTTTATGAAATCTTACTTTGCTGTTATATATAATTTACTGCATACTAAATTACATTTTCATTGATGTCTTTAAGATGATGAGACATTAGGGCTGTATTTGCTAGTTTAAATGTTGGTCCTTCTTTAATTTGTATCTTTAAAGTAGCATTAATATGTGAGTGTGTGGTCTGTCTAGTTGTTTATGCTGTAAAATGTAAACCTTTGTATTCATGAATCCATAAATGTAAAGGAGCTAGTTAAAACGTCTTGACCAAGAAACTCAGTGGTCCAATTACTTTCCTAAGGACTAATTATTCTGACAGGCTCAGTCACTTGATGAAATAAACAGTATTTAAAACATATTTAGGTGTAGCTTAACAGGGGCATGCCCCCAAACTTTGTGTTTTTTCTATTACAAAATACGTAACTGGTGTACAGTACCTTGGCTTTTTCTGGTATTTATGGTTGAAACAGAGAGACAGATAGACAGACTGACAGGCAAAATTTATTTAATTTTAATACAGTATAAGAGAGAGAATAAACCGCTGTGTAGTGTGTGTAACAATTTTGTTAAATAATAGCTCTGTATGTTATCATTAGTGTCGGTTTAGAAATGCAGACTTTACAGTTAAATTATAATGAGTACAAGACATTTCCTAGCAATAACTATGTTCCGGCAAAAAAGTGGTATAATTAAGAATAACAAACAGTGCACAAGCTGATTTTAATATATTAAAATAGCCTTTCAGGCAGGGTAAGATTAAATTTAAGCAAAATGCATAAGTGGCTCATAATAGTTTGCCTGGGGAGATGTTCACTTCAGGACTGCCAGTCTTCAAGCCTTGAGGGGAATTCCACATTGCAAAATAGCCATTTCCAACTTATTTACATGTGGATTTTTTTTACTTTCACACACACACACATATATATATATATATATATATATATATATATATATATATATATATACACATATATATATGGAAAACCAAAGTTATCTGAATAGAATGATGTGCATAATTAAGTACTTTAGAGAGCTCCTCATGCAAAATATATTATACTGCAGGGATAGACAAATAAAGATCTCATATGCAATCAAGGGTACTTTTAAGTGATTAATTAAAAAGATATACAAAATGTAAAGGTTCATTATTAAATGATTTTATCTGGATTCAGTCTCTGCCAGTTTAGAAATTGTGAGCCATTTCAAAATATATTACAATATAAAAATACAAAGTTAGCCTTTATCTCATACCATAAATACAATGTACTGAGGATGAGCATAACACAACAGCTCTCAATTGTCTCATAATTTGATCTTAAAATAATTAGAAATTAATAGCAATATTGTTATAAATTATCTTAGATTTAGACTGTTGTATATTGTATAGCTGTATTGATAAACTGCCTAATTTTGATTTATTTATTTAGAAGCTCTATGGGAACTATTGCAACTGTTTAATCTTGCTCTTAAGGGTAACAGTAAAAATGGTCTAGCAAACGTATCAAGCAATCAGATGTTATTTTATTTTTCAAAAAACTGAAAATAGCTGCCTGCTTATTGACTGGGTTACCGAGACCTGGTGTAAACTGCAGCGTTTATTACTTTATCTTAGAATATTCGACAGAGTGATGTTATTATAAATATGTTTGTAATTCTGTATGTTAATAACTTTGTGAATGATGTATCAAAATCAACAATTTGAACAATTTATAGTTGGTGTCACTTTTAGTTTGTATTTTTTATCTTACTTATTTTATTATCTTACTTATCAAATGGAGTGAATGTTGTTCTATAAATATAAGTGAAATATTATAGGGCAGATTTACTAAGGGTTGAAGTGAAACTTCAAATAAAAAAAAATTCAAACTTCAAAGTAATTTTTGCCTCCTTCGACTATCGAATAGTCCAAAATTTGATTCAAATTGAAAAAAATGTAATCGAATTTTAAAATTCGACCATTCGAAAATCGAAGTACTGTCTCTTTCAAAAATTCGATTTTGACATTTTGACACGGTAAACCTGCAGAATTGCTATTTTAGCCTATGAGGGACCTCCTGGAACCTTTAAGAAGTGTTTTTGGAACTTTTTGAATATCGAAGGATATTTATTCAATCAAAAATGGACCTATTCAATCTAAAACAGTAAATTTTCGATCGAAAAAATACTTTTTTTAATTCGACCCTTAGTAAATCTGCCCCTATACAGTATGTTTTTGACAAAACAATGTCCTTTTTCATAAACAGTCTTAGTTTATATTTACTATTTGAATGTGCTGTATGTATGAAGAATGCTTTTAGTAGAGCAAGCCAAATGTTATTGTATACAAGTGGAGTGGCAGGGATTCAAATCTGTGTTTTCTGTGTGTCATTAGTCTTAATGTTTGTATTGCTTAGTGGTTATCATAAGGCAGTGCTACTCATTTGAATAAATTCAGCTATAGTGAGAACCATTTTCTATGTGTGCTTTACTTTAAATATATTTTTTAAAGAAAGAATAACAATTGATTTTACATTGCAAAGTACACCACAGATGTACATCCAGCATCCATTTTAATGGGAAATTTATACTACCTATGGCAAAAGGGGCATATTGGTGTTTCTGCATAAAACACAGGCAAAGAAGTATGAGTAAATGTGGCATATACCAATTTTACAGTTGAAAGCTCCTGTCTTTATTAGTGACAAAAGTCAAACTACTACTGTACCTGTACATGACCACCTTCAGGGACAGCTGGTGGAGAATCAACTCCTGTGTCATGGTTCTGTGGTAAATGTCTACATCCAATTTGCTCTGTCTCTTCTATAAATCTTAAAATCCTCCACAGTATCTTACCCATAACTGACAAACCGTAAAATAGTGTTAAGTGATGCTTGGTGTAAGTATACTGTATGTCTTATATTACTATATCAATTTTAACTTACAGATAGTAGACAGTAGCATCTGTCTTAACTCTAACCTTTGAAGGGGGGTTTGCAATTTGCCTGTTTTTTTTCAGTGTATTTATGTTATTTATTTATTTATTTATTTAACAAAACTTCTTGTAGGTGACAAAGATCTGCATTTAACATTTCTAAGCAAATTATAATTAAAACTTCATGTTAATTGAACCATGATTTTTGTTTTTTACCTCATGATTTTTTTCTATTTTTCTGCTGAGAAACGTCACTGCATTTTTATTTTTAAATGAAAGCTCTAAACTTTAAAAACTGCCAGACTGGGCAGTTTTATGCTGTTGCTAGATCCACTTGGGACCAGGCTGGAACTGTTATACTACTTGTAACTATCATCATTCTTTTTGTTGACTGTAGCAATTGGAACATTTGTGTGGAAAGCTGTGTGATTAAATCATGCCCACAGCAAAATAGTCTGAGTCTGGAGACTTTGAATCGCTTATCATATTAGGAAAGCAGATCAATAGAAAGAGAAACAGAGATAGATAGATTGTTAGCCTAAAAAGCAAGTTACTCATATTATAATAATTACTGTAAGATAGTGTACATTTAGAAAAACATAATATAATAGAATCTAAACTGATATTTTCAAGTACTTTTGATATTAAACCAATAAAATGTACATGTGTATATATATATATATATATATATATATAATACACAAAAGCCGTAAATATCTTGTAAATTATATCCTTATAAACGGTGAGTTCTGATGTCATCAGTTATAAACGGTGAGTTCTGATGTCATTTCTGTCACATGACTCACTGAAACTTGTGTATTATAATAAATAAAGTACCCCCAGTTGCAAAATATGAGGATATTAGAAGTTACCTCGGAGTTCCATGACCTGTATAAAAACACTCGGCCTTCGGCCTCGTGTTTTTATATGGTCATGTAACTCCTGGGTAACTTTTATAATATCCTTATATTTTACAAGAGGGGGTACTTTATTCACTATATATATATATATATATATATATATATATATACATACATACATGTCAGTATCAACTTATATGTACAGAAAATTACAGAAAATTACAGCACATTCTCAGGGGTTTCAATGATTAAAACTTTTTGCTCGAGGTGACCCCACTTCTTTCAGAAAAAAGTCTGTCGCTAAGGGGGCACATTCACAATGTTGGTCCAATCGTTGCAGCACACTCCTGAGGTCAAAAACATCCGTCTTTATTTCTTACATGTGGTAAAACAAATCAAGCTCTCGGTCTAATGTGTTTCGTAACCATGTACTTCCTCAGAAGTATCAACTTATACTACACATCTAATATCATTTATACAGACCATTTACAATTAGACTTTATATTAAATATTTGAAGTTTTTTAAAAACTGTTCTAACTTTTTTAAATGGTGACCCTAAACTAGCATCAATATTTTTATTATATGGCTGTTTGTTTGTGCTCCACCAGTTGCCTGGTCAATGGGTATGTGGGATAAGGTTAGCAGAGCATTTCCAGTGCATCCCTGGGTTTTCTAGTGTCTCTGATTTTTTCACACAATTTGGTAATCTTAAAATTGTCCCAGTGGATGCAGAAAATAGTTTAACTGCAAACTGGAGATTTGAGAATTTAAATAATTTAAATTAAAATCTACACAAATTTGATTTAAGTCCCCTTTTAATTACATAGGCATAACCAATATTTCTTCCAGTTACAAACCTAAGAATCAAATATTTCAGGAGTAATGATGAGTGAATTTGATTTGTTTTCCTTCACGAAATGGTCTAAAAACTGCAAAAAATTTGTTAAACAGCAAAAAAATTGTGAAACTCGTTGAAGTCTACGGGTGACCTTTTTTTTATACTGGAGTCTATGGGCCCCTTTTTTCTCACTACAAATGCATCAAAGTACTGTAAATGCATGTTTCTTTCTCAATCAACATGCTTTTTTAAATTCCAGTTTTATTTTCAGCAGAACAATATATTATATGCATCCATGTTTGGCTATTTGTATAGATTATATAGATGAGTTTACAACCAATTCAAACTGGTTGTATTTGCTACAAATTAAGAATTGATACATTTGTTACCATGTCATGAATTATGAATCAGTAATTGCAATGAATCAATGCATTCCAAATTTGCAATATATTTCAATAAATGTCACGTAGAATCAATTATCATTATTTATGATGCATAGTTTGCTTTATGACTCAAATATTAAAGAAATTATAATCAGATAAGTATATATTTATATATATATATATATATATATATATACATACATATATATATTTAAAACAAAAAGTATCTGCCAAATACAAGTAGAGCCAAGACACTGAAAGAAGGGCAAGCAAAAAGCCTTTAATAATAATAATAAATCTGGAGATTTCTCACAGAATCCCATGAACTGGCATTGTAAAATAACTTTAGATCTTATGTAGATGTAGATACAAATAGGACATGTTGGGGCACATTTACTAAGGGCCAAAGTTAATTTTTGAATAAAATTTGAATTTTTAAGTAATTTTGAGCTAGTTCAACTATCGAATAGCCCAGTATTTGATTCAAATTGAAAAAATATGAAAATTTTAAATTTGAAGTACTGTCACTTTAAAAATCCTTCAAATTCGACACTTCCTTCCTGCCATTTTACCCTATGGGGTACCTCCTAGAGCCTGTTTTGAAATTTGTCCTAAGAATTTGAAGGTTTTTTTG
Source organism: Xenopus borealis (assembly GCA_024363595.1). NCBI lineage: Eukaryota > Metazoa > Chordata > Amphibia > Anura > Pipidae > Xenopus > Xenopus borealis. Next base: position 135,525,203 of record CM044431.1, read on the forward strand.
AAAATCGATCAAATCAAACGATGCATTCGAACTATTCAAACTATTTCAATTCGATCAAAAATGGACCAGTTTTAGTAAATCTGCCCGTAAAGGCTTACGTGTTTCATGACAAAGCAATTAATCATAGTCTATGATTAGGTTCTTTGTCACGGAATACGTAAGACTATGTGTCCTATTTATATATAAATAAAGATCAACAGTTATTTTGCAATGCCTGTTAGTGATGGGCGAATCTATCCCGTTTCTCCGAAAAATTCGCGAATTTCCAGCGAAATTCATGAATTGGTGTTTCTTCTCCTTGAGCTGCAGGTCTGGGGCATGTGCAACACACGTTAAGACTAGACTAGCGATGGGCAAATTTATTCGCCTGGGGCGAATTCCCGAGATTCGCTTCAGGCGAATACATTTGTGAAATGCCAGAAAAATTTCGCCTGGTGAAAATTCACCTGTGTCTTGTTCGCCGGTGTCTTTTCAAAGCAATTTTTCGGCCCAGATTCGTCCATCACTAGACTAGTCTATTTGATGCACATTACTTTTTAATACAGTAATACATTTGGTACTTAGTGAGCCTGTAAATGAAGTGAAGACATTTTGTATGATCATGCATGAATGATGAATCAATGATTATAGATGTACTGTAGTAACAATATGAAAGCTGGAAATGGAAATATATGGGCCAGATTTATTAAAACTCTGGTTGATGTTTTTTCACCAATTAGAGAAAAAAATGTGCCTGAAATTCTGAATATCACAAGTTAGCATTTACTAAAGAAAAAAAATGCACCTGGTAATACTTGACGAGAAAAAATGGTTTTCTATAGCAGTCTATGGGAATTTTCTCTCAAACAATTATTTGCGCCTCATTGAAAATGAATGGAAGAATGGTATTATTGCTTGTGTACCAAGTTGTTCTGGAAGATACACTGACAAAAGAATTTAAACCTGTTTCACATCTATCATAATCTTGTCTTTGCATGATATTTCTGATTCTGACATAAATGTATTTGTCCAATTCCTATTTGATCCCATATGTTCCTCTATGAAGAAGTTGCCATATCAGTGCATCAGTAGTCCATTAGCATTAGAAACTAACCGAAAGGTTATTGATGGTGGCCACATACTGCACCTTAGTTCAAGATATGGCATAAACAATTATTTTATTTAGAAGTACTTTTGCTGTTCATGCCTCTAATCTTCTTTTCCTTTACATTTGTAATAACTGCAGCTACCCGTTATAACTAAATCTATTTTTTATACGGATTTGCTTAAATTTATTCTATGGATTTTCTTTCTTAAACCTAATCTTCCATTTCCTTTACTTAACTGCCTCAGGGTCTGAATCCTCTTTGTTATGAACAGATGCCAAATTTCGATTAGATAATGATGCAGTGGTAGCATCTTTTGCAATTTTGGATGCTGTACTGTACTTTGAAGACCATCTTCAGCATTACATTTAAAATTGTTAAAAAAGCACTGACCATACTTTTCCACAGATAGACTATATGACTATCATTTATCTGTATTAGCTGTTTGCTTGGTGTATTTTTTAATCAGTTTCTCCATAGTCCTAGTCCCCTATGCTCAATGTAAAATGTTATATGCAACATATGATGTCACATATACTATATTGCCCTAAATCACTTTACGGCTGAATTTATTATAGAAGCTAAATATTTTACTTAGGCATGATTGGTCTTTCATAAAATAATTCGAATTGCCTGTAATAATGTACTGTATTGCACATGCTCATTAACTCTGTTGATTGAGCCTCTTGCTTTTGGGTAATCTTTGACTTTTCCTTCTCTAGTCATATCAACACCACAGCGAAAATGTATCATATTTATCTTTCTAATATTTCAAGATTCTCCCCTTTCTCTCTTACACAACTGATAAACATTCCAACATGCCCTCATTCTATCCCAACTGAAATAGGATTAGGAGACTAATCAGCATTTTTTTAAGAAGATTTTTTTATTAAGCATATGAAGAGAGGAATTCATAATTACAAAACAATACAAATATGTATAAATATATTTCACTACTGTATGTATGTTGGTATTCATTTTATATTGTGATACAGTATTTGCATTTTGTGGCTTCTCTGTTATGGTTTGTTTGTATTGGTTGCTTTGTGAAATGCAATAAATTATTCATTCACTAAGCCTATCCTGCCTTTCTCCCCTTCAGTTTATAGTCAACTCAGCTGCCAGAATTCTTCTGTTCTTGTCTTAAACAATCCATTTCTCCAATATTAAAATATTTGTCATGGGCATTGCTCCATCTAATCTCATGGCCCAAAAGCAGTATAGGGTCATGGCTCCCTTCCTTCTTCTGCATATCACCTCTTTTTTCTTTCGTTTTTGTCTCTGTTTTATCTCTGTGTCTCTGTTAAAATAAATATATCATGCAAAATATAGTATAATATTGCTTTAATAAATGTTAAAATCAACTTAAAGTAACTGATTTTATACTAATAGATTGTCATAATCATACAAGTTTCTCACAAGTCAATCACACAAGTTCTTTAACAGCAATTCAGTGACTGGAGGAAAACTATATGGCAAAGGACTCACACTATTATATGTATCAATACTCAGACATCTAGTGAGTATATCCTGATGAGTTTCAAAGTGGTTGATCTTTTGCAGCATACCTTTCCAGGCAATCCTTTAAATACTTTGTGGCTCTTTAAGGTGGCCATAGACAGAGAGATCTGCTCGTTTGGCGATATTGCCAAATGAGTGGATCTCTCCCCGATATGCCGACACTAAGTTGGGCGATATCGGGCTGATACAATTGTGGGCCCTAGGGCATTATCAACCTATTTACTGAGTATATCTTATTGGATACTAACTTATTATTTATTTATGGTTTTCCAATTTAATTTACTAGTTTGTATTTAAACTTATGATCTATTTCTGATGCATACGTTTAATCAGTGCAGAAACATGTTACCGTGAATTTTTACCATATGTTTTGGATGTTCTTAATTGTGTATTTTATTTTAGCAATCAACCAACAGAGGGCGCATGCTTCTGATGAAGTGACAGTTACATCACGAAACAAGTCAGACCGTTCTTTCCCCTGCCCGCTAATTGGCTAATTTTAAGCAATTTCCAATAAAGCTGTGTATGTTTGACTTTATTGGTTTGCACCCGCACTTTACTCGGATCCGGAGGAGCCTTGCTTTTGTTTGTTTTTTTGAAGCATTTACGGTACTTGTGATCCTATACATGCACTTATTTAAATATCCATGACTTAGGGGCAGCTTTATCAAAGGTCTAGTTGAATTTTTGAATTAAAAAAATTAGAATTTTAAGCGATTTTTGTGTTACTCGACTAGGGAATAGTCAAGTGCGATTCAAATTTGCAAAAAAATTCAAAAATTTGAATTTTGAAATGTATAATTTACTGTCTCTTTAAAAATTCAAATTCAACAATTCACCATCTAAAACATGCTGAATTGCTGTTTTAGCCTATGGGAGACCTCCTAGAACCCATTTGGAGTCAATTAGTGAAAATTTAAAATTTGGAGGGGGGGGTTTGAATTGATCGATTCAAATTTGTTTGAAAACAGACCTATTTGACTTAATTTTGGTTGGTCTTTTTTAATTCAAATTCAACGTTTTTGCACTTAGAAATTTGAGCCTTGATAAATCTGCCCCTTAATCATACAACATTGGGAGTGTGGGGTTTAACACATACATGTATATTTAACTCAAGCATATCTACTTCAGCAGTACACATGTGCCCCTAAAAATATTTAATGCCCCTCATTCTGCCACAGCATTATATTTATCATGTTATTAAAAAAATGTGACCATTTTGGGTATTGTAAAATAGAATGCTGTGTATCTCCTATTATCAACTCATTGTAAACTCATTTTAAACACTATATAACTCTGGGACAGCAGGAAAACTTTTAGATAACAGATGATATAGTATGGAAGTATATTGCAGTGGGAAATGTGCACAACAAACTACAATAAGTAATGTTTCACATGTTTTCTTATGGGAACTGTACAAGACAGAGAAAATGGTGTTTCAGCACTTTAGCTAGTATAACATCAATGGTTTTCTATTTAACATGCAAAAAAATAACAGTTGTTTACATTTTACCTGCTATTCTTTACTTCTGATAGAAGAATAATTATGACTAAAAATGACTAAAAAAAGTAATTTTTTGGAAATTCATGTGTGGCGTATTTTCCAACTGCATTATAGTTAAAATCCTGATCTGAATACATATAAGTTTACAAGACTATTAGTTGAAATGATGCATGGATGGCAATGTAAAGCTAAAATGTAAAGCTAAAATGCAGTGTTGCTCATATTAGTATTTAAAACATATTCATTGGTGATAGGGTTGCTACACACTATGGATCAGATTTATACATTTTTGCATGTTTTGTTTTTTTAAGACATTCTTTAATTATCAACCCATAATCAGTATTTTAATTTCCTTTAAATAAGGGTTGAATCACAAAACACATCGTTAAAGTGATGGTGTGAATTTGTATGTAGCAGAGAAGGTGTCAATGAGGCCTTTGATGCAGTGAATAGTTTAATCCAATCCCGAGAATGTACCTGTAAATCTGAAGACAAGTGCAAATAAACTGGAGAGTCTAAATTTACCTTGTGATTCATTTTTATACTGTGTGTACCCCTAACCTATACATGTGTTATACAATAATTTTTAGCAGATAAAGTAAGATTTAATTTAGTGTTTATCCAAGTTTCAGTGATATAGTGTACATTATATTATTTAATTTTATATCCACAATGTTTTCCTTTACACCAAAATATTTCATCCTTGGGCTACCCTTCTTTCAAACTTTTAAACTATTGTAAAGCTTGATACCTCATTAGACAGCATAATTTTGACAGGGGTGTGACCTTCCACTCCTGAGCAGTCTTACTGTCTCTAGTATAAATGACTAAATGGGTCAGTCCCAAGAATGTTGTAAGCCATTCATTCTCATTAAGCTACCAGTCAAAGAACTTTAGAAATCTGTCATGGCTCTTGAGAAACACTTTTATTTATGGAAGGAACCGTGTTCAAACCACAGTTGTATTCTAGAACATATCATTTATTAAAGCCTTTTTTTTCCTGATAGTTTTAATATGATTCTATATAGTATTTGTATTTTGCTGAATTTATGAGATTATATGGTATAAAATATTTAATGTATATAATACTTTTAAGTTTTAATCTAAATAACTAGGAGCACATGATACCTAAGGGCATAATTCCTAAATGATTAAGAAGAAAAAAATGTTTACATTCACAATGCATGAAACCAGTGTTTTCAAAATGGAAGATCTAGCCATCTAAGCTAATGCTCATGTATTGTGTTGAATTTATTCAAAACTATAGGAGACTGTCTGTCATGACCATGTGTTCATATATCTAGAGCCTTGTTATGGGCTTTGGGAGAATGAATGGTAGACAGGAAGCATGCTTGAAGAGCCACACTTGTTGATGGATGAAAGAAAATGTTAAACTGTGGACAGCATGACATTTTGTCCAAATACATTTTAGAAATCCACTGCATAAAAAAAATTGTCACGCTACAGAATTGTCACTCGCGTCAAAATTGTTGCACATCAAAATTATTTGGACACACATTGACTTTAGTGCATTTGGAGTAAATAGTTGTGCATATAAAAATTGTGCTAGTGTCAATATTGACACGTGTCGAAATTATTTTGATGCCTATTGACTTCAACGTGTCTCGCAATTTTTTCATGAAATTCACAAAAC
>CM044431.1:135541106-135551644 GCA_024363595.1 Xenopus borealis
GCGAACAGCGGATGTTCGCGCGAACAAGTTCGCCGGCGAACAGTTCGCACCATCCCTAGTCCCTTTAAATACTTCCTATTATAAATGACCTCTTTAACAGTAAAGGAAAGAGGAATTGCAAATCACTGTTGTATAAAGCTCAGCTGAACAGCCATATTTTAAAATAACATGTGACAACATGTAAAACATGTAAAAACTATTATATATATCCCAAGCTGCATTCTGCACATTCATGGGAATTCCATTCATATTCTATGATAAAATAAATAAGTATGGTCAATAAAATGGTCACTGGTTTTAAACACAGCCAAATGAAAATGTTTCTCAGATAAGGCATATGTGCCTTTTATTTTCTACATACAATATAGACATAAAGAGGAAAATTCATGTCAGTTTTTTAAACCTCCCATAAACTCAAAATTCAACCATTCGAAACGTATTAATAAATCTAATTTTCTCTGAAACAAATTGAAGTGTCCCTGAAAACTCAAATCAAATTCAATTTGAATTATCAAAATTCTATTCAAATTTATTTTCTCCGGAAAAAAAGACTTGAATGTCAGGAAGGCTGCAGATATAACACAATTGATCCCTGGACCTCTTCCATTGTCATATTCAGCAGGTTTTAGGTGGCAAATAGGGTCAGAGTATGTTAAATCACAAAATTTGAATTTAAAGTCAAATTGAGTTTGGATAATTCACAATTTCAATTTGAGAGTTTTGATAAAAAAAATAGAAAATTTGAATTAAAATTAAAATTTTCACTTGTACGCTTAATAAATCTGGCCCAAAACCTTAGATGACAAAAATGCCCATATTTAAGAATGATTATTTTAATATTTACTCTGTTCTAATTAGTGATGATCAGTTTTCTGCTGTTGAACACACAGTTTTTTCAAAATTGAATACAAGAATCTGTATGTTTTCCTATGAGTTGCTCACAATTTTTGCCAACCCCTTTGTATGACATATTTTTTTATTATATTCTGATAATAGATTGTGTAATACAGATATGGAACCATTTATCCAGAACCTGTTATCCAGAAAGTTCTTAATTATGGGAAGGACATCTCCCATAGAGATGCAATAATAATTCAAATTTTCAAAAAATATTTTCTTTATAGGGGATTTAATTCGAAAATCTAAAATCTTTCCCAGGCTTTGGGAAAAGATTATAAGTTTATTTGTAATTGGAAAGCATTGGTTTTTTTCACTGTTTTGCTGCTATAACAGCCATTAGGTAGCCTGTCCATGAATTCCCCCAGATTCAGTTCAGGTAACATACCTCCTCTCTTCCCACTGACCAATGATGAAACAGTAGGAGGTGTTTAAAGATCAAATTTGTAGAAGTGCACACAGTTTACATAGCTTTTACAGACTCTGGAGAGAGGGGGAAGTGTAGCAGCCACATTGAAATAACTGGCACAGCACAGCACAGCTCAGCTCCCCCTCTCTCCCGAGTCTGTGAAAGCTGTGTAAACTGTGTGCGCTTCTACAAAGTTTATCTTTAAACAACTCCTACTTCTTCAATGGTCGGTGGGTGGGTTATGAAGATCAGATGGCCAAGGGCCATGAGGATGTCTTTAGCAGTGAGCTGAGCTGAATCTGGGGGAATAAATGGACAGGCTATCTAACGGCTGTTAAAGCAGCAAAATAAAATAAAGCAAATAATGCTTTACAATTATAAATAATCTTTCCCCAATGCCGAGGAAAGGTTTTAGATTTCGACTTATATCCCCTTTAATAATTAAACAGTACCTTGTACTTGATGGTAACTCTTAACTGAGATACCATTGATTACACTTAAGTAAAACAGTGGCTAGCATCTGAGCCACAAAATAGACAGAAGTGCTCCTTTGTGAGCAGAATGAATGAGCCATTTGAATACACTCCTATGAGAAAGCAGAAAAGCAACCCTCACAAGCAACTTTAATTAAGCAGATTAATTTTTAAAAATACACAACCTCTAATAGCAAACACAATAGGCCAGATACAACAAGTTAAAGTTATCTCATGATTTATCATGTGAAAACACAAAAACAAGATTCAATTCCTGGATAAAAAACTTTTCTCCAAATTCAGTTCCAGTTTTTTCCCAGACTTCATTAAAGTTTCCATGTGATACATTTTTCTGAATTGAATTGCATCTCAAATTTAATCTTGTCCATGAGTTTTCACTCACCTTTTCTCCCTGAATTGAATCTGGCCCAATGTATGGAACTGAAAACAATAAATCACATTTTTTTTTGCTCATGGAAAAAAATCAACCATTTACTCCAATGCCTTTGGTGGAAGAAGCTATGACCATTGACTCAAATGTTTTTGAGTGTATTTGGCACTAGAAAAAATGCCCATTTACTGTGCACTGCATTCAGCACAATATTGACAAAATGTCATCATCAGGGTTGGGCAAATTTGTCCTGTATTACTTTCGCCGAGAAATTTCCGAAACTCAGAAAAAAAAAATCACAAAACATCAAAATATTTGTGATAGGCATTGAAGTCAGTGGGCGTCAAAATTATTTTGACGCGCCACAATTTTTATACATACAATTCTTTTGTACAAATGTGTTAAAGCTAATTGGCATCCAAAAAATGTTAACGAGCGACAATTTTGAGAAAACATTTTCCATCTGCATAATCTGGAATTTTGCAGCAAATCCATGCCTGGCAAATAAATTTGCCCATCACTAGTCATCCTTTTGTGAATTTTTCTGCAGTTTCACAAACTTTTTAGCAAAGTGAAAATGGTATGTTTCAATCATCACTACAGTTCAGAGTATTTTAAGCTGTCTACCTGCACATCATAATATCATATTGATGTTTGCACATGTGAATTCGCCTGTGGGTACAGATTTAGGGATCCAAAATCATTAGGTTAGCTAATGACTCCACAGATGGGGCAAATTAGATTACTGGCTACTTTTGATTTTGGCTTATCAAATGTGGAGTAACTTTAATTGACAGAATTGTATAGTTGGATTACCCCCACATTCACAGACTTCAGTTACAAATTTGCCAAACTCTGTAAAAATCAATCCATGTGTGCTTCTACCGATCAAATTGCCATATATATATAGCTTAAAAGGCAATGCAGATGATTAGTTGTCTGTATTTGAGTGTGAGGCCACCACAAAGTGTGATGCTGATGATTTACAGTATATAAGGTACTTCTGTCACTGGAACAAGTCTATTATTTTGGATGGTATTTTTCCTGGTGTCATACTCCAGCCTATATAGCAATCAATTCATGCAAAAAAAAAAAACATTTGCAGTCGACCTCCACACGACCATAGATGTGTTTCTGTCTCTTTTTCACAGGTCTTGTTCGCTTTTCATGTTGAAAAGAGTGATGCTTTGTACTTTTTGTTCAGTGTTTTCTTTGAAAATGAAAAACTGCAAAAATCTTTGATGTTTTTCAAACATCAACAATTACCAGAAACCATGCATGGGGAAATCAGAAACACCTGGTGTTCTTCTTAACTTTGTGCACACGAACAGCTGGTTTATAGAGAAAGTGAGGCATTAGCTCATACGTATGAGAAATACAATGTCTATTCTGAGAGATGTGGCTAATATTAATCAAATTACCTGAGTGCACCCCAAAAAGCTTCCAGCGTGCAGTTAATGGTTGGAAATTGTCATTCAGTGACTGTCCTGCATTTTGTTTTATCTTACAAATATTAGAACATTGATTTTTGATTGTCATAGTAATAGATTAATGAACAACAAATGTCTTGATTAAGGGTTGATATCACAGGGATGGAATGAAAGCACTATTGGTCATACTAAAAAAGCACAAAAACGGAATCTAGTGCACATTCCCTGGCTCCATGCGCTACATCTTGACTCCAAATTTCACAAAATTATGTTAATTATGTTAGTTGCTGTATTTAACTACAGTTGAGTTGGAGCTACAGTTTTGCTAAGGCTTTATGCTTATCTATTTCTAATTATCAATGAGAGTATGGGCAATGGGGAGTGCCATATCAGGGGTATTGGGATGTGCTTAGTTACCATGGGAGCCTAACTAAAAGTATCCAAATTGGGTTCACTTGGTAAGCTCTGAGTTCCTCAGGGATTAGTCCTTGGTCATTTGTATTTTAAACCTGTTTATAAATGACCTTCAGTTTGTCATTATAATATTGTCTCTACTTATGCTATTGATACTAAAGTGTGCATAACTATAGGTTCCATGCAGAAGTTGCTTTGAAGGGAGATTTTGGCTAATTGTCAAATTAAGTTAAATCAGTGCCTGTCCTGAGGTGCAAGGCACCCAAAGCAATTGCTTCATGCACCCTGTTCGGTCTTCATAGAGATGCTCATGTGTGCACAACCCTGGAAGCAATTGTTCAAACTAGCCAAATCTGAAACAAGGAAAGACAAGAGAGGAGGTATGTGTCCGGTGTCCCACCACAGTTGTGTCCTTCGCACATGTCTCATCTGCCTACCCCTAGTTCTGATCCTAGGTTCAATGTTGATAAATGGAAGCTCCAACTCACTTTGACTCCATAATCCACCGAAATAATTTCCAAGCATGGTAGCTGTAATTGAACATAGCTTGAGGGGTCACACGTTGAGCCCTGGAAGGAGCTGAAGTTGCAGTTGTTGGCAGTGGGATAGCATCCCTACCGCATAGCAAAGTGACAACAATTAGATTAATTGCATTAGATTAATTCACATGTCCAGCACATTATTCAGTGAAAAGCATTGGGCACAGGAACAGCATATTCATTTATAGTTAGAGGCCGTGGGTAATAGCACTCCACAAACAGCCGAAACTCTAGTGCAGCTTTGCAAAAATGTTCATCTGTAATGAACCAAAAAGTTCCAACTTCTAGTTACAGTGCACACACGTTTTTTCTGAAACTCTGGTGTTTTAACTCAACTTACAGAGTAGCTATACACAGGCAAGGAAAACCCTGGAGCTATAAGCACAGGGGCTGCATAACAAGGGATCAGAATGACCAGCAGCCAGATTATACTGGTTTATGTTTAGAGATTGGCAAAATCAGATGCAGCTAATATTGGGTGAGATGCAATGAATTAAGGCAGGGAAAGCTGGGCTGGGTGATTGGTTGGCCTTACCCTCTGAGCTGGGCATGTACAACTGGAGGGAGTGGATGAGCTGCTATGGATGGAACCAGCATGTTAAAGTGGTTGATTGACCTTACCCTCTGGGCTAGGCATGTACAGCTATAGGAGGTCTCTAGAAAGTGGATGGGCTGCTAAGGAAGCTGCATGGAAAAGTTTTTGCTTGCCCTTGCCCTCTGGCCAAGGCATGTACAGCAGGAAGGTCTCTACAGAGTGGATGAGCTCTACAGGAGCAGCATGGCAAAGTGATTTGTTGACTTTATCATCTGAGCCAGGCATGGGTGGGGTCTCTATAGAGTGGGCAGGTTGACCTGCACCACATTATTGTTAAAAGAAAGGTAAGTTTGGTATCCAGGATGCAATCAAATTGCCTTAGAAAAACTGTGAAAGCATCATAGTCTAAGTAAATGGTTAATGTAGCAAAATAATGCAATGATTTCCTACGTCAAGTCTCCTGTCCTAGTTGTTTTGGTTTTTGTGCTTTTCCAGTGCTCTAGCAGTGAACTGTTTGGTCTGGTAGGGCAGGCAACCCAGTGGTAAGTTTTCCTTGCTTTAACCAGTCTAAAAAATCTACATCCACAGGAGGATGGCTGGCTTTGCAGACAATTACACATGATCATAGATTATTTTAAACGTATTTCAATATATCCATTTATTTATGGTTTTGCACAGCCCAACTCAAGTTGGGCTCGTTGTGGGGGTAGGACCTTACCAGAGAACTGTGACGGTGGGTTGATTGATACAGAAGCTATTAGTGCTAGGTGAAAGCCTACTTGGATTTGACTATCATTGAGACACTGCTGATAGTAACATAATAAGTTAGGTTGAAAAAAAGACACACGTCCATCAAGTTTACCATTTTAAGTAGTGATGGGCGAATTTATTCGCCAGGGCCGAATTCGCGGCGAATTCCCGCGATTCGCCGCTGGCGAATAAATTCGCGAATCACCAGCGAAATTTCGCCTAGCCCAAAAAACGAGTCGCGCGTCGTTTTTGACATGACGCGTCGAAAACGACGCGACGCGCGCCGAAAATTACGTGACGCGCGTCAAAAGCGTCCCGCGACTCGTTTCGCAAATTTTTCGCCGATTCGCGAATTTCTCTAGAAATTCGTGAATCTTCCGGCGAAGCGAATCGCGGGAGATTCGCCCATCACTAATTTTAAGTCTATATACATAACCTTCCTAACTGCTAGTTGATCCAGATGAAAACCTTATTTTGCCCTTGATGCTGCTGACTGGCATTTCTTGCTACAGTTTAATTTATTATCTACAAGGACTCCAAGGTAATTTTCTATTATGGATTTGCCTAGTGCAGTCCTATTAATGGTATAAGTGGCTTGGATATTTTTCCATCCAAGTTACATACATTTATTAAAATTGAATCTCATCTGCCACTTAGCTGAAAGTTTGTCAAGATCCAGTTGCAATATCCTCCCCTAATTCAGTAATGAACAAATTAAATAAAGGTGGATCCAAGTGGGGCCATCCTCTCTGTAGGTAGATACAGCCTAATACTGAATGATGGATATAATGACATAATGCTGATCTCAAGTCTTCAGTGAGGAATGGCAGAGCATAGTAGCCATCTCTTATGGAATTATGGATTTAGAATATTGCCTTGGGTTAGGCTGGCAAGGACATATTTATTTAATAAAAAGTGAATAAATGCTGTGGCCATTTTACCCCCATTTCTGGCTCCTGGTGTTTCTTTAAGGTATATAACAATGGGTTTCAGTGTGACAGCCGAAGCCTTCGGGTCAGTTGAGGAGTGCACTTGTCATGTGCTCCCAGGCATTATATTGATATAATCTGTTCAGGTGCAGCTAAACCTCACTCTTTACCCCCATGACACATTACTAAATACCTAGTGGGGGGGGGGGGTCTGGGTTGAAGATCCTGTTTTGTTCCCTTTTTGTTCTTTTATTCACCCATCAGTCTTTTAGCAAGCTTTGCTTTCATAGCAGAATTTTTGTTACTTAACAAGCCACCGACTTTTTCCTCTTCTTCCATCATTTATAATTGTTTTATATATTCGGAAGGAACTTGCTGTGTAAGAAACAGAAAGTCTCTTAGTGCTAGTATGGTTTTTTTGTGTATCGATTTTTAAAATGGATCCTAAATGCTAGTGCAAACTTCAGCAGCTGTAGTTTTGCTTGGTGGGATTTTCAGTTCTGATATTAGCAAATAAACAAGGACAAAGAAATCAAAACTGTATAACTAATAACCAAAGCTAATTATGCATTGAACAGCTCAGGTTTTTTACGTATACAATTCTAGGGTTCTAATAAGCAGAAAATGTTTCCAGCTATTATACCCCACAGACAAGAAAACTTTTATGTGCCCTTAAATATGTTCTCTTTTGCCAGTGTGTACTGAAACTGCAAATCAGTTAGACACTCTTAAATTACTAGCAATTCCTAACTTTACTTTAGAAATAAAGAGTTAAAAACCATGGCTTTTACCTTCAAGCCCTCTCTTTAGAATCAACTTATTTTTAACTTAAAGGGGTTGTCTTACTTTTTTAATATATTTGTTTTAATTATTTGCCTGTTTCTTCTGACTCTTTCAAGTTTTCAAATGGGGGTCACTGACTCCATCTTAAAACTGCTCTGTAAGGCTACAAATTGATATTGTTACTTTTTATTACCCATCTTTCTATTCATTCCCTCTCCTATTAATATTCCAGTCTCTTATTCAAATCTATGCAGGGTTGCTAGGATAATTTGGACCCTAGCAACCAGATTGCTGAAATTGTAAACTGGAGAGCTGCTGAATAAAAAACAAAATAATAAAAAAAAAAAAATAGTTTGTGTTGGTGGAGCTGATTTACCAACTACCATTAGCTCTCAAATCTCTCAGGTTATTTGGATAATACTTATTAAGAGCCCCTACATCAGAACTTCACATTACATTATATTAGCTTGGACGGGACCAATTAAATTTTTACCTAAATTTTCACTGATGCTTAAAAAAGAGCAAAATCTAATCTGTAGGCATGTTATGGATGCCTTTGAAAAAGGAGGGAACAACTGTCCTAGCCAAGAATCAACTATGTATAACAGATTTATAAAATGTAAACAAAGAAAACACATTTTATTTTATAATAAACCCAGATTTATATTTGCTAAAAGACACACTGGCATAGTCACCATAATGAATAAGCTATACGGCTGCATGTAAAATATTATATATGTTCCTGTATTAATATTACAATAATTGACTGAAGAATCAAAATGTTGTAGCATGTACAATTTTGATACACCCACACACCATTCCTATACATTGTACCACCCCATGTGAATATTATAGTCATCTCAGACTGTAAACTATATGGGCAGTGAACTGCTTCCTCTTGTCTCTTTGCTAATAATTAAATGTAACTATGTTTTGACTAAGGGATTGATTCCAAAAACTACTGCACTAAATATTTTAACCAGAGTGCCGTCCAGCCGATTATGTTTTGTGCCATAAGTTAATGTATTATTCTTCTGTAGATCACTGTGTGCATACATACATATAAAGTGACCCAAAGATAACAACTAAAATGTGATCTAAAATCATTTTATGGGTCTTTAGTATGTAGCCCATGGATAGTTACATTTTAAAAATGAAGCTGCTATTAAAATGCAGTTCCCATTTCTTTGAGCCTCTAAACATCCGGCACTGGCCTTGGTTTGCCAGGGGTTGTAGTTATGAGAGCCAGGGATCTATAGGCTGGCCTTAACTGAGCTTATAATAAATGGATGTGATCCAAGCTGATAGCTCATTGTGTACACAGAGGGAATACAGTTTAACAGCAAGCAAATATATTTAGATTTATTGCTAGAATTAAATGTCACAAGATCAAATACCATGTATCTGGGTATTGGATTTGGATACTGTGATTTATGCATAACAATATGGTAAGTGATTGTTGATATAGTTGATGGAAACGGAATTGATGTAAGCTATGTTTGCTTCAAAAACTTTAGGACCAAACACAGTAAATTGTGAAGTACGAGTCTAAATCATTCTAAACAGTTTTCTATATACTGAACAATTCATGGTTGATATAATAAAAGCCAACTCTTTCACCAAGTTCTCTTAAACCATAGTAACCAGTCAGTTAGCTGTAAATGCTACTTGCTGATTAGACATGTAGTAAACGTTGCACCTTTTATTAAATTAACCCCAGAATTCAACTGCTGTTAAAGTCTGGATTATGGCTACTATTTAGCTGTTTAGAATTGCTTTTGTTTTTATTTAACATGGAACATATTGACCAATATGGCATTCTGAAGGCATAGGACACCTGGTAAACACTGTGTAAGATACAATTAGGGGCAGATTTACTAAGGGTCGAATTCTCAAGGGCTTTTTTCCCTTTGAATTTGACCCTTCTATGATTTTTGAAGTAAAATCCGACAAAATCGAACATCGAATTTGTAGGATTTTACCGGTATTTGATTTTTCGATAAAATCGTATGATCGAATGATTTTATGAAAAAATTGTAAAAAAATGTTCGATTGCTTGATAAAATTGTACAAATCGAACGCTTTGAACGGTTTCAAGCATTCAATCATAGGATTTCTATTCAAACATAAAACTTAGAGAAAAAGCCTATGGGTGCTTCCCATAGGCTTCTATTGCAATTCTGAGG
The DNA here is from genome assembly GCA_024363595.1 of Xenopus borealis. Taxonomy (NCBI): domain Eukaryota; kingdom Metazoa; phylum Chordata; class Amphibia; order Anura; family Pipidae; genus Xenopus; species Xenopus borealis. The sequence continues at coordinate 135,550,843 of CM044431.1, forward strand.
TTCAATATGGCGAAGTAGGCCATCGAATAAAGTTTTAAAGGGAAAGTACTTCGACCATCGAATGATCGAATAGATTTTTATTTGATCTATTTGATACAATCGAATTTTGTAAATTCGATTGTCGAAGTGGCCTAATTTGAAATCAATTGATCGAATTTCGAATCCTTCACACAAATTTAGTAAATCTGCCCCTTAGAATCAGGCATTAAAACAGCATGTGGAATGTTTTATTTGAAGTCCATTTTGTGACAGTCCTGCAATAAATGTCTCATTTTGCTTATGAATCTGTGTTGTTGTAAGTAAGCAAACTCATAAAGCCGTAGAGTACTGTCTATAATAGCACCAAAACAACAAACCTTGAAATGAAAGCATAAAAAGCATTTTATAACATTTAATGAAACAGCAGTTGAAATTAAAGAGAGAAAGAAATGAATGAAAGTCCAATTGTTGCTAGAGGTGAATACCAAGCACATGCCTTCTAACACACTGGGGCTCTTTTATAAACACTGGACAAATTTGCACCACCAAGTAACCCATAGCGACCAATCAGTGGCTGACTTTTCTAAGCTACACCTGCAGGGTGAACAACTAAAGCAAACATTTGCCTGACATTGCAAATGTGTGTAAAGAAGTGCCAATAATAAAAAGGATCATGACATGTACAGTATTAAAGGTGTCATTAACACTGAAATGTAATATGACAGATAGAAGCAATGGACCATGAATTCAGTAAAGCTGAAAATGTAGAACACTTGTTTAAATATATATAAATATCTATCTATATATAGATATATCTATATAT
>CM044431.1:135564766-135607977 GCA_024363595.1 Xenopus borealis
TTTATACAATCAGATTGTAGAGAAGAGGAATTAATCTCCAAAGAAAGAGCATGAGCACTCACACATGCAGCGAGCACTGCCTTCCCTGCTGCTACAACATAAGTGGGGCTTATTTATAAAGTAAAAATAAGTTCCTGACTTTCATGTTATAAAAAGAAACCACTCTACTTACTCTGAACGTGAGTAAGGAGATTAAGTCTCTGAATTATGTGTTGCTGATAATACAGTGGTGTAAGAGAGATGTGATTTTCAACCAGGGTTAGCAGAATGGGAGTGCTTCACGTCACAATATTCTTGATGGGTAACACAAGTCATTTATTGTTAAATGAAGGTTAAATATCTATAGACTGTACTACTTTATAGTCTACATTTGGTGGGAATTATCCATATTTTTCCTTTTTGGAATTTTTATATAGTTTTATTTCGGAAACAGTAAAGAATTTTTAATCGATTGTATTTAGTAGGATTAAATTCATAATTGTTGCCCTACAACAAATGCCTGGTGCTGGTTGGAGAAGCCAGAGCCTTTCCCACTGTAAGGGAAGACACAATTCTTCCAAGCACACAAAGGCAATTTAAAGCAGTCTAAGACCCATGTACGTTTATTGTATCACATGTAACATTTCAGGGGCAGGCCCTTTCATCTTACTGCGGACAGTAGTAAATGTTTGTCAGTATCTAATCATTGCAATCTAACTTTTGTACACAGTCATCTAAGTACTGAAGGGCTTTTCTGTCCCTTTTGGGGTATCTTGTATAATGGCTGTCCTGTATTTGGCCATTATCATTGCCCTCTGCACTCTCAACTTCAGATACTGGGACTTCCCCTGGATTTGGGTTTAATATAGGGTGTACACATCTTTCCCTGTAAATGTTATCATCAGTAGTGATGGGCGAATCTCCCACGATTCGCGCCGCCGAAAAATTTGCAAATTTCCCAAGAAATTCGCGAATCGGCGAAAAATTCGCGAATCAAGTCACGGGACGCTTTTGACGCGCGACTCGTTTTTTCGGCGAAATTTCGCTTGTGATTCGCGAATTTATTCGCCAGCGGCGAATCGCGGGAATTCGCCGCGAATTCGGACTTGGTGAATAAATTTGCCCATCACTAATCATCAGCATCGAACACATCAGTTTGAGTTTGTCTCTCAGTCATACTCTTTGTAATGAACTTTACTAGACTGTGTTTAAATACCTTTCCAGTGCTTGGGTAATACACCAGGTACTAGGGACTATTTTTGTCATATCCTACAAAAATTCCCTTTTTAAACTTTAAGTCTAGTTTACTGGTATGCAAAGCATTCTGACCAAAAAGTTTTCATCTTTGATAGATTAGGCTTTCTCCCAGTTAGCATGTAGTATGGAGTTTGCCTTAAACAATTGTTATACACCTGTCGCAAATCATAACAACAGTCATTACTGCATATGTCCATAACTCTTTTGGCAATGTACTCTTAAGCCACATACACCTTATCATCTCAAATAGTGTTCTCCAATTTCTCCCAGCAGTCTCATTTTGATGGGAGGATAAAGATGCTAAAGTGTCATGTCTTACACTCTTCTCACTGAGCAGTGACTGAAAGTTCTTTGCATAAATTCTGTCATTATCAGAATTGATAGTCCCATAGGAGGCAGTATCAGCAATGAACTTTTTTGTGGCTTATACTTTAAATACTGCACCAGAGTAGTGATCAGTAACTATTAACTACACTTTGTAATTTTAAAAGATCATTTTAATTACAGTGACCAAAGATTGCATGCCAGGTTTGAATATTATAACAACCACCAGTCTCCAGTCACCAGTATAATCTAAAGTGTTCAGATAATAAAGCTCTCTTGTTGGTGAATTTGTTCTTATGAATCAGTTCACTGCCATATTGACGGAATGTACAAGATGTGTCCTTGCTTGTTGGAATGCAGAATGCATGGCACATGGGGTTTTCTAGATAAGTTTGGTAATTGGATCTCCATGCCTTATCTCTGGTAAAAAAAAAAAAAACATTAAGGGGCAGACTTACTAAATTTGTGTGAAGGATTTGAAATTTGATCGAATTTTTATGAATATTAGAATTAGAATTTTCAGATACCTTTTTTGGGCACTTTGACCATTGAATTTTAAAAATGTGATCGATTCGACGGATTCAAATGATTTGAATAAAAATTGATGGTCGAATTACTTGCCCTTTAAATTTTTATTCGAATCCCTAGTTTGCCAGTTTAAACCTACCGAATTGCTGTATATGGTTAAAATCTTTTGAATCGTTCAATTAGAATGATTTTATTGTTCGATTGAAGTATTCGATCATTCAATTAGTCGATTAGCATTAAAGTTCTTCAAATTCGAATACTGAATTTTAAGGATTTTAATTCAGAGGTTTCTGAATAACAGGTTGCTGGGTAATGAATCCCATATCTGTACTTCAGCATGCTCTGTTGTGAGTAAAAAAGGAAACAATGGAGTGAAGAAAGTTTCTTCTCTTTATATTGACTAACAGGGTAGCCCAGCATTCTTTTTAATATTGATAAGGCAGTCTAGAATGCTGGTGGACAAAGTAGATTTATGCTTCCATTGACTGACAAGTATTAAGCTAACTAAGCAAACAAAGCAGCATCTCACCATGTGCTTTTCCCATTTTAAGACATTTTGGGAGACATGGCAAATGATTTTGACTGATATGACAGTTGGAAGAACAAAAAACTGTAAACTGTACACCTGTAATGTGAAAATAGAGCCCATTATTTTAGTATCTTTAATAATGAATAACTGTCAGTGTTTTCTTTGGACATTCACCGTGATACCTTTTTATTACATATATAGAATACATTGCAACAAAAAATATCTAAATTAGGATATGCTTATTAGTGTAGAAAGTAATATCAGAATATCCACACATTAAATATTAAAATCCATGACTATCAAGGAGTCATTCAATTTTAAGATAGAGACTACTAACTTAGACACTGTACATAAAAAGTCAGACTATATTATACTTTGGATAATTTCTGCAAGCAGCAGGCACCTTCACCAGCAATGAAATCCTCATTACCTAAGAAAAAGTGAGGATAATTAGACAAAAGTAACAAATTACTGGCACTGGGTCATTAACACTAGTACTGTATCCCTGTAAAGGAAGTATTATGCCATTGTATCCTTCCTTGCAAGCTGTAAATAACATAATTTTTCACATATTTAATCATAGTAATAGTTAAAATTATACACCTTAGGCAAGCAGAGCATAAACCCCCTGGAAAACAAGAAAACATTCTTGTAAAAAGATGCATATTCATTAAATATGTGGATGCTGCGTAAATTATGGAAACCAATTTTGAGTTAGTCATAAATATAATTTAATAGCACTTTTATAAACAACACATGGCTGTTGACAGTTTAGATATATTAAATAATGTACTTTTAAATAGTGTTTAAACATTACCACCTGTACCCAGCAGTGCCCTCTTGCATCAGCTTTATAGTGTAATAGTTTTATTGCTGTCTAAATTCCTATCACGTAATAACACAGTGAGGCTGCACCACCATTACTCGTTACATCTGTAAGCAAGGCATGAAGGCAGATATATTTTAAGGTGTTAAAGAACTAGTGGAAAAATAATGGCACTGTATCTCATTACATTCCAGTAGATTCTGTGGAATAGAAATCTGAATTAATGTGCAATTTACAGGCAGCAAAACAGGTTATGGTGCAGTAAAGACATCATTGCTTCAAGGGGAAAAAATACCTAATTTATATGCTTGTTTTTATTTCATGCACAATTTCCTTAAAGGGGTGGTTCACCTTTAAGTAAACTTTTAGTATGTAATAGAATGGCTAATTCTAAGCAACTTTTCCATTGGTTTTCATTATTTGTTTTGTATAGTTTTAGGATTATTTTTCTTTCCAGCTTTCAAATGGGCGTCACTAACACATCTAAAAAGCAAATGTTCTGTAAAGCTACTACTGTATAGCTATTTCTCATCTTTCTAGTAAGGTCCTCTCCTATTTATATTCCAGTCTCTTATTCAAATTAATGCATGGTTGCCATGGTAAACTGGACTCTAGCTACCAGATAAGGCAAATTGAAGAGCTGTTGAATAAATGACAAAAACCTTAAATAATAAAAAATGAAAACCAGTTGCAAATTGTCTGAAAATGTCATTCTCTACATCATTGATCCCTAACCAGTAGCTTGTGAGCAACAGGTTGCTCTCCAACCCCTTGGTTGTTGCTCCCAGTGGTCTCAAAGCAGGAGCTTATTTTTGAATTCCAGGCTTGGAGGAAGCTTTTTATTGTATAAGAATCAGTTGCACTGCTAAATAGGGCCTCAATACAGGCTACCAAATGGCCAATCACAGCACTTCTTTGGCACCCCAAGAACAATTTTCATGCTGACGTTGCTCCCCAACTCCTTTTTCTTCTGAATGTTGCTCACAGCCTCAAAAGGTTGGGGATCCCTGCTCTACATTATACTAAAAGTTAACTCAAAGGTGAACTACGCCTTTAAAGAGTACAATTCATTTACTTAGTTTTGTGTATTTAATCCAGTAGGAGGCTCCATATTCAGTTTATTTGGATTTTATCAAAAAATACTTGGAGAAATTAAATGTAAAACTTATTTCTAAATATCTGATCATTTTAGTAGTTTTTTTGTGGTAGGAAATACCACTTTTGGCCAACACTTTCTTTGTGCATCATTCATGATATGCAACAGAAGAAGCATCAGTGAACTAAAACCATTTAAGGAAGGTGCTTGTGTCTGTATGTAACAAATGAGCTATCAAAGGTTTAACCAGTTTTAGAAAAGGGCAAGAGGTCCTCTGCAATCACACATCAAAATGCTAAGGGAAGGGGGTTAAACGCAAAATTTGGGGCTTTTTGGGGCAAAACTCAAATTTTTTAATTTTTTTTTTTTACTCAAATTTATTAAAGCCAGATGCAGCAAAAAACCCTAATCTGAAAACCTGCCATCTCAGACCTATTGAGGTTGTGATTTCAATACTCATTACAACAGGGCTCCTAGAATAAAATTGACAAGTTAGACACAATCAGTTTGCATCTATTCAAATAACAAGACTTGTTTTTGGATAGGTCCAAAATTACCATCTTTCCATGATGGCTGTAATGTAAATCTGGGATTGTAATGTTTAAATCATGTAATCTGAGCTCAATTACAGTTGTTTCCATGTGGTTGCAAAACTGAAACTAATTAGGATGCCAATCAGAAACAGCATTTTTTTCCTGTATTCAGCATTTGTTACTGTTCCCGTAGGGTTGAGTGCACAAAAGATGCACAATACATCAGCTTTTCACCAAAAGTGTTGGTCCTAATTCAGTATGAAGAAGATTTTATTTAGCTAAAACATTGCTTACCCAAATGGTGTCTTTATAAAATCAGACATTGGACTATTCCAAAGCTATAAGGAAGTAAAAATGAGTGTGATCTGTTTTATTTCAATTCATGCCAAGAAAATGTAAATTTGCTACCTTTCGTAAAAAAAAGGTTAGACTCAGATGTTCAGTGTGCTTGAATAGAGAGGTTGGTTGTCATGATAGAAGACTCTGCATTTCAAATTTGCCATCAAAGTACAGGTATACATTCAGAATGCCTGGGACCTGAGGTTTTCCTGGTAAGTAAGCCCGGATTTGTGGAAAGGCCACAAAGGCCTGGGTCTAGGGCAGCATGATTACAGGAGCAGCATGCCACCCAGCCGCACCATTTGTCAATGCACCAATGACTGCATGCATGGAAAATTTCCTATTTACACATAGTCGCACATTTCCTATTTACACATAGGCGCACATAGTCCTTGGTGCCAATAGGGGAAGTGTGCATGTGTGCATGCACATGCTTACGCACCGGGGGGCGGGGCTGGAGCGGAAAGACAGTAGGGTAAATGTGAAGTTCCGCCACTAGAGGGAAATTCCTCTGCTCTCCATTCTTTTCCCTCTAGTGGTAGAACTTCACTCTTTGATAAATATACCCCAGTGGCTTGTCTAAGGGTTCCGGAAAGTAAAATCCGGCCCTGCTGATAAGGGGTATGCACAATACATTAATGGTACTAAAATAAGGAAATATTGTTTTTCGATATACTTGAATTTTTACTAGCTTACTTAACATTAAGTACAAGGAATTGCCTATTATTACAGAAAGAAAGCATGTTGGTCAAAAAATATGGATTGTTTAAATTGTTCAATGCTCTGTATGAAATGGCATTCTTGTATTTCATAACTTTATGATTACTGGGTTGAAGCTAATAGATTGCATACCTGTACACATTATACCATTTTTCCATATTAAACACTAATGAAACCTGAACTACCTTGATGTTTCATTAGTATTCTTTTTATTAATTTCATGGTCCTGCATGTGACCTAAATAAAATCAAGCCTACAGAGTGGAGAAGTGGCATTAGTAAGTGTTGTAATTCTTCAGTGCAAACTCTCATTGGGTCAGGTTTGTGCTAGTCAGTCAGTATTTTTTTCTAACGTGTGATTCACTAGCCAGAAATTTACATTCTATAAATGTGTTTCATTCTCCTTGCCTGAAGCTTGTTCTCTGTAACCTGTCCTTCTTTTTTCCTTTATACTATAGTCTTATTATTTATGTGAAAATGAGTTGCTTTAGTAGCAAGCTGTGCATCACTGTATCCTCTAGATACCATATTGTGACCAGCAGGACTTTTGTCATCTGACCAGCAAAGTGTCCAACTCTGCTTGTTTATTTTTACAACTATTTTTATGAAAGCAAAACTGGAGCACTTGCTCTACATATATAAACACCAATTATTACACATACTTTTATGGTAACATTTTTTTATTATATACAGAATAAGGTGGGATTTTATAATCATGAATGTCTTTTGTCATGAGTAGGAAATTGTGAGAATTTAAAATACAAAAAGGGTTACTTAACAAGTCACTAAGCTGGCATTTTTGTCAGCAGCAATCCACCATGAATCCACACTAGACTTTAGTCATGTGTGCAGATGCTATTATTATTTGACATTTCCCTATCAAATATTGGGATCAGAGCCCTCCCAAGCCCTACCCCTCTCTATCTAAGATGCAGTCTTGGCATGGGTTGGGAAATATGGGAGCCTCATTTTTCTATAAAGAAAATTGTAGTAGTTTACTACAGGTTCTTCAGTAGTTACTTCTTATGGCATTGTCATAGTAAAAAAAGTTAGAACATATACATTTACTATGAATAAATTGCTAAAAATGAAAACAGTATATCTAAAATTTTTAAATTTTTTATTAATCTATTCCAAAGTAAATGTATTTGTCTAAATGTATAAATTGTAACTGCTCTTAACTATTGGAGGCAGATTTATCAAGCTATTTGTGTACTTTGATTAGGGAATAGTCCAAATTTGATTCTAATTTTGAAATGTATGTACTGTCTCTTTAAAAAAATTAACTTCGACCATACACCATCTAAAACCTGTTGAATTGCTGTTTTAGCCTATGTGGGACCTCCTAGAACCTATTTGGAGTCAATTGGTGGACTTTGAAAAGTCAATGGCTTTTTTTTGGGAAAAAATACAAAGCAGATTTGATCGAATGCGATCAAAAACAGACCTATTCAAACGAAAAAAACTTCAACTTAATTTCGGTTGGTCTTTTTGCATTCAAGTTTTGAAGTTTTTGCACTTCAAAATTCGACCCTTGATAAATCTGCCCGGAATAAATCAGTAAACTACTATGCTACAATTATTCATTATTGTTTTTGTCATTTCCAACGTGCATATTTGTCTATGAATGTAAAAGTGCCTTTATGGGAAAACAGTGTTTACAAATGTATTCAGTAACTGTAGATATGATTCAAGCTCCTTAATGTGGATTTCATTCAGTATGATTAATGATGGGGCAAATAAATTTGCCAAGCATGAATTTGCAGCAAATTTCCATTTTTTAGTGATGCATATAAAAATTGTCGTTTGCATCAAAATAATTTTTAACGCCAATCGACTTCAATGCGTTTTGCACATTTTTTGGCAAAACAGCAAAGAATTGTCCATCACTAATTATGGCTTGTAAACCATACAACAACCTTCCCACACATAATTATATATAAAGTGTTACTGTTTTTGTTGCATCTATAAAAGTCATAGACAACCTTCCTGCACTTAATTACAGTACATATATAAAGTATTACTACATGTGTTTGATCTGTATATGCATAGTGCCGTAACTCTGAATGCTAAAACCTTGTATTTTTAGACTAGACATTAAAATCTCCAAATCTACACCATGTCCAACCTGTGTCTAATGAAGAAACTGAGCTAACATTTAACCCATTTAGAAGATTGATGTTGAAAGGTTTAAAAATAAATCACTGTCTGTTGTCTATATCAATAATGAGATTTAAATGGGCCCCTAAAGCAGTCTTGAGTTAAGCTGGTTCCTTACATGTTCAAGAATTTTCTCTTTTCTTTTGGTCTTGTTTTATGTCCCACCCATCCACTTTGTGTTTCTCTTCCCCTGCTATTAAACTCCCTTGCATCTGTTCCCAGTTCAAGCAATGTCCACACCAAACATAGTATATATTCAACTTGCAGAATCTTTTTTTCCTCAAACAAATGCTAGTGCCTAACAAAGATTTCTTACACTATTACAGTGATTTATTCCCATAACATGTACATGCCATGCTAGATGCATAGATTGAATAATATAACATACTCCTTTGAATTTACTTTAATAATAAATTAATCTTTGCCCAAATAAATTTCACTTATTTTTAAGAACATAGCTAAACGAAAACAATATACTGTAGTATGCCTTTACATCAGCATTCACTTTGGCACGCTATGCAATAAAGTATTTATTACAGCTAAAGTGTGAGTGTGATTTACAAAGCACATATTGGGACATATTTTAATAAGTAAAAAAAAAATCTAAAAAGTGTGGCAAAGTAAAGCTTTGTTGATGTCCAGAATTAACACCATGCATTATGATTATGAAAATCATAGATTTACGGAAGGGGTAATTTACAGTTGTCTATGCAGTATGCACATTGCAAAAAGAGGCTGTAATTGGCCATACTGACCCTTTATGTCAAGTGGTAAGAATTGAGCTGTGTTGCATCTCCTGAACATTTTCTATCCAGTGCAGCAGACCACTGGACAATAGTGCTTCTCACATAAGAGCTAAGGGGCCACCTTCTTTTAGGGTTAGGTAATTGACTCATAAAGAGTTTATTGCTGTATTTATAATGTACTATAATTTCCACTATTATTTTACACAACTTCAAACCTGGTGTAACTTACAGAGGTCACTGGGCCTAAATTAGGAAGAAAATAAATTGTGCCATTAAAAGTAAAAGAAGCCTGGCAAAAGCTGAAATAATTACCATTTTTTCACCAGAATTTCACCTCTGTCAAAATGAATTACGCAAATGTACACCTAAGCATCATTTTATGCAAACTTAGAATGGTGCTGACTTATGACATTTTGGAATGTAATAATGCCAATTGTTTGAACAACTTTATTTGTTTCATGTATTTTAAACAATAAAATTACAAAATGGGGCTGCTAATGAATTCCAAACACCAACATCCTCACTTTCTTGGGAGTTTATAACAAATGAAGGATTCCAAGTTGGAATTAATGGACTAAAAGCAGTTTATTTCTTAAATATTAGTATACTGTATATAGCTGATTTAAATTGTCTTTCAAGACAAAACTTTGTGTTTTTTACACCTGAAAAAAAATGAAAATGATATCTTGCTTATTTTTTTTCCCAGAGGTTTGAAGTCAGTTATGCGTTCAATGAGATTCAACAGTCAACATTAATGCAGCAATCTGCAGTAGAGTGGATGAATTCCTGATAAATTGTCTCTCAGGGTTTATAAAACATATTCACCATAAAACAAGCCACAATATTTTTCCTTACATTAGTCAGCTTTGACATCCAGGCTGCTGAATCTCTAGGCCAGTATTGGTACCTGCCATCGCTGAAGCTGTAAACAACCCTATGTTTATAGCTGCACTGCTTATACATCCATTTCAAGGTTTCAGCTAGATAAAAGGCCGACTGCCTATATAAACTAGAGTGGGCTGCAATGTTGTTGTTAGCGTTATTGCTCCTTACTGTAGTGGTCAAATAGTTCCTTTCGGACTGTTTGCCTATGTTCTACCATCTGCATAGTCAATGTTATGCAACCTGTGTCATTTTTACCACTGCAACAGAAAAGAATAATGACTAATTAAATAAACTGATGATGTTTATTGTTAAATTGAAAACAACGCATACTAATAGGCTCTTGATATGAGTTCTGTATAATTTGTTTTCTAGGTTCTGTTTTTATGTTCTATGTTTATAAAAACATCTGGAGACTTAAAACACATATTACTTTACCTGTGTCTACACTCAATAGATGCCTTAGTTATTATATCACATAGCTTAACTCTTATGTCTTTGTGTACTATATTTCTGTATCAGAAAAAATTGATTACTTATACAGTATATTGTCATAGATGTCCTTACATACAGTATGAATTAACACCATGCATCACAAATTCAGATATATAATCCATTGTAAATAACATTATTATAAAGACATTGACTTGGCACTATTGATTTGGATATCTTATGTCATGTAAATGTCAACTTCACTTAATTGTCCTTGAAATTATTTTGCTATCTTCTTGATTTTCTCATTTCTATGTATTTTTTTTAAATTATGAAACCTTCTTGGGTGCTGGTGATTAAGTGTATTACCTGAATGAGGAACCTTACAGAGACTAGGATGTTCATTCTGAGACCATGTGCTTATATGATATTGTACAAAGATAAAGGATATTTGACTAACAAATAGGGTGATCCATCAAGTTATTTTGATACAACAGGGTTAATTTAAATTTAGTTTATTACATGGATTAATATGTATGCATTTAAAATACACCTGCTTTTATTTGTGATAACATTGTACAATATATTATTCTTCCTTTCAAGGTGACATATTGGTTGTGTAGACAGAAATATTATATCCATTTGAAACACAAGCAGCATGTGAAATCTAACATGTGTATTAGGAGTAGGAGCTATTTGTCAAAGCCATTTTCTCAAAAATGTAAATGAACACAGTGGAACCAGCATAATGTGTAATGCACAGTTTTTATCCACTCTTGTTAGGAAATCACTCTTTCATGTCTGGTTTCTAATCTCACAATGTGCCTATCTTTTGGGGTGTGTTTTGCATCACTGTGTGTTCAGTGGTATAACTACAGATTGAGCAAATATAATTTAGATATTTGACTCAAATGCTCATCATGTCCCACCATGTCACTCCATTTGAAATGTTTTGCCATGAGCTGGCTCCATCTTTACATATCATGCTTCATTGAAGCAACTAGCTAACTAAACTTTCATTCTCAACTTGTACTAGTCTTGGAGCAAATTTAGGGGCAGATTTTTGAATGAAAAAAAAAATTGAAATTCAACCAGGGAATAGTGGGGAATTAAAAAAAATTTGAATTCGAATATCACTCCTTTGAAGATAGCAAGGTGAATATCTTGGATAAAGAAGACCGATGGTTTGAACGAGGAGTGAAAGAGGCGATTCATGTCAGGGTGGAGGCGGGGGCCTTCGACACCACCTGTCTGCTACATACAATGCTGTTCTCACATCTGTACCCTAGCGGTTTCAGAAGACCTCACACAACCATTCATGCAACTCTCGCAAGTAACACCTGTGTCTAGGAGTTGCATGACACATTGGTAATCCTATCACAGTAACTACACAGAATCAAATTCAGATGTCACCTCTTTGAAGAGTTACAATGTGCCATTGTGATTGGATTAGTGGAAGAGTTTATATGCAGAGAACTTCCCATGCTGGTCAGTTGAACTGAAGAAGCTGCTCAGATGAGTAGTGAAACGTCTTCAAGGATTACTCAGCAAGTCCAGTTGTTTTTTTAGAATTACTTATATTAGATATACCATGACCTGGATGAATGAAAATCTTCATAGTCATTGAACAAGTTAGATAAAACATCACACTAAATACACAGAGGCTTTTTTCTCATGATGCCAATTATGAATAAACATGTTTACCAGCAAAGGAAGACACTACAGTGCAGGGGAAGCTCCAGAATAATAAATAAAACTATCCCAACATGACCAAGAAATGTTATTGTACATGGGACTGTTCTTTTTTTACCCTCTGTTTCCCTCATGAATTTGATTATTGTGGGATACATATTACAAGCTCCTGTACTTATTCTCCCATACAATCCCCTTAATTTCCTGTTCTATTTTCTAAGCAAATCCAGTTTTAACTATGTTTTTCTGTTTTGTGTTTAACTTTATCTCTACTCATTTTTAACAAGATATTGTCCCATTTTGCTTCAGTGAAAATTTAGCAAAATGGAGAAAAATTCACAAAACAGAAATAGATGTTTCTCCGTGCCACTGTTTCCAAACCATGCAGCTTTTTTTAACGTTACAATCTATGGGCCTTTTTTCGTGGTGAAAATATGTCATAATATGCAGTTTGCAGCTCTTAATTTTGTTAATTTGTTATTTGGATTTTGTCAAAGCAGTTGAAAAATGTGAAAAATATGTGAAAATATTATTTTGTGTAGAAAAATGTACATATAGAATTAAATAAAAGTAGTGTATTTATATGTGTAAATTATATACAAGGTAATATTATAGAATGCATGAGACAATCATACAGAGGCTGCAAGACAACACTGGGGTGGGTGAGGCAATAACATTATTTCTGTCTTCATTAATACTTTGTTAAATACTGTATGCTGTAGACAGTCATAAAGATTATACTATTAGCCCTTAAAAATGATGCCATGTAGACCTGTTTGCTGTTCTTTTTCTGATCAATTGGGATGCATTTGATTTTGATTTAAATGCAAGATACTGCCAAGGTAACATATTGGCAGACAGCTAGCTTTGTAATTACTATGTGGACTACCAATTACTTACATTTGACAGTCTGTCTGTAATGATAACTCCACTAGCATTAAAAATAAAAGGTAGTAGCAGTATATAGCATCAGGCATACACATTGTAATCTCTCTAGTTTCATACTAAATAATAAGTGTGAAGATACTGTAGCATTAATAATTCCTTAGGGTCTTCAAAATCTTTCAACAAAAAGAGAGCTTGGGTTTTAAGGACAATAAATCATGGTGAGTTTGGATTGCTGGAATATTGTTAGAAAAGACTTGTGGTAATCAAATTGTCTAGAACTCTTGTTGGTCTTTAAATAATCATAAAATCCCTTACAAAGTCACAATTGGTTTTTTTCACCAATATGTATTTCAGTCATTTGGAAGGCAAAATTACATTGCAGTTAAGCCATTTGTAAAACTGCAATAGCATATACATTGTCCTACCATGTCAGAGAACCTCCTTTCCACTATACTTCAATTCTTCTTCTTAGAAAAATGATTCCCATGTTGCCAAATTCTTCCTGCCTGGACAGCTATTTACAGTGTGCTGTTGGGGAGATCTGTGATCTCATTGATTGAATGTAGAAGGTATTGAACAGATAATTATGGGTGTTTTTTCTTTTGCAAAAACAAAACTTGTTGCAAAATACTGCTGCTGATTGCTGAAAAATTTTGCTAGTGGTAAGACCACAAAATTTTCTTCAAAACTGTACCAAGCAAAAAGTTTGTTCACTCCTTATTGCCAATGGGAAGATGTAGTCTCTTTTCCAGAGGTGCAATAATCTTCACAAAACGTCCTTGCTTTCAGGACTAAATTATGCCTTTGTGTGATAAATCGTATCGGTATAATTTCCAGACTGTTTGTCTTAGAGCTGTATTGTTTTACTATTATGTAAAAGTCAGTATTCTTTCATATTCATGGCAGAATGTGCTAATAAGCATGATTTATTATAAGCAACATTTATTATTTTCAGGGCCAGATTTACCTAGAGGGTGCCCCTCGGCCCGCTGTCGTTTGTCGCCCCTGTCCCCTCACTTTTATTTGCTCAAATTTTCATCATTGGGGCAGAGCAATGGAAATTGGCACACAGGAAATTAAAATTTCTAAACCAATGTGGGTGTGGTTGGGCAGCATGCCACCCCCTAAAATCCTGCCACCCTAGGCACAGGCCTAGGTGGCCTCTCCACAAATCCGGGCCTGATTATTTTGTTTAATATGATAGATACCTGAAAATCATAACAAATCCAAAGTTTTTTAAATATTTAATATTTTGCTATTTGAGCCTTTTTTGTTGTTACTGTTCTAAAGTTGTGTTGTGTTCTACGAAGGGAAATGAGAATAGGCACATAAAATAACAGAGTTTTCAGGTGTTTTTTTTATTAGACAGAAAGTCCATAGTGCTAGATTAAAGTGTACACAGATAATATTGATAAGTATGAGTATATGTAAAGCATATTCAAACTATAGTTTCTTATAGACCTGCAATTTTGAATCACTCTCATACAATTATTATCTGTAAAAATGATTTCATATTTTAGATCAATGTAATGCACTGTGGATTTGCAGAATCATTAGATGGGGAATATGCAAGTCATATAATAATACTGATTCTGCTTTGAGTGGTACTTAGAAAAATATAATCAATATTCATTGAAATAAATATGTATCTATTTCAGCTTGTTCCTTGTACTGTATAATACAAATGGGCTTGTCCAAAAGTCCTAAAGTTCTGAAATATATTTGAAAGGATTAATAAATATGCAGTGTTTGCTAAGGCTATTGCTTTGTAAGGAATACTTTCCACATGTTTGTGCATTGTTGGCAAGGATATGTTGACAGCCAAAGTCAAAACAATGCAGCAAATAATAATAGTCAGGCAGAAACTGCTAATATAAGAACTGATAATACCAAAAAATAGTATTTCGTTTATTTTTACAAACGCTGTAAGAAACTTGTATTATGCTTCAAGGCATAATAATGAAATTACAGTATGATTTAATTAGCTGTTCTATCTGGGCTTTTCCAAATCCAGGGATATTTGGGATATTTCCCAATCTAGACCTAAAAACCAAAACACTAGGGACAGTATCCCTACCAGAGTCTGGCTATTAGAGAATCACTATAGGAAATGTATTGAACATTTTACTCAAAGTGAGTTATACTGTAGCTATGCTAGTCTTGAATTCTGTTCATTTAATGGACTAGTGAAAAGCACAGGAGGGTACCATTTTGTCAGACACCCCAAGTGATTAGGTTAGACTTATACCCTGGGCTGGTGCATTTTTCATCATCAGGGAGCACCAGCCCCTGGAAACAATAGCAACTATTGTAATCACTGGAAGGTGCCTGACAAAGATGTACCCATCAGTTATCTTTACTTTTCTTGTCCTTTAAGTTTATTTTCAGAACCCAACTGGCAGAGACTGTAAGCACTACAATAAGATCAATTGTTATTTTCCATTCAGCATTGTTTTGACTTACAATGCATTATTATCCAGCATAACTGCCACTGAGGCAACATGAAATTACTGGCAAGTCCTACTTTCCAAAATGCTTTAAATCTGCATTATCTTCTTAACTTATATCTGTCATACTTCTCATCTTTACTCTGTTACAGTGACAGTGAGTACTTTATTAATTATTGAGCCACAGCTCCTTCTCTGAGTATCCTTTTTTTCCTATTCCCATATGCCCTTGCCAGTGTTAACAAAAACACTATTTTAATTGTATTGCCATTACACAAAGATGGTGCCTCTTATTTTCTCAACCAGGCTATTTCTTTAAACCAGGCTATTAGATATGCTTTATGTGAAGGTCACTGATCTCTCCAAAGCAAAGCAGTTAAACATAAACTATACTGTCAAACACAGCATGAGAGTGTACTTATAAACTGGATTTATTCATTAATTCAATTTGACATTTTCATATAGGATACTATCCCATGTTTGAGTAACATTAAATTTACTCTGTGTCATCACTCTCTGTCCTAATTAGAATTATATTATGCATGTTGGTTAGACACATATCTACAGCTTCGAGTACTAAGATAAAAGCAAAACACAATGATACATTTACTCTTAATATGGAGGTTGACAGCTTTAATGATTTCTAGCAGCAATCCATTTTCTTTGGCTTCATGCTAAATTTAGTATATTTTAGTGCATTTAAAGAGAAATCATCTTCATAGAAATTACTAAATAATGCCTAGCACAGGTACTAGTTATAAAAAGGGGCTTTATTTTGAGGTTCTGCATAGTTTGATGAACATTCTTTGAGCTGTGTGTTCTTTGAAATGTTTTAGAAAATGGATGTGAGCAGAGAAAGTTTCAAGTGGATGAATCATAGAACCGCATACACGCACAGATGCGGCTGTGATCCAACTGTATTTTTTAACCTGCCTGGGGAAGCCCGTTGGATGGCCCCACACACAGGTCAATAAGCAGCCGACTCGGTCTGTGGCAGCTTTTATCAGCCCGTATATGGGGCCTTTAGTTGTTATGTTGCTGTAACACTGGACATGGAATAAAAGGTTTTAAAGGCAAAGCCTGAGGATGGTGTGCTTCATATCCAATTATTCAACACTGACATGGAAACCACAGAACCTGACTGTGTCCCACTTTTTACAAAAATTATTAAAATTAATATTTCACATTTTTTTCTTATTCCTAAACATTTGTTTTATTTTGCATTTTTGTAAAACTGTAAAATTCAAGATTTATGAAGTTAAAAATACACAAACTTTAATACAAAACAAGTAAAAGTTGTTGAGATCCCTTTTAAGTCAATGGGATCCTTGCTGATCCAATTGGACCATTTTTAATCACTTTGGACTTTTAGAGGTTTTATGATTTTTTTGTTAGAAATTGTCTAAAAAACATAAATTGTTAAAGGCTTTTGTATTTTTTAGTTCAGTGTTTTTTTCCATTTGTACTTTTTTATATTTGGATCTCTTAATACATTTCATGCCATTTGTGGTTTAAGAGAAACAGAGTTTAATTGTGTTTCAAAAACCTCCAAAATTACTAAAATTCTACGTTCAATACATGAGACTCACCATGCTTGTAATATATGAGGAAAGTAATTATTGCAACAATATAATAATGACAGTGCCATGGGAAATAATAATAGATGCAAGTAAAAAAATAAATAAATAAATACAAATTAACTGACCATTTTCCATTACAAAGATATTGTAGGAATTGGTAGGAATTTAAGTAATTAGCATACAATTTGATTAAGTAAGTTGGAATAGCTGAAAAAAAAACACATGCTTTTGTATTTGATGTGCTATTTAATAAGAGGAACATATTGTCGCTGGAGGTCCCCAAAGCCCATGTCTGCAAAACAGTAAATGTACTGTAACTGGTTAAAGTCTGTCTTGTTGTCAGGAGGATAAATGGCTTCATTAAAGCTGCA
The DNA here is from genome assembly GCA_024363595.1 of Xenopus borealis. Lineage (NCBI taxonomy): Eukaryota > Metazoa > Chordata > Amphibia > Anura > Pipidae > Xenopus > Xenopus borealis. The sequence continues at coordinate 135,582,095 of CM044431.1, forward strand.
CTACATGGACACAAGAGGAAGGACTTAAGTGAGGAACAGTTGGAAGACTTGCTGAGCAAGTAGCATAAGTGCTTCTTGGGACAACTGATGTTTCATTGATTCATAATATATCACAGGCACATGAATATGCTCCCTTTCTGCGGAACCCAAGCCATGCAAGCAGGCGTTTGTGTAGTCAGTTCTAGCACAATTGTTTAGTTGCAAATAGATGCAATTACTGCACTGTCCCTAAAGGGACTCTTTTGGGTTATCGCTACATTCACAACAGCGGAAAACTATATATATAGATCTATAGATCTATATATATAGATCTATATATACAGTATATGTATAGATATAGATATATATATATATAGATATATATATCTATATATATATCTATATATATATATAAAAGAGTCAAATATTGATCAAGTTTTCTAGGACCTTATTAAAAATAGATTCTGGAAACAGTCAAGGGAGAAGAAACATTTTTCTACAAGGAAGAATTTAATGTTTAAAACATAAAATGACTCAGAAGTAGCAATCGTTAGCGCTCAGCAATAGTTATTGATTTAACACGATTTTCATTCCATTGTAATCCATTGTTTTACATTGATGACTTCCACGGAATCAGAGTTAGTGGCCTATCGTTAAATGTTTTGCTCTATTGGTTTCTGTTTAAATCCCATGAAACGAGTGAGATGTGTCTATCAAATTAAAACCTGAAGGGACATTTTTTAAGGGAATCACTTGTCCTTGGTAAATGGTAAATTCTTCTTTGACAGGGTCAAATAAGGTTCTTATTAATACTTGGGTGTCAGTGCAGAATTACTCCCCTGAGTGTCTCAATAGCTTTTAAAATCAGCTGAGCTTGAAAATATGCAGCTTCAGCCTTTGCCTGTGGAAAAGCACCCTCACAATTCATTAGGAGACAGATTTATTGTAAATCGATACTGGAGAATCTAGAAAGATTCATGGTAGTTCAATCTATTCTGCTATTTATCAAAACTTTCCAGTTAAGAAAATTTTCCTGACCATCAGGAAAGTTTGTAGTTAATTGATGCAGTTATCAAACATGATACTTGTCTCAAATCATCCAAATGTATTTGTTTTCATCAAGCAGTTAAATGTCATTCTGACCTTATAGAGTACTTCTCAGCAGCAGTACTATCACATATGCTTATCCCTGCTCTCCAATGCTGGGAAAAAAGACCTAGACCATTAATTTATATGCTGGATTGAATTATTCTAGCGTAAAAGATAAACCAATTAACCCATGTTAATGTTTTATCAAGAAGTACCTAAATGACCAATGTTTGATTCATCAGTAAAAGCTAATGGTGCATGTGAAAACAATATTTTACAGTTGAGTCTAACTGTTTTCTATGCTTATGTTTAAATATATTACCTGAGACTTACATGTTTTTCTTAAAGGAGTATGGTCAAAACAGTGCTGGGTATCAATATTGTGAGAGTACCTTGTAGGCGGCATGGATGCCCTCAATCTCCTGCTCGCAGCTCCTGACTCGTGCCCTTTCTTCTTCTTCAAAACCTCCGGGTTCATGCTCCATTTGTGCATCTTTGTATATATTTGACTTGCCATGCCCAACATTTGCCTTGATAGTTAGTGATGGACGAATTTATTCACCAGGCACGAATTCGCTGCAAGAATATTCGCCTGCTGAAAATTCGTTGGCGTAAAAAAAAAAAAAAAAGAGATGCGCATAAAAAAGGCGGCGCTTGGTAAAATGACGCAACTGTTTTGTGAATTCTTCGCCAATTCATGAATTTCACTGGAAATTCGCGAATTTTTCAGCAAAATGAAACTGAATACTGATTAGTTCCTAGGTGTATTTCAAGTTTAATATCAATACTTTGAACCTTGCCTGTCCCTGACTACCATTATTTTGAACTTTGTATTGCATTACTAATTGGTCTTGACCCTGGCCTGTGACACTGACTACATCTCTGACTCCTTATTCTATACTGCACTGCCTGATCTGATTTTGACCTCTGCCTGACCCTTGACTATGCTCCCTGTTCTCCATCCTTGTTATACATGTAACGGTTCCCTTGTCTGCCCAGAATTTTCCCCTTGATCCTCTCACATTAAGATCTGGTGGCATTCAAGTAGCGGACACAATTTGCAATTGTTTTTACATTTTGAGGTTTTTTTTTTTAGTTATTTTGCTTGTTATTCAGCAGTTCTCCAGTTTGCAATTACAACAAATCACCCTAGCAGCCATGCAGTGAATTGAAAAAGAGACTGTATGTGGATAGGAAAGGACCTGTAAAGAAACATGAGTAATAAAAAGTTGCAATAACAATACATATGCAGCTTTAGAGAGTATTTGTTTTAGATGGGGGCATCTCCCATGGACTTCTATGAAGCCTTGACTGCTTTTACTTGAAAAAAACAAAATCCAAATATTAGCAAATTGGCCCCTGAGTTGGCTTCAATGGCTAACACCTAAAATATTCGTATAAGATAAAAAAAACAGCCAATGTTAAGTATGTTTTTTTCATTGCTTATGTACATTTCCAAAAAAACCAGACTTGTTCTCAAGGAGATATTAGGGGAACCAGAGTACAAAGACAATATGGTCATGAACCATTCCTATGCAACTGAGAACCATAGAATAGAGATATAACCCTTCTAACTACTTCTTGAACTAGTTAACATGTCAATGCATCAAAATATGAAGGTAAAGCTAGATTGAGGAATGAAGAGGGGGGTGCAGATAACATTGGCAGGTTCTTATTCAAATGATACTGACATGATTCCATTACAAAACCCACTGAAATAAATTCGAACATCATGAAGGATGAAGAGATTAAGTATTTTTCTGTATCATCTTCAAATTGTTCAAAGGATCTCTGCCACTGACTTCTACATCACATCGACACAGATTTTAGATGGTGCATTTTCAGATATGAGCTATTTTTAGGTTCAGAGTATAATAAATATCGAACAATTCAAGTTTTTTTACCATAAAAAATATTTTTGAACAAAAAAAAACACTCAAAAAACTCAATTTTTTTTGTTTAAAAAAACTATTTGACATTTGATAAATACCCCCATAAATGTTTGAAGACTTCGCTTTCTACCCATCCCTTTATAACTTAAAAAAAGTTTATTTTATCTTAAAAGCACATAAAAGAAAGTACTTTCACAGGGGACATCCTGTTAAAGGAAGAGATCATTTAATTTGAAGCGAGCAATCCCAGCCATAAGGCTGATCTGTGCTGCTCATGATTGTGCAACTAACTTTGGGATCAGAAAAGAATTTTAAAATAGAAGTTTTTACACATAAATAGAAAGCAATCTTGGGCAAAACATATAACTGCTAAATCATATTTAGCCTTTACTGAAAATGTCTGAGGAGTTTGGGATTTTGTATGCTAAGGTGTTCCAATGCCCTTAGTTGTTGGATAAAATAAGATCCAAACATGAAGGGGAAATTATGCAGTAAATGGCTTTAGGGTAAAGAATTAGAGATTTTTTTTTTTTTTTTTTTAAAGGAGCAACCTTGTGTGTGTATACAATTTTAATTGCACAGTTTTTCCTTTCATACATTGGGTTTTACATAGATATTCTTTATTTATATAGATAATACACAGCACATGCAAATTGCCTCTGGGCCACTGGATTTTATAATCCAATAGGGTCTTTAAAGACCCTTCCATTGGGGCCTACAGAGACCCAACAAATGAGGACCACATCAACGTGCCAATGTGCTCCTCACCTGAAGGGATTTTTATACCTATCCAATCAATATCTGGAAGATTTTGGCCAAAAATCTGAAGGGCAGACCCATTGGCAAGTCACAGAGCCAGACCAATAAGTTGCTGACTCATCTAGAAGGACCAAATCGGCATCTTTATATACCTTGTATGGCCACCTTAAGTTTTGATCCAACATAGGAGGCAATATAAGGAATAATTGATTTATTTACTACATTTACTACATCTGCCTTGATGTGCATATAAAGTGTGCTTTATTACTAAGGTATACTGCACATCTGTGCCCAGAACACATTTTCACATGGAATGTTTCAACGTGGCTAAAATGAACAATAAAATGACCAGCGGGAGATTAAAATATGGTTATCTGCATGTAAAGCATCTGTAGCAAGAAATTCCTGCATAAGTAATTATATCACTTCCACTAAAGATCTGGTGTATTGATGTATGCAGTATGATATAACATTATTTTGAGTTTTCCATTGCTACACATTGACCATATGGTGAAATATTTGGGGATGTAGTACCAGACTTTCTTAGGCATCGGCAACTGTAACTAAGGGGTAGAGATATTGTCTGAAAATTAGAGCATGAATTTTACATTGAATAATTGAATTTGCCAGCTTCATAAGAAAAACTTGATGATTGTGTCCTGTCAGTAGGCTTTCACATTGAAAGAAAAACACTTTAAATACTTACATTTCTGGGATTAGCTGTCTGCAGTCTCATTCTTTATACTGTTTATGCTGGAAAATGTTTATTAAAGGGGTTGTAAACCCAACTGTAATGCAGCTCCACAGCACCTCCTACTTTTCTCTAAAAGTTACTTGAAAACCATAATTATAGATGCAAGAACTTCACCAATGAGAATTCTACCGATCATAAACTTCATTATAAATGCAAAAAAACTGACCAATAAGAACTCTGATTCCAGCACGATGTCAGGCATCTTGCTGTTTTCTTACATATAGAAATAATTATGTCATTTCATTTCTTCATTATATGATGGAATCAGACATGAGGATAAAGGACAGACTTGTCCAGTGCTGGGAAACTGGGCTTAAAGCTTCCCGCTCTAATTACAGTAAGAAAGAATAGGTAGCAAGATTGATACAGATCATCTGGATTCTCATTTTAGGATTATTTTGCATTTTAATGCAGCTGCTGGCCATGGAGATTTGGGGAAAAGTTTTATTGTGCAATATTGCTTTATGAATATAACCCTGATGTTGGTGGATTACAGCCCCCAGCATGCCTCAACCTTCAGTATATGTTACATTATTCTGGGATTTGTAGTCCAGCAACATCTGAGTAAAGTTTGGTTGATCAGTGCATCAGGGTTTACTAAGCCTTTAAATATGTTGTATTTTCAGTTGCATTCTTACAGCAAACACATGCAATAACTCATAAAGGGTCTTCAGATTGTCAACTTCCTTTTCTTGACTCACAGTGTAATGGGTTCCCTTTGTGAGAATAATGTATTTAAAGGTCAATGGTTTGCGATGCTTTAAATGCACTTGCATGTGGTTATCTGAAGGGTGTAAAAATCACAGCACATGTCTATGTCTTGCTGCAATTTTTGCACCACATTGGGTAATTCGAGAATTTACAGTAAGTGGGCTGGGGACTTAAATCACGTTAATGCAGTCACTGCTAAATGCATGATCAACGATGACCATATACAACCTGTTTTTTCAAACTAGTTCACTCATATACTGTAGTAAACAGCTCAGTATTCTATTTTTGGACCACCCAAAATAATTCATCTAACTGCAATATATATTTTATTCAATTTTTTCTGTTGTTTCTTCCACCTGCCAGGGAAGTGCACTTTTCTGTAAGTTTTGAACAACTCAAGTGTGGTCAGCAGGACTGCAGGATGGTCTTTTCAAACTGACAACTCCCTGTGGTGCTATACATAGCCAGGTCATAATTTTGGCATGCTCCACTCATGCTTGTCATCATGGAGGTTGCAAAAGAATAGGCAGAAGGAGCACCGACACAGCTTAAAGAATTACATATTTCATTTGCGCCTCATTGGCTCACTGATGGGCCAATGAGGCTTGTTGCACCACGTCGTGCAACGAGTACTGTATTTATGATCATTTACTTGTCCTAATGAGTGCTTTTGTAGTAAGCATTGTTGAGCTTGGGAGCTTTCATGTGAGAGTCAGCACTGTGAGAGAACTAGCTTGTTTAGTTTACTTTGGAAGACAGGACATTGAAATCTTTAGTTTATCTTTTCTAAGAGAATGAAATAATCTCTGTTCTTTGTATCTATGCATTCTACTGTTGTCAGCAATTAAATTATATCCCAGATAAGTGAACATATTTCCCTAGACTCTTAAAGGGCTTATATGGGACACAACTGTTTTTCCCCTTACTGTACTGAAAGAAAAAAAGAAAAGGTTACTATTAAATATACAATATTGAGATATGTTTGCAGCTGCTCACTAAGCTTGGTAACATGTTGTATTAAACATAAATTTGTTTTCAATTAGTGAGCTGTTCTGTTTATAATTTATAAGCAAGGTATTAGAGTGCAGTTGCTGGGTAAACACATCACTTCTATGGTATTGTTCTGAACAGGCTATTTATAACAATTTCACAGGAATTTCATCTGGAACATCATCCTAAGGTGCATAACTGTCTCATCAGTGTCTTTTAAGATTCATATTTCATGATCTTGTTTCCTGATGCAGCACTTTTTGCTCCATTTACATTTTTTCACACTCACAAAACAAATATATTAAAATACAATGCACTCCCTCATGGATTAGGCAGAAATTTACTCTTTTTTTTTCTCTAAAGGTATTGTAGTTGTCTCCCCAGGTTATTTGTAGAAGTCATGAGGTAATAGCATAATACTTGCTACTATGAATATAATAAATTTAGAATTTCTAAGTAATTTTTGGGTACTTTGATTACCGTATAGGCTTAAATTCTATCTAAATAGAAAAATTAAACCATTAGAAAATAGAAGTACTATCTCTTTAAAAAAATTCAAATTTGACCCTTCACCTCCTTAAGCCTTTTTATTTGCTATTTTTTGCATTATCTGGGACATTAAGGTGGCCATACACGGACAGATCCGCTCGTTTGGCCATGTCGCCAAATGAGCGGATCTGTCCCCGATATGCCCAGCTTGAGGTGAGCGATATCGGGGTGATCTGATCGTGGCCCCTAGAGAAGATAGATAGAGAAGATAGGGGCGGTTGGATCGCAGGACCGCAGATGTGGCAGCGATCCGACGGGATTTTTAGTCCTGCCCGATCGACATCTGCCCAACTTTCGGCCAGATATCAATCGATAAAGCCCATCGGAGGGCCCCATACACGGGCCAATAAACTGCCGACTTGGTATGTCGGCAGTTTTTAGCGGCCTGTGTATGACCACCTTAACTGTCTCATCGGGTCTTTTAAGATTCGTATTTCACGATCTTGTTTCCTGATGCAGCACTTTTTGCTCCATTTACATTTTTTCACACTCACAAAACTATTTGAATATTCAAATTGGATTTTTGTTCGACTTATTAGAATGAAAAAGGAAAATTTTTGATTGAAAACACTTTAAAAAATTCTGATGTTTTTAACAATATACTGTAACAATATAACAATATTTTTCACTTAAATACCCCTGGTGCTGGTTTTTTGTTCTATTTTTGTATACAATGCACGGGGCAGCTACAAGGTAGATAATTGGGAGTATATATATATATATATATATATATATATATATATATATATGTGTGTGTATATATATATATATATATATATGTATATATGTACAGTATACACTTTCCTATAATAGATTTCAATGTGTGTGGTGCAGGTAGAGAGGCTCTATAACTGCTTCTGCAGGCAAGTCAACATGTATAATTGAAACGATATCTTTCACTCTCCCACTGTGCAGATCACTTTTGTAACACTTTTGAAATGGCTATAATATTTCTCTGCAGATTTACAAGAGAAGCTTCAAAAACAGGAAAGATTTGCTTTGACCATTTCTGTACTTCTACATATACATTTCTCCGAATGGGGAGTGACCAATACAACAGAATAAAATTTAAAAAAAAACCTTGCAAGATATTTATTTCTAGTAATTTTATTTCTATGTTAATAAAATAAAGAGATATACAGAATAAAAATGGAATACGTTCAATAATAAAACACAATAAAAATAAAGAGAAAACAATAATAAGAATTAAACTTAATTAACAATGTAAGTTTTCCTTCACCAATCAAATATTTAAATTTGACCTGAAAAGTTACTTCTTTAATGAAGCCAATACCACATTCATCATACTTTTCAGTCTGCTCTCATGCGAATCTTCTATAATATCAGCCATCTGTTAAAAACAAGGAGCCGCCCCACTGCTTATTACATAAAGCAAACAAATCTACAGAACATGTATTTCTTTCTCTCCAGCTAACAAATGTTTTTATTTCCTGAGTTCAGTGAATAGAATTCACACTTTGTTTTACTTTGCCTTGTAAGGAGTTGCTGTGTTCTAAATAAATTCTATTTAGAGTCATCCAAAAGCCACACTTATCCCATGTACAGAATTCTTACATAGACCCTAGTTCATTTTGGCCGGATATAAAACAACCAAAAAATGATGATTCTTTTATTTCCCTAGTTAGGTGTAAAAATTGGCAGTGTCCAAAAAAGCTGTGTTAATGATTCAGCCAAAAACAGATAACATTTGAGAAGATTATTATTATTATTATTAACATGTATTTCTATAGCGCCAACTTGTTGCGTAGCGCTGTAAAGTGAATGTGATTATACAACCAAATCACATGAATTACATATATAGAACATAAAGAGTTACATACATCACAATAAATATGGAGTTACTGTGCATGCATCACAATAAATACTGGTACAGGAGGTGAGGAAGGCCCTGTACAGAAAAAGCTAACGGGAAGGGAGTGATACACAAGGTGTGGGAGAGGGCAAGATCAGAGTAAAGTGGGTGAGAGATGTAGTAATGTAAGCGGTATTGCAATGAGTGGTTAACAGTGAGGGTAGGCTTCTCTAAAAAAGTGGGTTTTTAGAGATTTCTTGAAAGCTGAAAGATTGGGAGAAAGTCGGACAGACCGTGGGAGAGAATACCAGAGGAGGGGTGCAGCTCTTGCAAAGTCTTGAATGCGAGCATGTGAGGAGGTAATGAGAGAAGAGTTGAGTAGCAGGTCAGTAGAGGAGCGTAGTAGGCGGTTGGGTGAGTAAATGGAGATTAGTTCAGAGATGTAGGGAGGGGCAGAGTTATGAAGTGCTTTGAATGTCAGGGTCAGTAATTTGAATTTAATTCTGATGGGGAGTGGAAGCCAGTGCAGGGATTGGCAGAATGGTATGGCAGAGGAGGAGCGGTTGCTGAGGTGTATAAGCCTAGCAGCAGTGTTCATTATGGACTGGAGAGGTGAGAGTTTCTGGAGGGGAAGGCCAATTAAGAGAGAGTTTCAATAGTCTAGACGCGATATGATAAGAGAGTGAATAAGAATTTTGGCAGCGTCTGGGGTGATAAATGATCGTATTTTGGATATGTTCCTTAGGTGGAAGTGACATGACTTAACAAGTGACTGGATGTGAGGAGTGAATGTCAGGGCAGAATCTAGGATAACCCCAAGGCACCGTGCTTGGGGAGATGGGGTGATAGTGGAATTGTTAACTACGATGGATACTTCTGGGATGTTAGTGGTGTTAGTTGGAGGAAAAAGAACCATTTCTGTTTTGGAGAGGTTTAGTTTAAGGTAGCGTTGTGACATCCAAGTAGAGATAGCAGACAGGCAGGAGGAGACACGAGTTAGGAGTTCAGGGTTGAGATCAGGAGAGGAGAGATAGATTTGAGTATCGTCAGCGTAGAGGTGGTAGTGGAACCCATACGAGCTGATTAATTTGCCGAGGGAGGAAGTATATAGAGAAAATAATAGGGGTCCCAGGACAGAGCCTTGAGGAACCCCGACAGAGAGAGGTAGGGGGGAAGATGCTACTCCGTTGTAGGAGACACTGAAGGAACGATTGGTGAGGTAGGAGGAAAACCAGGATAGGGCTGTGTCACGAAGGCCGAGCGAATGGAGGGACTGGAGGAGGAGAGGGTGATCTACAGTGTCAAAAGCAGCTGAGAGATCAAGCAGAATTAGTAGTGAGAATTTTTTGTTGGCTTTAGCTGTTAGAAGGTCATTAGTTAGACGGGTCAGAGCAGTTTCAGTGGAGTGTTGCGTTTTAAAACCAGATTGTAAGGGGTCCAGCAGGTTATTGTCAGAGAGGAATGAGGTTAATCGGTTGTAGACTAGGCGCTCAAGTAGTTTAGAGATGAAAGGTAGCAGAGAGATAGGTCGGAGGTTGTCAAGATTCGAGGGATCAAGAGAGGGTTTTTTCAGAATGGGGGTGACAAGAGCATGTTTTAGTTGAGATGGGAATAGTCCAGTTGAGAGCGAGAGATTAAATAGATGAGTTAGGGCTTTAATCAGACACGGGTCGGTATTGCGGAGAAGTTTTGAAGGAATTGGATCAAGTGGGCAGGTGGTAAGGTGAGAGGAGGCCAAAAGTTTTGAGACTTCCTCATCAGTAACAGGGGTGAAGGAGCACAGGAGAGACTCGGGAGTGTGTGGGGAGGGTGGTGGAAGCCTAGGTGGGTTTAGTAGTGTAATGTCCCCTCTGACAATTTTGTTTTTGAAGTGCTCAGCAATGTCTTGAGCAGAGACAGATGTGCATGGAGGGGGTGGAGAAGGGGAAAGGAGGGTGTTAAAGGTGGAGAAAAGTTGTGCCGGTTTTTTGGAAAGGGAATTAATGAGTGAAGTAAAGTATGTTTGTTTGGCTTGGGAAAGGCTGGTGTTAAAGGAGTGCAGGGCAGATTTGTAGCTCCAAAAGTCTGAATCTAAGCGGGATTTGCGCCAGCGACGCTCAAGTGCGCGTGAGCGTCTTTGGAGTGCTTTAGTATCAGCGGTGTGCCAGGGTTGAAGTGGTTTGGGTCTAGAACGTTTAGTTTTTAAAGGAGCAAGCTCATTAAGGGCAGTGGTGAGTGTGCTATAGTAGACCGAGGTCGCTGCATTAGGACAAGAGATAGTGGAGATATTAGAGTGAAGAGAGTCAAAGGAAGAAGAGAGATGCGACACATCCAGTGCTTGCAAGTCACGGTAGGTACGTGTTTGGGGATTAGCAGGGGGTGAGGAGGGAGTTAGCGAGAGTTGAAATGTGAGCATATTATGATCGGAGAGGGGAAACGGTGAGTTAGTAAAGTTGTTGGTTGAACAGAGTCTGGTAAATATGAGATCCAGGGTGTTACCATTTGTGTGAGAGGGGGAGTCTGAGCACAAGGATAAGCCTAGGGAGGATGTTAGTGAAAGAAGTTTAGAGACAGAAGGGCTGTTAATGTTGTTAACAGGTATATTAAAGTCCCCTAATATGACGGATGGGATGTTAGATGAAAGAAAGTAAGGAAGCCAGGCAGCAAAGTTGTCCATAAAGTGTGCGGTAGGTCCAGGTGGTCGATATATGACAGCAATGCAGAGTGAAACAGGGGAAAATAGTCTAATGCAGTGAACCTCAAAAGAGGAGAATGATAAGGCAGGAACAGGTGGAAGAACTTTAAAAGTACAGCGGGGAGAGAGAAGCAAGCCTACCCCACCCCCAGGTCTGTTTCCAGGCCTGGGGGTATGAGTAAGGTGTAGGCCCCCATAGGACAGGGCAGCAGGTGAGGCAGTGTCAGTGGGAGAAAGCCAGGTTTCTGTAAGTGCAAGTAGGTTAAGGGAATTGGCAATGAAATGGTCATGTATAGCAGTAAGTTTGTTGCAAACAGATCTGGCATTCCAGAGAGCACAGGAAAGACTAACTGGGTTTTTGGGTATGGGTGTGAGAGTTCTGTACTGATTGAATTTGCAGCGAAGAGAGGGAGCCCGTGGCCGTGATATAACTGGGATGGGGTAGGGGCCAGGGTTTGGGGAAATGTCCCCAGCTGCCAGAAGATCTGTAAATATGTTAATGTTTGAATTACTGCTAATATTTCTACAGTGATATGGTAACAATATTACTGTAGAAACTTAAGGAAAGAGTTCAGTTCAAATGCACTTACAGTTTCATTTCTTGGATCACATGGAATCAAGACAAATCAATATTATTCTATTGGCAGCGTTATTGTGGTTTCTCAGTACCCCATTGTAGAAGCAAGATGATTGGTGACACTATGTGCTGGTTATATGAAAGTCACACTATAATCAAAGGCCATTGTAGACAATGGATTGTATAAAGGCCCTTTTCAGCAGCACTTTAAGGGTTTGACACACACATATGATATTAAACTATGATATTAAAATCTGGTAGTGCCTGCTTCTTTTTTAGGGATGATATGTAAAGTATTCAGCAATAGCCTGTTTTATGTGCTTTAAAATACAATATAAATTGTGTCTCTGGCAATATATTCACATACCCAGAATGTTTACACTCATTTAGCCAAGGAAAATCAGTTGATTAATCTGAATATTTGTGTTAATTAGTGGGAGAGACCATACTACTAGCTTACATAGTTACATAGTTAAATTGGGTTTAAAAAGACAGAGTCCATCAAGTTCAACCCCTTCAAATTAAAAACCCAGCATACACACACACACACACATCTCCACTCTTTCACAGAAACCATATACGTATGCCCATAGCTATACTAACTGTAAAGTTTAGTATCAAAATAGCCTTTGATATTATGCCTGTCCAAAAAATCATCCAAGCCCCTCTTAAATGATCCAAGACAGCAACATTTCTAGTGGGATCTTGAACACTAAACCTTGCTTTAATTGAATGTGATAGCAGAATGGTTGTTCCTGTCAATATCTGGCTAATTAGAGACCCATAAGTTTTGGACAGTACCCAGCTGACAAGGATTTATTCGCATTATGCTGTTATGATGTTTGGACTGTATTTCACATGGACTATGTTCACAAACGCTCTGGGGCAGACTTATCAAGGGTCGAAGTGAAAATTCAAATGAGAAAAATTTGAATTTCAACGTAATTTTTGGGTACTTTGACTATCAAATAGGCCAAACTTTGATTCGAATTGATAAAATTCGACATTTTGAAAATCACACGACCCTTCACCACCTTAAACCTGCCGAATTGCTGTTTTAGCCTATGGGGGACCTCCTATAACCTTTAAGGAGTGTTTTTTAAATTTTTGAAAATTTTAATGTTTTTGAGGAAATCGTTCGCTGATTACTTTATGGATTGGTACAATCACTTTCATTGATGGACATTATGGACCATTTTGAGATTTAATATCACCCCAGTGGGTGGGGTAATTATAATGTCCGTTATGTGATATTTTAACCTTTATGCGCTACTTGCACATAAACTTGATAAAGGGTTCTTGCTAACCCAAAAAATGTTGTGTTATTAAAGTACTAACACAGATTTCCTGCTTGGGTCCAGCTTCTTATTTTTTTATATTGTACAACCTGGAGGGGATATCTGGTAGATGACTGGTATATATCGCTATTCTTTAGGTTTTAAAGAAACTACTCCTTTAAGAAATGGTGTTTCCATTTTAACACCATGATTAACCAGCCAGAGGTGGGCTGGACATGGTGTTTAATGGAGGTGATCAGCAGGTGAGAGGAGAGAGAGAAAAGTCTATTTTTTTCATGTGTTGCAACTGATTGGGGAGTTATTTTTCAAGAGACAAGGTAGTTCATCCCAAAAAGACTGGACATTATGGGGCAGATGTACTAAATTCACATGAATTCACATGAATGATTCAAATTTGAATATGCAAATTAGGTGATTTTGACCAGTGAATTTTAAAAATTCGATTGATTTGAATGATTCGAATAAAAATCTATTCGACTATTCGACTATGGAATTACTTCCCCTTTAAATTTTTATTCGACTGCCTAGTTCGCCAGTTTGAACCTACCGAAGTGCCTTTGGTGAATTTTGATTGAATTCTAAAAATTTGATTGAATGGTTAAAATTGTTAGAATCGATTGATTCGACCGATTTGATCATTCGATCGAATTTTATATAATTCGATCCTTCGACCAATTGAATTGTGGTAAAATCCTTTGAATTCAAAGGATTTTCATTCCCCACTTATTCACATCTTGCTGCTGGAAGATTAACTTGAGTTTAAGAAGAATAAACTGACTGTTTTATTTCAATCTGGAGTGGCCTGCATGTTTGGTGAAAACCCCGCTGTGATCCCCCAAACTTCACAATATGTTTAACCAATTAAAGGACCATTTTATATTTTTCTTATATTTTTCTTCACTTATATGGTAATTGTAGTGTGCACCTACAATAAATGTAAACATTAGAAGCTTCTTTACTAAAACTCAAATGCCCACGATTTTAATTTATCAATAATTATTCTTCACAACAAAATCGAGAGCCAGTTCTTATTTTACATTTTTTGCTCCCAAAATCTTGATTTGATGAAAACCAGTCAGATCACAGTGCAGATCACATTGCAGATCACAGTGTCAAGAAACAACTTCAGCGACATCTGTCATTGACTTCTACATGAAGCTACAGAGTAAGAGTCAGGCCACATTAAAAGGGTTATTTACTAAAATCTCAATTTATCTTATTATTTTATTTAAAAAACCATGACCAAACTCCCATGTCCAATTTGACATTATATTTTTATGAAAAATTTGATTCAGAAAAAACAATAAAATTGAGCGAAAACCCAATTCCAGTTTCTGCTTCAAAACTCCAGCCCAGATAAATGACATTGCAAAACTACCCTGCCATTGCAGAGGCTTGTAATTCTTGCAGGAATGTTATTTTAAATGTTATTTTAAAAGGACTTTGTTATTACATGACCACATGTACCAAAAACTATATTTAGCTTTGGTGTGGGGCAGGGTATATGGTTTTGTTGTTTGAAACTTAACACTGGTGGCAATGCCCCCTCTGTCATTAACTTAATCCCATGATTAATATGGGAGAAATACAGAAAATATTTGCAGCCCACAAGCTATGGACATGGGTATTTTCCCCCACCAAATTAAACTCAGAAGAACACAGCATAAACTTTCCTTTTCCACTTTACAGCAATCCTAGCATGCACAATGAACTACAAAATGTGTTCAAAAATTCTTCTTAAGATGTACACCATATGAACTTGTCCATGGCTCCATCATAAAGGAAAATTATGGAGAACAGAACCAGAACAATAGAGAATGGTCATAGTGTTCCAGCCATAAATACAATGTCCTGACTCATTTCTGACCTTGGGGTGATTCTTAGTGATTATTTTTCTTCATAGGAAAGAGATCAATAGGAATATATGCATTTACTGTTTGCATTGTAAATATTTTTTTTTGATTAATTAAAAAAATGAACCTTACTTTGGAGAAAACAGACTTTTTTGGACAAGACTATTGAAGAATAATGGTACATTGTATTTATTTATCATTTATTTTCTTTAACATTTAAGATTTTATAGCAATAGTATTAAATATGAACTAAGAAACACATTCTAGCTTAGGCTAATCTTCCACTGTTTCACTGGATATATTTAAAACTCAATGCCTTCAGTTATTTGAAAGTCTCTGTACAGTGTGAACAAATGTAAAATTCAGTCAGTGAGAGATTTGTCCACATTTGAATTCAGACACACTGCCAGATTGATTACTTTCAGATGTCTCTAAAGAATGACCTATCTGAACATGATCACAGATGCTATTTCACCTTGTAACTTATTGTGGGAGATTTCCCAATGGCAACACTTTAACACATTTTGTGATTGTGAAGGAATAAAGTTGGACGCTGTACAGGATGTTTGGTCATATGCTGCTTTCCTTAAAAAAAGCAGTTTTATCCAATGAAGGTCAATGTTCCCCATGTTTGTTTTACTGTTGTCTTACAGTATAAACATAAAGCAGGATTAACTAAAGCAGCAGCATCACAAAGTCATTTAGGTTACCTATTCAAATGAACTGAATACAATACATGTAACATTTAAAAGAGAGGTCCTATATGACCCACAAAGTGTTGTTCTCAACCAAATGACTGCAGTCCTTGTGCAAAGAAATGCAATTTGTTATATCTAAAAGCACTGTTTGCATTTCTGCACAGTTGCACTGAACCATGTACAGTATTTTCAGAAATTGAGTGCAAGTGCACCTATTGACTACTTTTTGACACCCACAAAGGTGGTAGAAGCTCCAGGGTTACTACACTATCCTGTGTCAGCAGTGAACTTGCTCCTAAAGTATTGGAATTGGACTCCACATACTGAAAGTTGGACAAAAAATTTGTGGACAGTTGTTTCTGTTTTGCAAGGGCATGTGCAACGTCACCCTTTTTAATGCATTTGCTGCTATTGTGTCAGACACATTGCTCCCTGAATCAATAACAATGATGGCTTTATTATGGGGGAAACACTGTATTTTTATAAAATAAAACATAGAGATTATGACCAAAACTACACAATGCGCAATGCATTTTCAGTATGAAAATTACACCTAAGGTCCCTTAGGTCCACAGATTAATACATTCTGTGATCATATAACAGGTTTTACACTGCTTTGTACTGGACATGGTACTCCAGATTAGAGCTCCATGACTTGAGCATCTGAATGAATATGAGTAGGAATGTCTGAATATTGTGGAGATAAGGAGGGATGCCTACAAGCCTATACCCACTGCTCTCTTCATGAATACCTAATTTGGAACAAAGTCAGCACTGTATTCATTGGGGGCTGCATCAATTTTCCTATGTATAGGGAAGGATACAATGTGCAAAAAAATGGCTTGCAGCAATATGCACTCTCCCTTGCATGTAAAGAGCAAAAGTAGGGAATGGAATTTGATTTCTGTTTACTAGACTTTTGTAGCATTAATGGGCAGGGTGATATGTTACATATCAGAAGACATTTGGACTTTCAATCAAGTTTCAGTCTTGCACTAATGAGAAAGCCTTGTAACCCAAGTGGGCAGTCTTATTTGGCTTATCAAACTAGTGCCTTCTAGACCTGTGTGCTCCATTTGTTCTATGGCAAAGGTCAGCATTTCTGGATGTCCCTGAAACTGTGTACTTACATGTAGTGGGCACATACAGCAGCCCTGCACACACTGAGCTTTCTCTGGGACCCGGATACTTATGAGGTGAACTTACCTAAAAAATAATAAAGTTTTCTTAGCTAGAACTACCATGGCACTTCACTATTATCTCACTTGCTGTTACAGTCCTTTTTTTATATATTGAATAAGCATCTACAGTATGGTTTCACAGGTTGCAATCAAGAATACAGATAAACCTGATGATTTCATGTAGACTGTAGAGGGCTAAACCCTTTTTCTTTTTAAACTATGTGAGCTAAAAGAGTTACATTTTAAATCCAATGGATGATTTATGTATTTCTCTAATATTTCATAATGCAGAGTGTATATTGAGCTAGTTGGACACACAGAGCAAGAAATATATTCTGTAGAGAATTTTATTCTTATTTTCCTTATGAAAATTTCAAATTTTGAAGTAATGAAATACATTTAAGCAAAAAAAAGAGATATAAAAATACTGTTGGGCACAAGCATACCATTAAGCATCGCTGTGCTATGTCTGTCCGTATCCAGCTATTTGCTTTTATGTCTTTAGACAGCTTATTTCTTTTATCACTCCAACTGTATTGTAGTCACATTTTTTCATGCATCACTGTCAAATATCTATGCGCAGATTCTCAGCCATTTAGGTTTAGGGTAATAAACTCTAGAAGTGCACAATGCTTATTTAAACAAATACATATTTTATCTGCTATGACAACCAACTGTATTCACAATCTATGATACACTGCAGAGATAAAAAGGAGTTGATATGGTAATTACAGTTAGTACTTGAAATCTTTTTGTGGTTATATACTGTAAAACAGATTTTCATGCACTAAATAGATGAGAATTACTGAAGGATATTGTAACTTACTGCAAGATTAGTGCTAGCTTAATTACCCAGGGCACATGCCACATTATTTCAATGTGTTTGGGTTGTAAATATTATTATGGGGTTTTCAACCTTAAATGCAATTGTGTGTTTCATTGTGGTCTTATTCTGTTATCGATTGCTTTGCATCCTATGGTATTTTTTTAATTACCTTTATTCATGTTAAGTCCAAATGGCAAAACACTGGGATTTACTCTATTACTCAAGGTTACAGAAATTCCTAAAGGCTTTTACATGGACAAACATAATGGTCATATATATACAGTATTTCCCCCATGTGAATTTTCTGGGCTTGCAGCACGTTTGGATTTAGATGAATTTGAGACTTTTTTGTGCAGGATTTGGATTTGACTGAATCCAAATCCTAATTATCATATGACTTTAGACTGTATTTTGTTTTGCTGAATTTTCTCCTGTGGTTGCATGTGCAAATTAGGTTTCAGATTTGGTTCTGGATTTAAATGTGTGTTGTAAATTAGATATTCCTAAAACTGGATTTGCTGTATCCCTAGAATTTAATGACAGTATGAAGAATGAAATTTACTTGATATAATGGAAATATGTCTTGATATTGTTTTAAGGTTTAAAAAAAAAAATCAACATATACATTTCTATAAGAAATAACACAGTGATGTGTTTTCTAAGGCCTTTAATTGAATGTATACAGAGTACTATATACCATGTGTTCTAAGTAATGAGGCTGACATTTACGCTGAAGCCAGAAAATACTGTTTGTGACATTTTACCACAACTTCACAAAGTTGCATCAAATAACATCAAGTTGAGCTCTCCTCAAATAAGGCCATGTCAGATTTCATTGGAGAATAAGAGCCACGGTATGATGGGGTGGTATATTCTATTGTTTTGAATTGATTAATAAGGTTTTGTTTATGGGGTAATTTTCTGAGGCTGTTCACAGAGTCTCTTGAAGCTCATTTCAAGTTTGGTATTTAAAGAAGAACTAAAGCATAACTAAAGAATTAGCTAGAAATGTTGTACATTATGTTTTTTACCTCTGTATTAGTTCAAGGCAACTACAACCCTTTAGCAGGTAAGATATGTGTCTCCAAAAATGCTCCAGTATTTCTCCATCTTCTTTTCTGCTGATTCACTGAACATGCTCTGTGTCACAATACAAGGCAAATTAGTAATTAATACAAGTAATTACTACATTGCAGCTCAGAAACCAGTGTAATTAGCATCAGAATTTAATAATCAACCCTGTTGCATCAGCTTTTAATACAGAGAAAACTAATTTTCTGCTGAATAATTTGTGATGACCCCTAAGCTTAGCTTCTCAACAGGTGCTCAGAGCTCTACTGAGCATGTCACAGACACTATCCAAGATGGTGACCCCTGTGAAAAGTCAACATCAACATATGTGCTTTTACAGCAGGGCAGAATGTAAATTCCAAAATCACAGTGGCTTCTGTCTGTTTTTTGCACTTTGCATCCTGCCTACATTTAGTAATGAGCCCTTCCATTTGTGAATAATCCTGAAACCCCAATTTTGTAATGTTATGACCCTAAAGGCCAGATTCAGAAACAATTGTTATATATCATTAGGTTCCACTGGCTCAAAACAGATATTGTGATTTGCCATGGAAAGTAAAGAATGCAGATGAACTACATGAAATCAAAGCAGATCATTCTAAATCAATGTAATCTGATGATATTGGCAATTGGTACTTTGAACCCTGTGCAGGGGCACTAACCCACATGATTAAAGCTCTATTTACTTAATCTCTGTCTGTATCTGCAAAGGCTCTGTAAATTATCCACAAAATAGCAAATAACTGCATCAGTTGCACAGCCAGCTTCTTGTAAATATGTTTTTGCCATGAAACACTAGCAATGATGCAACTGCAGAATTAAGAATGAGAGCCAATGGAATTATTTGAGAACTGGTTACTACAGTTTACGATATACTCTTTTTTTTTGGGTGACGGTTGCCTTTAACATAATTTTAGGAAAGTCTTACTTCAGCAAGCACATTACTCACAGGAAATATTTATTGCCTTGACATCCTTATTAGTCTTCTACATAACGTAAAACTCAGCTTTCTATTCAGCAGTTTTTACTGACTTGTCATCTGAAAGAGTGTGTAAATAATTGACAAGGATTGACAAGCACTAATACAGCTGTCTCCACTCTACACACATTTTCATATGTAGATAAATTTGTATATGTCAGCAACACTGTTTTATGCCCTTGATGTTACTATGAAAACCTGCTTTGGGCTCTTTTATTATCATTCCTTGTGGCTATCTTTAAGCTATTCTAAATACAGTCATATCAGCATAACGAAAATGTCTTCCATGGTTCCCTTTTTTTGGTTTCCAAATAAGTTTGGCTACTTGTATCTCAGAATTAAAAGCATTCTTTCGTTATAATTTTTTTAAAAAGTTACCCATAGAACCACTTCCTATAATCCATAAAGTTATTTATATTTGTGTCCAATGTTTGTCTCCCTTAGGAAGACTGCCTTTTTAAGATCTAATGATATAATAGCAGGGTTGCTTTGTTACATAAGTCAAGCCACTGTGAATATTATATATATATATATATATATATATATATATATCAGGATAAATATCCTGGGGATCCTGCTGAAATATTAGGTTTATTCTCAAATGATCACCCTTAGATAGTCTTCTACACCAGGACTATCCAACTGGCAGTCCCCCTTGTGTGACCTTCCACATGAAAGTCTGCCTGCTGCGTCTGCTTACATGTGTAAGCTTCAAAAGGTATCACTACAGAGATTAACTGTCCCCTGCATTATTTAAACCTCAAATTCACACTGCAGTCCCCTGTATTGTTCTCACATGTAATCTCCCCTGCATTTTTCACACTTCTGACACCTCTATTGTTCACACCCTAAAGCCCTGTACTGGTCACATCTGAGACTCAGATTGAAACTGCCCACATTCTTCACCTGTTCACACCTTGTTCAAAATGCTAATGGGGCACCAGCGCTGTATCACTGTATGTAGTATGTTTTAGAGTGGTCCTGATGGGTTTCCCTGTCTCCTGCTCTCTTCTGCCTTCCCTATTCTCCCTGTGTGTGTTATACTTTGCCTGCCCTATGCTCCCTATGAAACATAAACTGGAATTTGTTCAATGTCTTTGTTAGCATTTGAAAATTATTGTTAGGGGGCTCTAAGGTGTTTAATCATATGCTGGGGGTACTGTATTATCCACAGAGGAGGAGGTATTTGGATTTATGTGTATGTCGTAATATGAGTGACATTCCTGGCCTGCAGTGAGCACCTGGTGTGCTATTAATGTGGACATGGTCTTGTGGTGACATGGGTGTGGTTTAAAGTAGGTGTGGTCTAAAACAGGGAGGGGCTAACACTGGCTTCCATTATTGGCTCTCCACCATGTAGACCAGAAAAATTCCAGCCCTCGGTATCATAGAAGTTGGACAGCGCTGTTCTACACCAATGCAAGTATTTACCTGTACAGATGAAGCCACTTTGGTTTGTGTGTTTGACACAGAATAACTAAACCCAGATATCCCATTTAACACAGAAAATTGTGTCACTGCATCCCATCTAATTAAAGTGTTCATCATTGTGAACAATGGTGCTTTGGTATGCTAATGAAAAGGTTAAATGCATTAAATGAGTTAAGATGACTTTAGATAAGAGTTTCTTCAGTTAATCCTGAGTCATGACACATTTAACACACAAATCCAAGTGGCTGCATCTGTATATGTGAGTCATTCATTTATAAAGTATCTCAGCGATTTCCAAGGGATCTCTTAAAAGGGCTGAATATAGCAAAAAAAAAAAACAATTAAATACTAATAACATTTCCTGGTGCAATAATTAAATACAGATGTGGGACCTATTATCCAGAATGCCTGTGACTTGGGGTTTTCCAGATAAGGGATATTTTCATAATCTGGGTCTCCATACCTTAAGAAAACATTAACTAAACCCAATAAATGTGTTTATCTTTCACTTAGGATCAAGTACAAAGTAATGTTTTGTTATTACAGAGAACATGGAAATCATTTTTGAAAATTAGATTTATATTAATTGAGTCTATGGAATTATGTTTCCCATAATTTTTAGCTTTCTGGATAACAGCTTTCCAGATAATGGATCCCATACCTTTTATAAAACAATATTATATTAAAAATGCACCATTTTATGTTTTATCCATTACACGTGATCTGTTTTCCACATAAATTGCACATATGGGGGAGGGGATGACAAGAAATACTATATCTTTAATATTATTACTTTAAATGAATTATAGCTGTTAATAGTTTTGTTCAGTACTTAATAAGCTAATAATTGAATAACACAATTTTCTCTTCGTTAAATAGGTTAAAATTGCCAATAAGACAGGCATCTTAAACAAAAGTAATTTCACATGATAGATTTCATGTTTCTTTCCCTCATAAAAATGCAAATTGACACACACACCATAATTCTCCAGAATGTAAAAACTGTTTTGATCTGTGAGTTGCAATGCTTTTAAGTGCAGCACACGTCTTCTGTCATATAAATGAAATATTTAGGGAAGGCATTGCAACAGTTTTAACTAGATCACCTTTTTTTCAATCAGACAGCTCCAAAATAAATCTTGATTATGTTTGTAATAGTATAATAAAAAAAACTAAACAGATTAATCGGTTTATAGAACCATGTGTCACTGTTTTATATGAGCCACACAATATAACAATTCTAACATTATTCAAATTAACTTGGGTGTTGGTTAAAAAGAATTACAGTGTTTCCGTGCTACCCACAGATCAGGAGAAGACAATGCAAAAGCAGCAATATGATGTTACTAAAATACATTTCAACAGAAAAAAATTAATTGGAATTGCTGGAAAATGTATGTAATTCTTCACTATTCTTGAAGTCCTTGTTCAGCTAGGTAGAGGTTCAAAATGTTTACTCCCATGATGCCATTAGCTACAGGCAGGGTATTAGTTAGAGCAAGTGTCCAGTCCTCAGAAAACAAGGTCCTCCTCTTGGAATATTCATATCCCTGAGACTATCCACTTAAGTTTCTGCATCTGTAGGTGACACGCAAGGTACCTTTTCATCACGTTAAGCATTATTTTCTGAAATACCTGTGTAGGACAGCGCATTCTTTCTGTCTCTTCTACCTCTGCTGGCTAGCCCAAACAAAATGATCTCTGTTATTTCTTTGCATTGCTTCTAGTGTCTGTTCTACACAGTTCTCAGAATTTTTTGTTGTTGTTTCCAGCATGGCAACAACAGATTTAAAAGCCATGGAAAGGTGCTTTTTGCAAATTTTAAATACTAAAGCATTTAAATGTTTTTTCTATATGTTTAAATCTATTAAAGGAATTGTTAAGTATAAAAACTGTGCCAAATAAAACATTTTTGTCAATATAGTTAGGCAAAAATGTAATCTATAAAGGCTGGAGAGCCTGGATGTCTAACAAAACAGCTAGCTCTCTTGGTTTCCTCTGATTGGTTACCAGGCAGTAACTAATCAGTGACATGAGGGGGGTCATACGGCTCATAACAGTTTTTATGTTTCCACACTGAGCTGTTCCTTTAAGCTTTAAACAGTTAGGGGATTATTTATCAAAATCCAATTGTTTAGATTTTTTAAAATAAAAAAAGTTTGACCAAACTAGATTGCGCAATGTGACCTTATTTATTATTAAAAAAGCAAGATCTAATGAGATCAGGAACAAACTTTATGAAATTGTGCAAAAACCAGAATTGTATTTTTTTCCCAAAATGCCATCTGGCTTTTTCCAGAAAAGCTAAATTTTTTGGATTTTTCCCAAAAAGTCCAAGATAGTCGGATTTCAGAGCAGACCATAGAAACTCCAAAATAGGATAGGGACCTCTCCCATTGACTTATATACAACATTGGCAAGTCTGAGATGCAGGATTTTCAGACTCAGACTTTTTCCATCCTTGGGGCATAATAAATCTTGAAAATTTGAGTGTTTTTTTCCACTAAAAATTCTGATCTTATAGTAAAAAAAACCCCTCACATTTTTCAAGTATTTTTTAATAAATAACCCCCTTAACTAGCCATTACCATGTGCAATAGATTTTTAAATATAACAATGGAAACATTTTAAGAATAAAATTATTTCGATTTTACCAAACAAATTGTTCAGTTTGCTCTGGGTTTGGGGAATCGCAAAGGTATGTCCTAATAAATGGCAGCTGTGCACAGGTTTTAGCATGCAGTGGAATAAAACGGGGAATGAAAGTCACCTTCCAGGCAGTTCTGCCTATACCTATTAGCATTGATGGTAACTGTTTAAATGAGAATTTTCTTTTTTTCGCTTTTATGTAGTCATCTGCTCAGGCTCTTCAGTTAATATGAACATGTACTTGGAAAGTTTTGTAATTATTTTGAAAATTGATATGTGCTTAATTTTAAAATGTGTGATTTTATTTAAAGGCAAAGCATGCTGGGAGCTTTGTGAATAAAATGCTGCTTCCAGTTAGCAAGAGGCAGTCTGATTCTGGTTAGCTTTTATTAAGTCATCTGTTCAAGTTCTTCATTTAATATGTACATGTACTTGGAAAGTTTTGTATTCATTTTGAAAATTGATATGTGCTTAATTTTAAAATGTGTGATTGTATTAAAAGGCAAAGCATGCTGGGAGCTTTATGTATAAAATGTTGCTTCCAGTCAGCTAGAGGCAGCCTGATTTTGGTTCGCTACATATTTAGCTGTTCAACACTTTGGGTCAAATTTACTATTATTCCCCAAAATTGGCTGGATCCTACTCGAAATTCGATAAACATTGAACAATGGAATGCTTATCGAATTAGTTTAGGCAATCATTTTGCTCGATATTAGATTTCTCAATGAATTCGTACCATCGGATACTGATCGTTCAATTTCACGAAAAAAATCGTAAAATTTCCTTCGAGTCTCCAAAAAATTTGTACGATTCGAACGATCGAACACTTCGATCGTACGAATGGTATTCGAGCAGGACTTAGTTTCAGAAGCCTATGGGGGGTTTCCCATAGGCTTCTATTACAATTCTGTAGGTTCAATCTGGCGAAGTAGGCATTCGAATAATTAAAAAATTTGGATTCCTTCGATCATTGAATGATTGAATATCCGATCATTCAATCTATTCA
Organism: Xenopus borealis; assembly: GCA_024363595.1. Lineage (NCBI taxonomy): Eukaryota > Metazoa > Chordata > Amphibia > Anura > Pipidae > Xenopus > Xenopus borealis. Next base: position 135,606,874 of record CM044431.1, read on the forward strand.
ATAATTTGGTATTCGTTGATTGAAGAGGCCAAATTAGAATATACGAATATACGAAAAATTTGTACGATCGGTATTCGATAGAATTCGATCGAACTTCGATCATTTCACGTGAATTTTGGAAATCTGCCACTTTGTCTTCTGTTTTAAATAAATAAAAAAATATTTATACACACAAGCTTAGCAAATTCTGTAAATAGAACCTGTCCAAATACCTTCTTGTTGGTGCCTCTGGCTGCTATTCTTACTATATTTAGCCTGAAACTCCTAGGGGCAAAGTAACTTAAGTGCAAATTTTCACATCAGGAAACTTTTCCATACTGTGTCAGATGTTACTTTCTAGCGAATATGCATATTTTTCAAAATTCAAAACTTCATCTTAGCAAATGAACACAAGCGTACTTTTGCCTGTGAAAATTGGTCAGCACAAAAGTTCCTTAGCAAATTTTCTTTAGTGTTGCATTCTTCCTAACAAAACTTTATAAACATACTTACGATTTTGTCAATTTAAATATGGTGGGTACATTCAGTCCATATATATGTCTACATTGGTGATGTTGGTGAAATTGCTTGAAGTGCCCATTTATTAGAAATGTCCAAGGAAGCAAAATAAAGTCAAAATTGACCCTCTATTGTTTTAGACATGAACCCACCCTAAAACAAATGTGACATCCACTTCAAATGGTTAAAAACGTGTAAATAACATATATTTAACAGTTACTACTTGTAAACTGTTAGGGCGACTTATCCCGACTGTGCTATTCCTGCACTGTCCTAGCAGCTGTGAGCCGGCTCGTCTTATAACACATACATCGGCAGACTATCTGATGTTGTCTCTCCAGGTGCGCTGATCATGGAACTTGTAAGGAACGACACTGTAAGCTTGTGTGTTGCAAAACAAGTTCGGTTTATTTTGGGTGTTGCCACAACTTATATAGTGTAATGGACAAAGACATTCCATTATGATGACATACATAGTATAACTATCCCAAATTTGGTAATAAATAGTGAAGGGCGAATCTGTGGTGTTTCGCTTCGCCGAAAAATTCTCGAATTTTCAGCGAAATTCGCGAAGCAGTGAAAAAATTTGTGCTGATGTTTTGTCGC